>VZRF01003303.1:111492-346752 GCA_013396875.1 Vireo altiloquus
CCGCCTGCGGGCCAGGGCGGGCAGCGCAGCGCGGGCAGGTGTGAGGGAGCGGCTCCCGGCGGTTAAACCGCTCTGTGCCGGCCCCGGGGCCGCATCGCCGCGCAAACAACCTCCCGAGCCGCGGGCATGCCCCCGCCGCCAGTCCATCGCCTCCGGGCTGTCTGCGGGCAGGTCCGCGCCACGGCCCGGGGCTGGTCACTGACATGGCTTCGATTCAGCGGCCTTTTGCTGCCTCTCCATGGAATCGTAGAATGGTTTGTGTTGGAAAGGACTTTAAAGATCAGCCAGTTCCAGCCCCTGCCATGGGCAGGGACACCTTCCACTATCCCAGGTTGCTCCAAGCCCTGTCCAGCCTGGCCTTGGACACTTCCAGGGATCCAGAGGCAGCCACAGCCTCTCTGGGCACCCTCACAGTGAAGCATTTCTTCATAACATTTAACATAAATTTCCACTCTTAATTTGTCCCCATTACACCTTATGGCCTTTTGCTGCCTCTCCATGGAATCATGGAATTTTGGCTTCGAAGAGACCCTAAAACTCATCTGGTTCCACACCCCTGCCATGGGAAAGGACACCTTCCACTAGACCAGGTTGCTCCAAGCCCCATCCAACCTGGCCTTGAATGCTTCCTCAATAACCCTAGATTGTTTGCCAAGGCTTGCTGAAGGGGGAGATTCAACCCACACACACAAAGGTGTGAGTTTTAAAACACCTTCATGCACCTTTATAGAGTTTATATATATATAAAAATATATACACTCATGTATGAATGTATATAATCATATAGTGTTTTTATATAGCTTTAGACTCAGAGTTTTTCATTGTAAGGGTCTGTGTAGGTTGTTTGGCTTGCATTACAGCATGTCTTCAAATTACTTTTTATATTTCTGTATGATTACATATTATATTTCTGTCTATATTTATATTAATGATAAAGGTCATGTTCTTTGCCCCAACAGCATGTATTTGGCTCATGTATATTCTCTGCTATACATACATACTCATATATACATATAACAGGATTAAACAGATAAAATGTTTCTGTATAGGCGAGCTGGTGGTACTTTGCAGAATCGTGAATTGTTAAGTAATCAGAAAATACAATGAATTTGAGAAACTTGGGAGAGGGAGCAGCTGTAGTTTTGTATTGCTTCAGCTTGTGTGGAGAATGTGTCAGCTCGTAGCAAGGCTGCTCAACATCTTTGAGGAGACGGGGAAAAAAATCCCATAACTGGTCAAAAGTGCACAGCAAATTTCAGCGATGAAAACTGTAATTAAATGAGCTGGAATCAGTCCAGGACCACAAGGTTAACATCCCTCTTCCTGGAACATCTTCCTTGAGATGTTTAATGACTGCTGAGCAGTCGGGACCTGCGTTAGACATCTCACCCGAGACACGGTGTTCAGTGTAAGTGCTCTTTGCTCTGCAGTTCAATACCAGCCGAGAGGAAGAAAGAAAAGCACCATCTAACAAAACACCAATCCCACTTCCTCCACACCAGTGTCAGCTCTGCAGTGAGACTCAGCCGAGCTGGGCACAGAAAAAGGTTGCAGGAGAGGGAAGAAAGGCATCCACAGAGGGGGCATGAGGAGGACAGAGGTGGTCTGAGCTGAGATCTGAGCTGTCTGCATGAGCTCCTCTCCTGCCCCAAACTGCTCAGCATCAACAAATGCTTGTGGCCAGAAAGCAAAATGTGACCATTAGGTAGAGCCAGAGCCACATACTGCCTGACAAGAGCTGGCTCAAGCTTTTACTCCATCCACCCCTGGATGAGTGTGCTGTTACCTGTTTAAAAATGGACCCAAGCTTGTAGGCAGTTGAGTGGCAGCAGGCAGGGTGAGACCTTGTATCAGAGCAGCTGGACCTATCAAAAAAAAATTAGAAGAGAAAGAGAAAGCAGCACTAGACATTTAAGTTCATGTCTAAAGCTTTTCTAAAATCCCAAATTTGACCAGGAGGGCCCCGAAAAGACCAGGCATAGGGTGAGGCCATTACCAGATGTTGTCAGTAACTGTTTCTAAGGCTGCCCGGGAAAACACATTGTGGGCAGGCTGGGTCAGGGCAGGAGCCAACCCCTCACGGGCAGGAGGAGAGCCCTGGTTCCAAACACAGGAGGTGCAGGGAACTCTGTGTGGCCATCTGATGTGGGGCCAAGAGACGTGTCACTGCAGGTCTGGGTCCTGTTACTGCTCCCACATTCAATATAGGCTACAGATTTCTGCAGCTCCAGTTAGGGAATAACCCCAGGGCTGACATGTGATGCTGGCTGTTAAGATCCTTGCCATGCTCAAAGGCTTCCCAACTGCTCGGGGCAGAGCTGGTGCAGCATCGCTGCTCCAGGGCTGTGGAACTGGTGATGCCACTGGGGATGTCCACATGTGTGACGGTCATCTGCAGCCACAGGAACACTA
Source organism: Vireo altiloquus (assembly GCA_013396875.1). Taxonomy (NCBI): domain Eukaryota; kingdom Metazoa; phylum Chordata; class Aves; order Passeriformes; family Vireonidae; genus Vireo; species Vireo altiloquus. The sequence continues at coordinate 113,905 of VZRF01003303.1, forward strand.
CTGCCACACCAACTGATGAGATTTTTTTCTAACAAGTCTTTTCCTTTCTTCTTGGAAATGTCTTCTGAGTGGCATTTGCTGCTTAAGCCAGCACCACTGCCGAGATAAATCCCAGCTTCATGCGCAACGTGATCAAGTGGTGTACAGAAACAGGATTCCTCTGAGCTGCCTGGTGGGTTGTGCTTAGCACTGTGTCTCAGCAGCCCGTCTGCCTGCGGCATCCTTTCCCTAAGCTTCTAACAGAGGGCTCTGCTTGCAGCCTCCAACGCTGTGCTCAGCCCTAATCTGCCCTGCAACAGCATCAAACCAAGGCCTCTTCAGCCACGGGAACGCTTTGTGCTCCTCCGGTCAGCTAATCCTGCTTAAAGTCAAGCCGGCTGCCCTGGTGAAAATGCCTGATGTAAACGCACTCAAGATTGTTTGAGTTAAGTTTATCTTGCCCTGCATGGCCAGATTGACTTTATAGTGGTTCTTTTTCCTCGGCAGGGTTTTAGATGGATGTGTCAGCAGGCGTGGCCAAACTTGCTGACTCTACGAGTTGCCTACCAAAATATTCGGATGACCAGGAGATGCCAGCCAGGTTTCAAGAGATGTAGGGAGCCAAGCACAGTCCTTGTACCACCTGAGATGTAGATGTGGGAATGGCACCTTGGCCATCCCTGGCCATCAGAACTGTCCTGCTCCAGGCCAGAACCATGCTCAGGCACTCCCGTGGTGTGACACCAACACAACCACATGCAGAAATAATCCCTCCTGGTACTTTGTAGAGACACCTTGAGATAACACATTTTGAGATGCTGCCCTGCCTCACCTCTTTGTGCAACAGGACAACCTGAACCAGGAGGAGAAATCAAACATTCAAACAAAGCAGCTGTGAGAGCAGAAAATAGCTGGGATGGAGTCAGGGATACTCAGAGAGTGGTGTGAAACCCAACTGTCCTTTGTCAAATATTTGTTTGGCTGTGTGTCATCACTGACTGTCTCAGTACAGCAAGAATCTGTTTCGTGCTATCAGTTGTGGGTGAATGAATGTAATGGGTTGTTATGGTCACCCAGATACCACCACACTGGGCAAACACAAATCTTGCAAAAACAGTGATAAAAGGGCACATTTTTGCATTTATCTGCTGAATGGCATAGAAACACTGAGTTTCTAGAAGTGAAAAGCTGCATTTCTATAGCATTTTGTACAGCTTTTGCTCGCTGTTCTGGTGCACGAGACTGACTACATATTTATCAAGCCCAAATCCAGCAAAGAATATGCCCAGCTTCAGCACTGCAGGAAATCTGTTCTACCCCCAGACCAAAGCATCACTGAAAAGCAGCTTCGACAGAAAGGAATGATGAGAGCTGCACATTGGGCGGGAGCCACTTGATGTATTTACCCAGCAGCCAGACAACACATTGATGCTCACAATGAAAGGCAGCCTAATGTGCACAGCCCTGACCTGGGAAGGAGGAGAAGAGTGAAGGAAAGCAATTACTCTAAGGAAAAGAGAGTCTGCTGCCTCTGTGCCAGCCCAGTCCAGCATTTCTCCTGATCATGGTGCCAATCTTAATGGGGTTAATGGTGATAAGACTTCCAATGATGTAAGTGTGCATCATTAGCAAGCAGAGACTTCAGCACCTGCATTGCACAAACACTTTGATAAAACACAAAAGAAGAGGGAAGCATTCCCTCAAATTCCAGCCCATCTCTCCGCAACACTTTTTCCTTTCCCTTCCCTCAGCCATCAAGTAGGTTTTAAATGCTGTTGTGGTTTTTGTCCAAACTGATTTGAAGCAGTGTAAGTGATGAGCAAGGTGCCCTGTATCTTTGGAGCTACTTTCACTGGCATGCCTGTGTTCAGGAGCAGCTTCACTTCTTTCTCCAGCTGGGTGGGTTTTAATTCAGCTCTGTGTCTCAGGGAAATCATCGTGGTGTGACTCAGGAACAAAAAGAGGGTTGCACTTATACGTGTCTGGTAGGATTTTCTTCTTAACCAAGCAGCTGCAAGAAGTTAAATAAAATTCATTGTTTTGAAATATATTCAGGCACATCACAGTATCTGTCTGACACACACATGCTTACATGGTGTCTAACTCAGCCTCCCATGGGATTTCTACCTGTTTTCTCAATTCCGTTGCAGGATCTGTGCTTTTAAGCTCAAACCTTATGTGTCTCAGTGATGACCCCCGTGCCTGATCTGAGACAACCATATAAATGTCCCTGCCTGCCAAAACTGCATCCATGGCATGGATCTCTGACTGGGAGGACACATGCAAGGCTTGCAGTGGGGCACTGAGGATGTGACCTGGGACTGAGGGTTTGGGGAGCACAGCTGCAACCTAATCCCCTCTGTGACACCCATAAATACCTTCCCTCAGTCAGAACGACTTTACAGATCTTTCACAGTGGCTCTGAGCCAGGTTTTAATCCAAATGGGCTGATAAGAAAGGGTTGGCCTGTGGAGGAGGTGATCCACTGATAGAGAAATTCTTTCTTCTTCAGAAGGTTGAAGAAAACAACACCAGCGAGTCAGAAATAGGGTGGCAGCACTCACAGACCCGAAAGCTCACAAAGCATACAAACCCTCCATTTTTTTTCCCTAATGCCAATAGATTGCTAAGCTGAAGGGAGCAGGATCAGAGAGATAAAAAGGCAGGCAAACATTGGGACCTGATGCGAGGGGGCATCGCTCAAACCCTGCTTGTCAGGGCTGCCTTCTGCAAGGTGCTGTGTGCCTCGTGCTGAGCGGCAGCCTTGGTGCCTGCAGAGATAGGGCTAAATGAGATTCTGTGTCTCTTAGCTCCCTCCCAAGAGCAGCACAGCCTGCAGAGATTGTGCTTTCTATAGTAATGAAATTTTTTCGCTTTTAAATCAGCTGTGATCCTGTTTACTGTAAACTCCAGCATGCTCGAAATGTTTCTATCACAGTTTATTTAGGCTTCAGAGAGATTTTTTTTGACTCACATTTAACAAGAATATATTTTCACAGCAAGCTCTCTGAAATACAGTAAGGACCTAGGAATGTCTGATGCCCAGACTCTGCCATTCCCTAAGATATTATATGATCTGCTCATTCCCCGTGCAGAAATGCTGTCACTTTTGTAGAACCCAAGCCAGCGCCTGTCTGATGCGTGATACTCTACTTAGGAAGGCCTTGAACAAGACTATTTGTTGTTAAGATACTTTTACAAAACAGTACCATTTCATGGGTTGCAGTTAAAATAATTCATACCATTTAATTCTGCTCTGTGTGCTTTGAGCTATAAACCTGCTTAGCTAACTTTCATTTTGGCTTGAAACTTGGGTGAAATGCACAACACAAGCCAGGTCTGAATTATTTGCTGTAGCTGTTTTTGAATGATCTCATTTTCTCACCATCCATAGATGTAAAGAGAGGAAAAAACCACCACATACTTTTCAACAGCTGAAAACAACTGAACCAGTGAGTATAGAATCTGATACCAAACACAAAGCATTTCAGCCCAAAAGGAATATGGCTTTGGACTTTTATGAGCAAGTGCAGCATATAGTGCCTGTCACTGCTGAAAACAAGCTCTGTGCATTGTCTGGAGGCTTGGAAGCTGATCTTAAATATCTTGCTTTACAACCTGCCTGAGAAGCAAGAGGAGACAGCAAAGCTACAGAATTTGCCCTGCATTTTTACAAAACATTTAAACAAAAAGCAGAGGATGTGCACGTTTACTGTCCCAAATCCTATATCATGACCCACATCTGTGATGATGTATCTGTTGTGAGAGGCAGCCAATGTAACATGCTGCCAAAACCACAGTGGTCACGCCTTATCCCAGCATCCTTCCTCTATTTTCACAGGCATAAACCACACAGGGAAGGTCGGGGCAGTCTGGAATGGGTTCCAAACCCAGCATGTTGTGTGTGTAAATGGTCTCTCTGCTTCGTCACCTCTATGCCATGACCCAGCAACCTGGACTGCATTATCCCAGCCTTTGGAAAGGGCTGCATGCAGGTGCTTCTTCAACAAATTCCCCTCCTCTCCCCAAAATAAACAGCCACCTTTTCTCTTTTAATTAGCTATCACCTATTAACCTACTTGCTACCAAAAATTTCCTTTCTAAATAGGGAGAAAACCCCACCGGGCCAAGCCATGCCAAGAAAATAAGAAAAATATCTGGATCCAGCCTTTCTCACCCTGTTCAAGGTTCCCTTCCTGGAGCATCCCAGGGATGCATGTACACAGTGAACACTCTTTTGGATGGATTGGGACTAAAGGAATGGTGTGGTGGCTGATGTTCTTGTGGCTCTTTTTTTTCTTAAGTAAGAGACAAGGGACCAAGGGCAGAGGTGATGAGTCTAGTGCCCAGACACAAACACAACCAAGGTGTCCAGGGATCCATGTGGGAACAGCTCTGGACTTCAGCCTCTGCGTAACATCCCAGCAGAGGAAATTTGAGTTGCTGTGATCTATTCTTGGCTTTGGGTTATCCTTGAAGCAGGCACTAGCAAAGGCACTTGTAAACCATAATTGCTTTCAGTGGGACCTGAGCATCTTTTGGGATCACTGGAGCCTCTCAGCAGGGAGCAGATGCTACGGGAGGGACTCTCCCAAAAATATTCTGCTGTTCTGCAGACACCTCTAAAGCACTGAGCAAACCCAACTTCTGTTTATATTTCTAGCATTAATGATGGTTCCCAGTAAAATCCTGGATTAAGTGTGAAACTCTTTACTTTTCCCATTCTGTGCTCCCCTTTCTGGTTGGTTGCATTCATTAGGTGTGTTAGTGCCATGAGGACGTTTGGGAAACCTTGGATTTACAACCATCAGGTGTCACTTTCAGAGCCCACTGTCACCTTTAGAAAAACATCTGCTATAAACAGTTTTACTTACTCACATCACTAATAATACCATACTGTATTAAAAGTGAAAGGATTTTAAAAATCCAATTTACTTGTCCTTCAACTTGGCCAGTGAAAAGAATCAATGAGGTGTGTCTCACTTCAGTTTGGAGGACTTCCCACTCATCAGTTCCCTCATGCTGATGAACTTGCTTTACAGAAAGGAGAGGACATGTTTACCTGCCTAAAAAACCCCACCTGTGCACCCTGGAAATTGAAAAAAAATTAAAACCTCTCCAAAAAAAAAGGAGAGAGAAATAGGAAAACATGAGAACATGTCTATTGATTTTCTTTTTATAAATACATATTTTACAGAAATGAAACTCTTGCTGAATTTGACCGAGGGTCATTCTTCATCAACAAAATAATAATCATGTGAGAACTTAATGGTTGAGTCAAGTTCAGTTTATGTAAACAGGAGATCACTATTATGGAGTAATCTTTGATGAGATTAAAGATGCTATTTTCCTTTTTAAAGGTAGGATTTAAAACCCCCAACCATTAAAAGTAACTTATAGAAAGTTTGGATTATGGGCAAAGTTTGCTTTAGCCAAACTAAAAGGTAATAACAGGAACTTTGTAGCCTTCAGAAATGTTGACTCTAACATTGATTCTAACCCCAAGGGCTCATTATGCTGGGTTATTTGTTCGCTTGGGGCTAGAAAGGGAGAAACCAAGAGAAAGGGATTTGAAGCACATTTATGGATTTTTGTACCTTTACTTTCTGTATAGCTCAGAGTGGAAATCGGGTGGATGCCAACAGGTCTTAACTCTCTCCAGGTTCTCTGAGCCATCCTGGAGCCCCTGGCCCTTCAGCCCCTTTCATTCCCAGCATCATTCGCTCTGGGGTGCAATCCCAGGTGATGGAGGAACCCAACATTAGGATGCTACCACAGCTGCTTGTACTGAATCCTTTCTGCCCTGTTCACCCAGAAGCTGTTTTCCCTCATCATTTCTTCCCATTAGAGGTTTGCTCAGAAGCCTGCAGCAGGCACACTGGCTGCCAGAATCCATTCCCTTTGGGATGTGCCTGGTTGGAGCCTGGGCACAGCCACAGATGCCCATTTGTGCTGCCCACAGCCCTGGCTCCCAGGCTACCACACCAGACTTTATTGCTTAATGCCCAGCACGATAATTTGGGATTTTATTTTTCCTCCCCTTTGCATCCTGGCTGTAATAAATTGGAGTGATACTGTCTCAGGCTTCCTCCGTGCTTCTCCTAGAGCTTCTATCTAAAATTCAGCATTAGCAAAATGTGCCTCTGGAATAAGGCCTCATAAAATATTGTTAGGATTGCTAGGCAACCCAGAGGCACGTTGGGAGCTGAAAGGAGCCTTAAGTGGGCGTAGCGAGCCTGCGCTGGAGTCTCAGATGGAAAAGAGAGGGCATTCTTTGTGTCTCCATGCTGGCAACACTTTGCCTTTGATTTTCTTTTGGAGAGAGGTTGAGATACACTGCTTCCAAATGCACAGAGGTACATATCTGTGTAATTGTTGCTGCGGCGGCCTCTAACCTCAGATTAATCAGCTGGATGAGAAATGCACCTATCCAGAGCTTTTCAATAGCAATAAAAGTAAAATTAAGTTTTTATGGCCATGAAAATACCCATATTCCAGCTGCTTGCATCTTCCAAGGGCTCATTTTGTGAGAAAGAGAGGCCATGCTCAATAAGAACTTGTTTTATGAGGCCACTGAGGCGTTACCTCAACCCCTGTGCACGCTGCAGTGGTGCTTAATGCAACCTGACTCTGGAAGGAAGGGAAACAAATAAGCACACAATTTATTGGCAGGGTCTAGCACAAGTAATCGGCTATTTGCAGATACACACACAGGAATTAAAGGGAAATTGAACTGGGCTTGCAAGAACTTTGGGAGGAATTACTGAAGGTGTAAATAGCAGGGGGTTATTGCTGATTTTGTTTGCTAAGAGGCTAAAGGGAGTTTCTGGTTTAGCCCTTCCTACCTTCAGCTCCAGAGCAGGAGCTGCTGCTCCCAGAATCCATCTCTCATCTCTCCAGGAACACCTCAGCTTGCCCAAAGGGCCTTAGCCAAGCAAGCTCCAGTCCTTCCTTGAGCAAATCTCCTGCTTTGCTTCCACCCCAAGCCAAATCTCCAGCCGGCAGCACCATGCTGCACTTTCCTTAGAGGAAACCCTGGAAAAACACACACACACACATGTTACCAGCAAACACAGCACCCAGGAGCTGAGGCTGTCCTCGTGACTCTGTTTCCTTCCATCCAGCATTGCCAAAGGCAGGTCCTGGTGGCAGGTCCTGCAGGAGGTGGATGTGCCTCTACTGAGAACAGCTGCCTGTGCCAGAGGCCAGCCTCCCAGCTACGCTGAGTGTGCAATTTGTTTCCCAGGGCTTGATTTAGCACATCATTTTCTGTTAAAACAGCCAGTGGCCAACACATCCATCTGCTCAGAGTCTGTCCGGCTCCTCCGCGGGAAGGGCTGCTCCCACCAAATCCTTTCCAGTGGTTACAGACAGCTCCCCCTCCATCTCCAGCACTCTTGGGTGACTGAAATCCCTCATTCAGACACTCAAAAATCCCACCCTGCTTTCCTTCTGTGCTGACACAGGGCTTTGTCTGCTCTGTTACTGGTGCAAGACATTTCATCAGCACAAATGGGGGCACTGAAAATTACTGGTCAGAGTAGGAGATGATGATTTTTGCTCATCTTTTCTCAGTGAAAACATTCCTCAAGCATCCAACACTCCTAGATATTCCCATACAGTACAGAAAGGGACTGTTATAAGGTAGGTATGCAGTTCCCAAGATTTTTAATGAATTTTCCTGTGAGGCTGTTGCTGTGATCAGGCATCATGGACATATTTAAAAGATGTGTAGATCTGTGACTCAGGGATGTGTTTTAGTGGTGAGCCTGGCAGTGCTGGATTAATGATTAATGATCCTAAAGGTCTTTTTCAACCTAAATAATTCTACAATTCTATGACCCTTTCTGTTGGAAGCTTCTCTTGAGCTTGATCTTATAAAACAGCAAACTGATGGGAAAAACTTCAGATTTCCCCAGTATTACAAGGTTTCTTAGATAACTCCATGTGGTATAGGTATAACTACATCCTTTATTTCTCATGTCTGTTCTAGCTGGATTTAGGTCAGGAAAGGAGTCTATGAGGTGTTTATTCATTCCTGGCAGTGAACTGGGTGATTTTTCTGCTCTGTTAACATTGCAGGTCTCATGATTGACATATTTCAATACCAAATGGCCCAGGCCAAAGCACTTGGCACTGCCACACTCTGCCCCTCCAGCCAAAGGATGCTGGTGAGTCACGAGGAGCACAGTGGGATTTCTCCCCATCTGGAGCTCCTGCAATCTCCTTTTCCTTCCCCAGTCTCACAGGTCAGTTTTGGAGGCGCACAAAATTGGGCCAAAACTGGGCTTTCTCTTGGTTTTCTCAGCAAAGCTCCCTCTTCACAGTTAGCCAGAGATGGGCTGGTTCTCAACATTATTCTAGCAGTTATTTTAATAAAAAAGGTGGCATCTGGAAGTCTAAGAAGGATGGGAGCCAGGCACCTTAAGAAATGATAATTGCAGACTTGGAGCAGTGCTAAGAGTTAACAGAGAGATGTTTAATCCAATTCTCAGCTTCTATTTTAGGATCCTTTTAACTTTCAAAATCAAAAAAAAAGGAAGAGGGGAGGGGAAGAAAAAAATAATCTCCATCACAGTGCAATTTCTTAAGCTTGTTCACAGCCCAAAGGTGAATTTTTGTTCATGTGAGGAGTTTGAAGAAAATCCATTCAGCTGTTTCAGAGGTTTCAGAGCATGAAAGCAACATCTGGTTCAAAAATCAAAAATAAAGAGAAATTCCCTTTGCACATCAGAGCCAAAATGGGTTTTGGTTTCACACCTCTGATTTGGTGTATCTTGAGCTGTCCCCTGGAGAAAGATGGCCATTTCTGCGTTGATTTGAAGGGGATGAAATTGTGTTGCAAACCCCGCAAAAAATTACGGTCAGCCAGACAGGAGAGCAGGTGATTCTCACACCTTCACTCCCATCCAGTCCAACACAACACGGGCCATGGCCCCTAAATTGCCAATTTAATTCACTGCACGGAGGTCTCCCACAGCCTGCTGCCTCCTTTGGGTTTTTTTTTGGGTTGTGGTGTGATTTTTGGAGCGTGGCTTGCTGTGCTCTGCGCTGCGCTATAGATGGCACTGCAGGATGGAAATTGCAGCCTCTGCGCTGGAATAACAGCCCTGGGCTGCGGTGGCTCCTGCAGCTTGTCCCGGCGGAGGAAACCAGCTCAGATCGCTAATTTCTGCAGCTCTGCCTGCAGATTTCACTATTTTTACCCAGTTATTAATAACAACACAAACATGACCCTCAGAATTGAGGGCAAACATGACAAGGAAGCTCTCTGTAAACTAAAAAACCGCACAAATGCTCAAAATCCACCGGCAAATTTAGCCATCATGTTCCGACACAGGAATATTTTGCATTTCAAAGGAGGCAGGCAGTTGATTTCTCTGTACATCACATCTATGATAAGACTCAGCCTGTGCTGAAGTTCTGCTGCTGTAAATGAAAGCATGAACCCTCTCATCGTCCCATCGGTGTTCATAAGGATACTAAAATCTACCCAAATATAACCATGTGCAGCAAATTTTTCTGCTCTCTTTGTAGAGTTCCCTGGAGTTCTGGGACTAAAAGTAAGAAAAGAAGCAAAATCCAGCTCAGGTCTGCAGTAGGAGACGCAGTGCTGGCAGCAATAGGGATGCTACGGAAGAGATCAGGGTGGGAAGTGAAGAATATCATAAGCAATTACAGCAAAATGCTTTTGGAAAATCCCCCCAGGTACCCAGGTGCATCTGTCGATGCTTAAACACCTTCAGAAATCTGGCCACCAGCCTGCTGCTCCAGATGTTAAAAAAACCTCCAGCAATCAGAGAAGAGTAAAAGGTGTAAGAAAGACAAATTCCTCTTGCCATTGGCAAAATGAAAGAAAAACGCGACTCTTTTAAGGATTTGTGTGGAGAAAACTGCAGACAATAAATATCAGAAGCTGTCCTTGTCTTCCTTTGGAAAATGAAGCTAGAGGAGGATTAGGCACTTGCAGAACTTTGTTGTTTCATTTCAATGAACTATCCAAGAGCTCCCATCCACCTGTGCCATCCCAGGACTGGATGGATGAACCACTCTAGCCCTCTCTGACAAGGAGCTGTGCAGCTCTTCTCTCTCAGAGGAGTTTAATGTGATTTTACACATCAAGAGGATTCAAGTGACAAGAAAGAAGGGTAGTAGCCAACTTCATGGTTTGAGATTCTGATGAAATGATGTCCTGGCACATCCTTCAGACTGTTCTACTGTCAAGAGAACTCCCAACTCTGGAAGATGAGTGTGTTTTTCTTTTACTGTGTTGGAAAAAAAAGCAGGAAAAGAAGAAAAGCATCGGTCCTCAAGCTTAACTACCACATAAACGTAACTTTGAGACACAGCCGGATATGGGATGAGGGCACAAGTGCACCCAGCTCTGTCTGAAGGCACAGGAGTGGGGTGAAGCCTGCACTCTGTGCAAGCAGACCTGGGACTCTGCAGAGCACAGCAGGAGAGACAAAATGAAAGACTGAAGGAAGATTCATTCCCTGCCAGCAGCATATGTAGACTTTGTGTGCCAATCCCTGTGCATTCATCTGGGAGAGGCAGATGCAGACGTGAGTGAGAGGGAGCAAAGTGTAAATCTCAGCCTGCATGGAAGGAAGGACCACGGTAAGGATATTTGCTAAGCACAGGGCTGGGGGGATGCAGGGATGCAGATGCTGATGTTGCCCAGGCAACACTCACTTTTGCAAGGCGCCCCTTTGTCTCTCCTGATTTTTAAGTGTGGTTCTCACTCTAAAATGCAGATTCTCCAAGCTGTTAATAAGACTTATTATCTCCTAATACTCTTCCCCTGTTCCTTTTCAGAGGCTGTTCGCAGCAGCACTGCTTGTGACTGGGTAACACAGGAAATTAGGAGCAGCTCCACAGCTGTGGCTGCACAGGATGGGAGAGGAGATCTCTGGAGAGAGGCAGAGGTGAGAATTGGTGCTGGGGTGGTGGGTGCAAGATGCACTGAGCTGCATTTCCCATCCCATTGAGCAAACTGTGGCTGTGAAGCCAGCAGGATTTAGGGCAAGGATGAGCCACAACCCTTGAGTTTGTCTTTCATGAAGTCTTTTTTTCCAACTTTCTGAGCCCTGATAAAGTTGCATATGGTGTCGCTGCTATTGCTCTGTGCTGACTGCAAGGTTTCATACCCAGAGCACAAGATTTAGTGCTGCACTATCCCCAGGCTACATTTGTGTGATGTGGCCAGTGTTTGCTCCCTCCAGATTGCTTTCAAAACTCAGGGCTGACATCTCCCAGGAAACACTGGGGACAGTCAGTATTTTCCCACCGTCTCATTCCCCAGGACGTTGTACCCTGGTTTTGCACTAATTATGAGATGCTGATCCCATTATTATGGAGCAAAATAGCCAAGTGCTGGAAAGAGCACAAGAAAAACTGGTGGAGTGGTAAGCTTGAAGTGAGGTGGAAATAATATCTGCTCTGTATGGGAGGCCTGGATTTGCTAATTGGACATGGCTAAGGTCAGTAAAGCGGAGTGAGGAGAGCAAGACATCCTAAATGGGATGAAATTAGCCTTCTTGATGAAGGGGCAGGTAGGAGATACATGGGATAAATTGTATCTCTGCACCAGAAAACAGGACTGGAACACAGTGAGAGAGGAATCACAGCGAGCAAGAAACCTCATCTCCAAGTGTGGAGGTGGTACAGGAAGAAGTGGGGCAGCTCGAGAGATGTATTTGCATTTGGAGTGGGGAAGGATGAAAGCAGAGCAAAGGCAGGAGCTTTGCTGCTTTGTGAAAATCTCCCAGATTTCTTCTTCACCCCAGCCCAGGTGGCTGCCACAACCCCACAAGTCCAACAGCCCCTTCAGGCAATGTGACCTGCCCCATATGGGGGGGACAGAGCTGGCAGCAGCCAGCTTGTTTTCTTTGTTACGTAGCATTTGGTCGCCCTATTTTGCTGCTTTTCCTTTGATGCAATGAGCCTGTGGGGAATAAAGCTCAGTGGGAGATTGCTTACGTGGTTTCTAACCCATTAGTTTCTTTTATTGGCTCTTGCCTCAATGAAAAAAAAAAAAAAAAAAGAAGAACAAGAAGAAGAAGAAGAAGAAGAAGAAAATCAAGGAAAAGTAGTTCAAGGTGTGAAAAATTCACGTGGCAGAAAATATATATAAAGTTATTGGCTCGGTCCCCCTTGGCTCCAACCTCAATCTTGTCACCATGCTGTGCATTTATCCTTCTATTATTACACATAATGACAGGGAAATTCTAGTGAGTTCTATGCAAAAAGCCAGCCCGCTCCTCTCCCCTCCACAACCAGAAACCAGGCTGGCTTGAGCTCACATATTTGGCATCTGATTTCAGCCTAGCAGGGTGTTTCAATACCAATAAACATCTTGTTTTCATGTGAAGAGCCGCTTCAGCTACATTCTTTCCCATCTTTTGTGAGCATCCAAGGCTCCGTGTAAAACTTTTTATTGATCACATAAATAGCAGCTCTGCTTCCCTACAGGCCCCGTCTCCACAAAGTGTTTTGATATCTGGGGAATGAAAGGTTCAATAGAAAACTGATTCCCTCGGCTTCCTGGGACTCTGAACACAGAGTTTCTGCTCTCCTTGGCAGAGAAGGGTCTGGGGAGGAGAGTAAGGGAGCAGGGAGAGAAAGGTTTGGTTTGTTCTGGCTGTGTGTGAGGCGGTTTATACACAGACACACTTTGTCTGCAACAAAGGCAGAAGTAAAGCCACTGTGCAAAGAGCTGGGAGCAATCATTAAAGATTTAATTGGTAGGAAAGCTTCCTGAAATACTAAGGAGAGACCTAAACCACACAACTTGGAGCAGGAAGCCTCCCAAGCTGGAAAGTGTGGGTGGCTTTGATGCTTAGGGACACTGGTATCGTGTGGGGGGCAGTCACTTGCCCTGCTGCCGTGCTAAGGAATTCCCCAGGGATGAGATGCCCTGGCCCTACCAGTGAGGAGCAGCTCCTTCACATCCCAGGAGAAGCTGTCTCATGTCGCACAAGCAGAGACTGAGACCTCTCCCTGCATTCCTGAAAGGCACTGCTGAAATACGGCAAAGGACTGCCCCAAAATCCAAAACCCAGACGAGATCCTTCCAATCCATGTCCTGGCTGTCAGACCCATTGCACCATCACCTTTTGTGCAAATGAAATACAAAACCTGTTCAGCTGCAGCCATGCAGAGCTCATGGGGAAGAAGATTAATGGGAGCTACAGGGGAGCCTCATCAGTCCTTGTTGAGGAATCAGAAATCCCAATCGAAGCCTGCCGTGACTCATGGCTGTGCACAGGCACAAATTCGACCTCGTTTGGATAACGAAGGGCAGATCCTGTTCGGAGCCGTATCAGAGAACCTTTGTGACTGTGTTTATCACATCTGCCTGAAAGGGCGCCGGGGACATTGCTGACCTTGCTGCTTGCAGGTGGCAGAGTGTGACAGCCCCAGGGTCAGCCAGGCTGTGCTGGTGGCTTCTGGAAGAGCTACGATGGCAGAGGCAGTGCCTGAAGCCCTCTGTGGCTGGAGGTGCCCAGCCCAGCAGCCTGGGGCTGAGCCACCAGCGGATACCCTTGGCAGGAATAAAGGCTCCCCTCAGCTCAGATGCTGCTCTCTCAATTAATTTGAATAGTAATTACTAGAGACGCACATGCCTTGGGGGAAGGGAGGGTTTGAGGTGTCTGTGCTCAGAGAACAGACTCATCTCTATCTCCTGAGGTCCTACCAGGTCCTCTCTGGTGACCGTGTATTAAACTCTCCTTGTCCGTGGAGAGAAAGATCCTGAAGTATTTGCAGGCTGGAATTGGGTGGCCAAGCCAAAATCTAACACCTGTTTCACCTCAAGTACCTAATCCTAAGTACTCAGAAAAGCACTTCTCAAAGCCTCATCTACAAGAGCGGACAATGATGGTTTATGGGGTTTTTGGCTTGCTTTGCATTGAGAAATTTTTGGGAGTTTCAATAGTTTTTCTTACAGGGAAAATCCACTTGCAAGCTCAAATGCGAAGTTTGTTCCCACATCAGTGTTTTCCCTCCTTTGCTTCTTATACAACTTTATTTGTGGGGTGGTGATAATGAGAATTCCACTGCTATTGATTTTTTTAAAAACATATATAACTTTGAAACACTGTAGACATTGCATGGACTTTGGAACAAGATAAGAAGAGGTAATCACATTCACAGTATCTCAAGTCCTTTAATTAATCAGGACAGCAAACTCTAGCTCTATTCCTAGAGCAGACTTACTACCTCTCCTGAATATTCTCATTTTCTATGCAAATGCATAGATACTGGAGCTAATTCAGCACCCCACAGGGATCTAACTTCTGACACATTATTTTTATAAGAGAAAATTGTCATGGCCCTGCTCGTTTGGGTCTGACTGCTGCAGAGCTCTGTGGAACAGGCAGGAAAACAGAGAAATACAGGCTTGACTTCTGCTAAAATAGTGAACAGTCTCCCTTTCTCAGAACAACCTTAAGATGGAGCAAAACTGTCGAGCTGTAAGAATGTACTGCAGAGGGAAAATAACAGAGATCAGAAAATGAGAGGGTTATGGTCCTGCTTCCCAGAGACCTAATTCTGGAAGAATTGTCCCTGTGCGTTTGTTCTGGGGTTTCAAAGGACTCTGGAACCCCAACTGCCCCTATCATCTCCTGGGAATGGCTCATGGAGGGTGAGGTGGTGGATCCAAGTGCCCTGAGCTCTGGTCTGCAGAGCCCACTGCTGCCTCGCTCCTCACCCTTCTCTCTGGTGAAATCAATGGATTAAATGAGCACAAATGAGACTGGAGCTGGCTCCTTGTGCTGGGGTAAGGCAGCGTGGAAGCTGGCCCCGATACATCCATCTGAAGCCCTGCATTGAATCGCAGCTGACAGCTCCAATAATGATAATAGATATGGCCAAAGCTGCCTCCTATTTGGAGGAGGCCAGGTTCCTCCTCGCTGCTCTCAGGCAGGCTCACCACGCTGCCAGCTCTTTTCTCCTGGGCATTCGGAAGGGTCCAAAGGCAAACCCTGCTCCTCACGCTGCCAAAGCCCAAACAGATGACAGAGAATGGCCTGGCTACCCCACACAGTCAATCCAAGTCCTCACCGAGGTTTTTGCAGGAATCCCTCCAGGCTCAGAGCCTTGCTAGCACCCCGAGGCATCCCAGGATTCACCTTTATTTTAATCTAAAATTTCCCTGGCTTGGCCTACCATAAGAAATGGTACCAGTGGGATGCCATAAGCACATCCCACAAACCTCTTCTCCAAGCAGAGGCTGCTGCTGCAGATCCAGCCAGCTCCCAGCCCACAGAGCCAAGGACAAGTGCCAAGGATGCTGAGTGAATCTGGGGACACGGTGTGGACATGGCTATTTCTGAACTCGCAAAGCCAGGCTAAGCTAACCCAAAGCTCAGTGACACAAAGTCAAGCCACATCAACATGAAAGGCCTCAAGAAATAAATAAAAAATCATGCAAAAAACTTCAAGCATCTGGACTTCATTATGGCATTATCCATGCACACATGCTGAAAATCCCTTTGGACGCTTCGCCCCTGCAGCCAGCCGTGCTGAGCTAGCCGTGCCCGAGCCCTGCAGTAGGGTTTAGCAAGGCTCAGGTTTTATCCCATATCCCAACCCCTGCTGAGCTGGGGTTGTGTCACTAAACAAGCTGGGTCAGGTAGCAATAGAGTAGCTCAGGGATGTTTATAAAATAAAGGGAGATGAACCTTAAAGCAGAGGGCATGCCATGTGTTTGGGGAGCTAAGTCAGCAGGGAATAAATTGGGCTGCCTGCAGTAAGTGATGCTTCAGGGAGGAATAAAGCAGGGAAGCAGCTGGGACAGGTGCCTGTCCCTGCACGGGGTCCCCAGCACATCCTGCTTCCCCGTGTCTATGCCGTGACTGTGAGCTCACCAGAGCAGCCTCAGGTTTTATGGTGTGTACACATTATTAGTGCTTCACGAGTAAATAATGTCATATTTCATTGTTTATTGCTGAAAATGCACAGGAAAAGGCTAAAGCCTGAAAAGCACAGGAAAATAATTTATGTGGGAGGAATGAATTTCCCATCATGTCAAACCACTGCCAGAATTTATCACAGTGCCCTTCAGTTTGGGTCTCTGTCCAACATTTTAAAGGTCTGCCTTTGTTATACATAGAGGCACGGGGAAGCTGAAGGTTATTGGGAAGAGTGGGAATTGCTGCTCGTGTTGGAGCAGGGAAGAGGAAAGCATGATGTGAAGGCTCCAAAGAGCCTTCCCACACTTAACTTGGAAGATTAAGTGCAGTGGCCACCAAGAACCATCCTGGTGAAGGGATGAAATGGTCGGAGGTTCAGTCATGGCTCTTCTTGAAACGCATAAATCAGGATGGGGATGGACAAGGGCCACTGGCTGAACAGTTGGTAGTGATAAATATCTTAATTAACATCTGATTCCCACTCTCCACTCAGACACTCAGCACTGGTAACTCAGGTTGCAGATGTAAGGAGTTTTTGGGTGTATAAGGATTACACAGTGAGGCCATGAAACTTCAGAGAAAGATTTTGAAGCTGCTTTCCCTCCCACGGCTTTTTCCTTGAGAACCTGCCACGCTGCTGGGCAGAAGCATCACCCTGAGGGAATAATTGTGTTTTAAAGCTACTATTTCTGTCCCCGCCATTTATACATGTCTTGTCAAATTTGCACCTGAATCCATCTCTGAGGTGTCGGTACCAACCAGAGTGGAACCACAGCCGGAGCGCTCTGGTGAGCACACGCCAAACTATTCTCCAAAATAAACTTCTCCCTTAATCAAAAGAACAGCTGGAACAGCCTGCTACAGAAATGAGTCCCTGAAAGGTTTGGGGCTTTGGAGCTGGAGATGTCCCCATTAGCCAAGCCAAGCATTTCTACCTACAGGCAAGGTGCCTCCTGCCAGGGACAAAGAGCTGCTGTGGATAAGGCAGAAGCCAGAGGGGCACAAAATGGCATAAAAGCACAGAAGGATCAAAGAAGTGTCTCCTGCTCCAGAGAAACCAAATGCCCAGTTTCTTGGGACTGGTGGACATTTTTCTGGTGGGACTCATCCTCTCCTATGCTTCTACCAGGGATTTCCAGGCTCAGTGAGGTGATCATCACCACGTCGTCTAGTGACTGATTAAACATCCACCTGGGCAAACTGCATGGGCAAGTCAGGCTGAGAGAAAGGTTTTTACATCATGACACGAGATCAGAACTTGTGACGTCCCAGAGGACCTACTTGTGTGAGCCTCTGAGTTCAGATAAGCCAATTCCAAGGACTCTTTGAACTCTTTGATGCAGGTCTGTGCCACTGAGTACTTTAAAGTCCTTTGGCCCTTCAGAATAATTTCCAGTCTGAAATAAAGAAAGATGATCCAACTTCTTTCTTTCTTTTTTTTTTTTTTTTTGACAGACTATCTTAACACAAATGCAAAATAAGAAAGGACTTATCACAGAGTGATTCAAACACTGAGTTTGTATTTTGCTCACGTAAGATAATTTTAGGGACCGGTTTTTAAAATAACAACACCAAAAAAAACCCCTGACTTTAGGCTGAAACCTTAGACCCTGAGAAACTTCTGTTTAGAAAACTAAAGAGAAAAAGAACATATCAGAATGCACTGACATGTGACATGAAAATAACCCCAAGATAATCCTTTTCCAACGCTACAGGTTGCTGGGAGCAGATCAGGTAGCTGATGGAAGGAGTGGAAATTCGGAGACACTCCTATTTAGGTGGAAAGCATTAAACCCCAGCCATCTCTGCTATCACACAGAGCCCTTTCCACCAACCTCCAGGTGTGACATCTGTGACATCGACTGCTGTGGCACATCTTTGTCAGGAGGGCTGCCACATCTATCCCAGCCACAACAGAGCAACTGCCCCATGTTGAATGATGGAGGCAAGCGATCTGTGGCCTGAAAAACATCACTGAGAAAGGATTCTGCTTTCATTGATTACAAATACTGGAGCCTCACGATCCCTCCTGACTGTGTAACTCCTACCACAGTGGAGCTGGGCCTGCTGAGCTAATGGGAGCAGGTCACCCTGTGGGAGGCTGCAGCGGTGGCAGGGACACCGACTGGAGACATGACGTTATTCCTGCCTTGGGCACAATCTCAGGCACTGCTTTGCATAACAAAGCCCTTCACACACCCCATGATTTGTCACCCTCTAAAAGATCCATTGCTCTGAATGAGTCAAGTGCCCTGACTGCAGTGGGCTGTGACACCCCGGTGCAGAACTGACACCCCAAAGCAGAATTCTGGCATCCTAGAGCAGGAGGCTGCTGGGCACTGACGTGTGCAGACACTTCTTGGGATGACTTTGCCAAAATGATGGCGCAACAAAGCACCACTCTCCTGCAGTTTCCCCATCAAAGCATCCTCCCTAAAATGCCCAGGAAAGAACATGATCTTACACCTTGTACTGGAACTACATCTCACCTACATTTGCATTTGTCCCTCACCTGTATTTGCATTTGTCTCGGATTTTTGCTGCTGTTCCCTTATGGGATGTAATCTTGTCTTTCATTGCATTGCAGGTAAGAAGTCATGGGTGGAGCTGTCAGGGTATTTTACAATTTCTTAACTCATTCTAAAAGGCTAAAGGGCCTCGAACAGGCTTTTGTACTGGATTGGGCAAAAGAATGCAGTGCTCAGAGTTAATTAGCCATACAGCTTTTGTAGCTGTCATTTCTTGGAATGAAAAGAAATATAATGATATATTGCAAAGATTATGAAGGAAGATTGGGATATATCAGGGATATTACTTTAACTGAAAAAAAAGTCAGAAAAATGTCCTAGTTTCTGTGTAATTCCAAAGCTCAGTATATGGAACAAAACATCCAGGGGAATTAATTACGTTTTTGTTGAGTTTTTTTGTGAGCTTTTTAAATCCCAAGGAAATCTATGTGCAGGAGGATATCCGTCATTTATACACAGAACTACATAAAGTATCATTAGTGAACCCTCCAAATACATTGATTTTTTTTTCCAGCAGTAGTGTATCAATATTTTCACCATGGCAAAAAAAGAGTAACTTTCATTATTAAGAATTTTTCTATGGGTAACAAAACCACTGTGTATCAGGGAAAATAAATAGTTGCCTTCCCATATCTTCTGCCTGTGCAGAAAGTGAACTTCTTGCAATGCTCTGACAGAAAAGCTCTGTAAGTTTAATGTATTACTCCCTCCTTCCACCAGCAGCTGCCTTATCTCGCCTCATTTTACATGATCTGACCTTTTTTTCTTTCTTTTAACCCTCTGAAGGGAAGACTCCTGAGCTTTCCAAGCCAGGACTGTGCTCATTTCCAGCCTAGCAGTTATTCGTGGCTGGATTATTCCCATTTGTCTCTGTGCCAACATCATAATTTGATTCAATAGCTCTTCTACCTGGCATTTATTCTCACAGCAACCTCCTTCCAGCCCAGCTATCATTTAGTCAGACTAAACAAACCCAGGGGTTTGGGAGCACCTCTCCAAGGGGGTGAGAAGTGCCACTGATATGCTGGGCTCCCTTACCTGGACTCCAGTGAGTCGCTGTGTTCTAGCACTGGACTGCTCTGAGTCAGGCAGAGAAACAAGAAGATCTTATGGCCAGAACATAAAAATATATAATGGCGAACCTCGAACTGCAAAATCTTTTGTCGTTGTTGTTTTTTTCCTTCACTTCCTACCTGTTTGATTTATTCTGAGTGTCCTTTCAATGCAGCTGTTCAGGCAGTGGAAAGCCTCTTGACATATAATTGGCTGTTAATATTAGCACTGTTGTCTTCAAAAAGGAGTTTGGACACAAACAGTGTCCAAAGTCTACAGTGAAGGTCCTGAGATATTCCCCTGGTTTGTTTCACCTATTTGTCCTCTTGAAACAAGAGCCTGAGTTGCAAACTTGGGTTTTGTTTGCACTTATGTTAAAGGAAATGAATGCAGTAATATTACTCTTAACTGTTCTGTCAGAATATCTTAAGTTACTTATCAACACTGAAGCCGAATCCATGTCACTGTTTGCCAGTTTGGTGTTTCTCCAGTGCAGATATTTGCCTCTCCCATACAGAGATTAGCTGAGCTCTGTGTGATTAGCAGCAATTTTTATGATCTGTATCTAGAGAGTTGAAAGTACTCCATAATGACACAGCTTCCCAGCAATATCGATACCCTGAGTAGCACTGCAGTGTCTCTACTAGTCCAGCCCTGAGAATCTAAGACAAATCTCCCAAAGTATCTCAGGAGAACCTCTTTCACGATCATATCTGAAAGTGAGTTAGACCTAAAGATTCAGACTTTTTCAGCCCAGCTTTTCCTATACCCATGCAGTCCTTTTCATCAGGAACACAAATTGTTACCCACTGGGGCTTTTATTCTTCCCCCCAATAGCTCTTTCTCTTCTGAACTGCTCATTCCTCTCCACACCTGTACCCCAGTCATAATTGCTATTCCATGGTGTTCTTCCAACCCTACATCATTTGGTTTCACAGATTGTGAAAGAAATACGTGTTCTTCTGTTTTTCTGCCCAGCCCCCAGTCATTATTCCACAAAAATCCTTCCTTGCTCATCAGACCTTGTTCACAGCCTGGATTAGTGGCACTCCCTTCGTTATGCTGCAAATAACAAAGCATAATAACAATTTTGCTTTCCTGAAAGCCATTAATCCATTAATCTTAGCTTCTTAGGGGCATTAGAAATGGGAAAGCAGCTCAGTTTTTTTCTGAATTTGCTGCAAATTTTGGCTTTTTAACCTCCCAGTCTGTGACTGTCCTGTAAAGTCTGTGGCAACTCAGCTTAAATGACAAGGGGTGAGCGTCGTGTGTGTCATTGTCACCCATGAATGGCACTTGGTGTGTCACCAGCAGGGTGTTCCCAAAGCAATAATTGGGGGTTGTACCTTTTCACGCCCCTGAGCACTGGGCCTCTGCTCCAGATACCTGGAGGGCTCTCCTAAACCCATGGTGGGATGCAGTGGACTTCAAAAGGCCCAGGAGAAGCAGAGGATGGGCGTAAAACCTGTGGTGGTCAGGACTAAGATGTGATAAAGGACATGGTAGAGTGAAGGGACAACTGTGCTGCACCCTCGAGCAGCTCGGGTGGCACCACATTTGGGGGTTTACAGTTTTAACACCATGCACATTTGGGCATAAACGTGCTCTGAGCTGGATTTACGTGTGAAAATCAGTCATTCTTTCCTGGGTCATTGACTTTCCTTTGGCATGGATTAATCACCCAGGAGTTTTCCTGTTTATCTATCAGGTTTCTCGAGGGGATGATGGGGTTGTGTTGTTTTTTTGAAGCCAATAGGCACAGTCCATTTGGCAGAGATCATCAGGTCACAAAGCAAAACCACAGCAAGGCTTTGCACCTCTGGTTTTTCATACAAATTTTCCCAGAGGCTATAATTACCCCTAAAAATGACCCAAAGAAGACAACGATTGAGGTTTATTTTTACCGAGGGTGGAGAGCCTTACAGCAATTCTATTTCCTGAATAAACTGTGTTAACCTATTTCCCAACACAGTGAGTTGGGAACATTTGGTGTGCAATAAACTCAAATTTCAAGGCTATGTCAAAATGGGCAAAGAGGAACCCTGGAGCACCAATCACTCAGGCAGTGTGATCACTTCCTGAAGGGAAAGCACCTCTTGAACCACATGCTTTTGTTGCTTTTGCAACATCTCTAAATCGAGAAAGGCAGGACCCAGCACGGGCTTGGAGAGCTGTGTCATGAACTTGTCTGCTCACGTCAAACGAAAGCAGACTGTGTTTATTACCAAATAATCTACAACTGATCTGTCTCTGAAGGTCAGAGCAAAGGCCAGGCAAAGGTGAAATGAGATACAAACACTGAGATAAGGCAGATGATGCTCCTTGGAATGTGGACAGGGGTCCCCTGCTCAGTCAGTGCAGCATCAATCACAGCCACATCCTCACAGACACAAGGCTTCTGATGTGCCAAAAAACTAAATCACCCACCTACTTGCATCCAGTGCAGCCAGTAAACTCCCTTCTGAAGACAGCAGCTCTGCTAATATGAAGAGAATTGCTCATTTTAGAGTTCTGGACAAAGCCCTAAAATTGCTGTAGTGCACATCTATGCAAACCCTAGAACCTCTGCCCTGGCTTGATCCCCACTAACAAGCACCATCCAAACAGCCCAACTTTCTTCACATCATAACCTCCTCTCAGCACACCCCACCTGCTGTTGCTTTTCAGCACCATTCTTCCTGGAGAGCCTGTACGAAACTTGTGTCTTCCCCTTTCTCGTGCCTTTGCCCCAGCTGCTGCAGAGGGGTGGGTGTGGGTTTTATTCACTAGCTGTGAGTGGTGCTTTGGAAAAGGTGGCACTTTAACTGCTTACACTGGTGGAGTGACAGCATTTCTCTTACAAAACACTTGGCCACAGGCCAGCAAACAAGGTGTGCTGGACTTCTACAGCCTTTACAGGGGACAAATTCCTGCCTCAGTCAGAAGCTGCTTCTGACCCACCGCAGGCAGTACTTGCACTTCACAACACAGAAAGAGAGATATTTCAAACAAAATCTTAAATTCTGTCAAAGCTGATTCATCTGCCAGAAAAGATCTTGTCATACAATATATGAACAACCTTTTCCCTTCTCTTTCCCTTTTGTAAACCGGCCCTGACACCTGCTTTGGGATTTACCTTTTCATTGTAACCTGCTTTTATTTAGTTTGGTGTAGGAGCCCAGGGGCATGAGTCAATGGGAAGTCAGTTATTAGTTACAACAGAGAGACCAGCTGAAATGTTTGGCAACATCTGCATTAAATAACTTGAACCTTAGACAGTTCAGTGAGGTAGTTGTCTATCACATGAATGATGTTTTTCAGATTAGCAGACTTTTCTACCTTTGCCTTCCACTCCTCCTCCTTCATGACAGAAGGAGGGCCCCTGAATCATATGACTGGATAAAAAAGATTGCGCAGTGTGAAGCACTTCTATTTCCCACAGACGTGGGACAAGCATATCAAGGCAGAACTCAGAGCCAATCAGAGAAGAACTGAAATGAACCTTCTGCCTTCTTTCTCCACAGAGACATGGGTCCTTATACTTCTTCTCGTGGCCCTCCTGCTAGTGTGAGTAAAACGTTCTTTATTGATTCTCTGCCATTTCTATCTTCTTACCATTGCTCAGTTTCACACAACTAATCTGCTGAGGAGCAAACAGTAGGTGTGATTTCCAGTTTTCCAATATCTAACCAGGCTCTGGGGTGTAGCAGAGAAGTCTAAAGACTGTACAGGTGTGTGATCTCGCTCCAAGGTTTGGAGTACTCCCATCCAGTTATGAGATTGCTGCTAAGCATCAAAGGAATAATTGAATAATAATGATGCCAGGTATTGGTTACCAGCAGGAGGCTGGTTTCAGTCAGGGTCCTGATCCATTAGGTCATTTTTCACAGACATCCAGCTGTGCCTGGCTGAGGCTACTCTGCAGGCAAGCCAGCAGAAGATGACCCTGCTGTACAGGTGGAGAGCAGCAGAAAGGTACCAGGAAAAGAATATTCATAGGATCAATTTTTACTCCTCCTGACTCCTTCCATGGTGCCCAGGCAAGATGCTCCCCATGGGCACCTGGACCAGGAGGGGACCTTTGCAGAGGTTTGATTTGCATCCCCTGTCCCTCCTCACAGCCACCTGTGCTGGGGGAAGGAATGGAGCCCAGAGCAAGGTCAGCCACTGGCTTTCCAGACAAAATCCCACAGCAGAAATGTTCCCTTCAGGGGAACCCTGCTAGTGAGGAAATGCTTTCCTTGGCTTTGCTGGTGCCATTCAGCACCGCAGCAGAGCAGGGCTGGTTAAAAACCCCTTTGTGCTGGGACAGTGTCTCCACTGGCAGAGAGGCTGCCAGGACAAACTGGGCAGTGCTGACGAGCCCTGAGGCAGAGGCAGAGCACTGCCAGCCATAAACCCTAACGACTGATGTGGTGCACACCAGCACAGCCCATTTGCCTGCCCTGGCAATGCTCCAGCCATGGCAGCTCAGCAAGCTCAGAAAGTTTTAGCCATATTTTTCAAACCTTTTCCTGTGATTTGGATCACTCAAAAGCCTGTTTGAGGCTGACTATTAAAAAAAAAAAAAAAACCACAAAAAACCAAACCACATCAAAACAACAAAACCAAAAAACCACCCTCAATCTTGAGCCAAACTCTCATATTTCAGTAACTCTGTGGCCATCTAAGATTGCGGGTTACCAGACTTCCACATTCTGCAGGCACTTGTGATTCTGTTATGGCAAAAGGGACTAAACCCAGATCTTTGTGCTCCGATATCAGAGCTAAGATAGAAATTTCACTGCCCAGTGACACAGAGAGGTTATTTAGATGCTTCTTGTCCACCTGGGGCAACTCTGCTCCAGTTCACACATGAGGGAATATCAGGCATTTCTTGTCCACATCCATGGCAGGAAGAAATAATGATTATTCCTTGGCTTTCCACTGAATGGTCCTTTCCAGTTTGCAGAAAATCCTGATACATTTTAGTTGTAGGAGTGTTAGACTTCATTTTCCTGGCCATGTTTCAAGTGGTTCAAGCCTGTTTTCCTACAGTATTTCTGTATTGCTTTGTAACCAGCCCAGCCTGACATTTCCTGGTCCTCCCACAGCCCTGGCTACCTATAAACATTACAAATGAGAATCCACAAACATTTGATTCCTAGTACTGAATTAACCTTTGACAAAAAAGATTAAACATTGACAAACTGAGCTCTGTGAAACCTTTCTTCACCTGAGTCCTCCCAGTTCCCCATTTTTCACTTGCCCTGTTTGGACCATAAGGTGGGATCTGCTTTTGTGGTCTGGCACAGAAGCACAATGGGGAGACTGATCCCATTTAGGGTCCCCAGAATTTAAAAAAGCATTGCTAATTGTAAGGGAGACCCTCCCTAAGTCTCAGTCTAGATTTTGGATTTTCAGATAAGCATCCCCTAGATCCTGCCTGAGCAGCTGCTGCCTCATGGCCTGAAGAGGAACTCTGATAACATCCCCTGCCAAACCTTTCCCATTTTACATCCCTTCTGCAATGAACTGCTCACTTGGGAAGCTGCAGTTACTAACTAAAAACAAATATTTTGAGGAGCTCTTCCAACACAGCCAAAGATGAACTTCAAAGGGCTACAGCCCAGGCCCTTGTTGAGAAAGAGAAAGCCCTGAGGTAGAAGCAATAACTTTAGAGCTGCCAGGAAGGGTGCTTCAGAGGAGAGAAATCTGCAAGGCTGTCAATAAAATCTAAAGAGAAAACCATCAAGACAAGACTTCCACTGAGCTAATGCTGGACTAAGGGAGGGAGAACAATAAATGAAATTGAAGTGCAGTTTGACAAAAGCCCTATTTGGGACATA
Source organism: Vireo altiloquus (assembly GCA_013396875.1). Taxonomy (NCBI): domain Eukaryota; kingdom Metazoa; phylum Chordata; class Aves; order Passeriformes; family Vireonidae; genus Vireo; species Vireo altiloquus. The sequence goes on from VZRF01003303.1 coordinate 139,192, forward strand.
ATTTCTGGCATTGCTTTGATTTCTCTTCAATAAAAACGTGTAAGTTTGGTGTTCCTTCTTCCAGCTCCCTTTTCTGCCTCTCCTTTGGTAGGCAATGAGCTCCTCTCAGGACTTTTGTTAAAGACTTCAAGGTGCTGTCTCCACAGGTGCTCTGGTGCAAACAATTGCTCTCACATCAAAGAAATCCCTCCAAAACTCTGTGTGAGCCTTACCATGGTGATTAAGTAGTTTTTTACAGGGCAGTTTTCACTTGGACTACTTTTTTCCCCACCTCCTGGATCAGCCTCCTCTCCCTCATCTCCCAAGGGGTCTTGTTGCAGTCTCCAGGTTTGGGAAAGCTCACAGCCCCAGTGCCACGGTGACATAACACTGCTGTCTTTTCTGTCCCACAGATATGGGACCTGGCCATTTGGATTGTTCAAGAAGTTGGGCATTCCCGGGCCAAGACCTCTGCCCTTCTTTGGGACGTGCCTGGAATATCGCAAAGTGAGTGACTGAAGCCCTCCTGGCTCCAGCAGCCCCTGCCTTTGCTGGCACAGCTGATGATAAGTTATCTCCAATGCCAGCTCCTCTGTCACGCTGGGCTCGTGCAAAGGCCAGAGTGGGATAAGGCTCAGTGGCACAGACCAAGGGGCATCCCCAAAGGAGCACTCTTGGGTGGCAGATTTCCATCTGCCCTTTGCCAGGGCCCTGGCAAACAGCTCATTCAAAGCACAGTGTGCATTTATGCTTCACTGTGGCTTTGGAGGGAAGGAAAGCTCATAAAGCAGCTCTGAACATCAGTTTGGAGATATTCTTCCTCATCCACCATCTCCAACATCATCCCCTCCATCCTCTCTGTGATAATTCAGCACCAACTCAGCCAGAGCTCAAGGAGCATTCAGACAACACTCCCAGACACAGGGTGGGATTTTTGGGGCTGCCCTGTGCAGGGCCAGGAGTTGGACTTGGATGGTCCTTGTGCGCCTCTCAATTCAGGATAATCTATGGCAATTTTTAAATTGCTTTCCACAGGGTTTCCTGGATTTTGACAACGAATGTTGGAAGAAATATGGGAAGGTCTGGGGGTGAGTATGAACCACTGATCTCTTCTTAGAGTAAAACTAGAGTCCGTACAAAGGGGAGAAAAAATTCATTAGGAAAGCTCCCTGTTCTTCACCTGCAGCCCTGACAGTGCCAACAGGATGGAAACAGCAGTGACAGGGTGCTGCTGCTGGCTTGCATCGGAGCCTGGTGGTGCAGGGCTTGTCACTGCCACATCACACAGAAACTATTTTGACCAGAGCTGTGAAAAGCAGTTTAAATCTGGTAACAAAAGGCCCTCACCTGCTCCTAACAAAATCATCAGCAGAACAGTTTACTTAAGTGGGATCTGGAACTGGGAGGTTGGGTTCCTCTGGTTTACAAGCAGCTGAGGAATGTGGGTTTGGCTCCCTTTGGAGCTGATCCAAAGACTTCCTTGTGCTGCTGATCCCCACCTGCTGCAGTAGGAGCTGTTCTGCTCTAGACACCTCCTCCCATGGCTCTTATCACTGATGTTGTATCTTAGGCTACAACCTTGCATATCCTCTATGATTCATCTGCTGGTCCCTACAGCAGCTTTAAAAATGGAGTCTGGAAAAACATATTGTTACACAAGTGGAGAGAATGCACAAATCAGCTTAATCTACATCTGTTCCAGGAAAGCATTCAGAACTGGCAGCTTAGAAAGACAAAAACAAGGACTGAGTTTCATCTCCAAGGATGTCTCAGGGCTGTCAGCCCAAGTCTCCAGACACCCAACTCAAGAGCCTGAAAGGGGTCGAACAAGTTTCCTTCTAATACTGTAATGTGTTTAAGTGTCTGGAAAAACACAGAGAGTCAGGGGAGAAAGTGAAGACACTTGCTTCATTTAGTATCTGGTCCCCTGAGCAACTGAGCCCTGCTCATTTCCCAGTGAATTTGGAAGGTGTTTATGCCCCTTTATAATTTACAAAACTAGATGGGAAAAGGTCTGGGAGTCCTTTTCCATCTCTGCTTTCTACATTTCTATACTCAGACAACAGAGCAGCAAGGCTGGTGATGGAAGAACATTTGTTCAACACACTTCCTTCTGTGGGCATCAGCCAAACCTTATGCTTCAATTATCCAGGGTTACTTACCTACCTCCTCTTCTCCCCCCACCAGGATTTACGATGGCAGGCAGCCCACGCTGGCTGTCACTGACCCCCAGATCATCAAATCTGTGCTGGTCAAAGACTGTTACTCCACCTTCACCAACAGGAGGGTAAGAGCAGATGTGTTGTGATCTACCACAGAGTCCAGGAAAAGTGCAGGAGGAGACAGGCATGCCAAGCATCCTTTGGGAACGAGTGGCTGCACTGTAGGGATTGCTGAACACGGCCACTGCATGTCACTGTTCCCCTGCCTTACAGCCTGGACTGCACACCCTGGCTGGCAGAGGGAGCAGACAAAGTGTTCTCACACCTATATATATATATATATCTGTATATATGGATGAATTTGGGTCTGTGTGAGCATGCAGGGATCTGTATGGATGTACATGTGCCACCAGCTGGGATGCAAGGATGGGACATGGTGGGTACACACAGACAGGCAGGTGTTGGGCTGATTTGACTTGTTTTGGGGCTGGGAATGGCTCCTCTCAACTGGTTTACTGCAGGAAAGGGGATTATTTATGGATGTGTGTTTTGAGAGAGGCAGTTTGTCAGGCCACAGCCGGCTGCCAGGAGCAATGCCCCTGGAAGAGCCTGGGCAGGGAGTTGCATGCTCCATTCCCACCCCTGCAGGGAGGCTGCTCTCTTTCCTGGGGTGAACACCTTCTCCTTTGCCCCTGCAGCGCACGGATCTGGCAGGGGTGCTGACCAATGCCATCTCCTTAGCTGAAGATGAACAGTGGAAAAGGCTCCGCACTGTGCTCTCTCCAACCTTCACCAGTGGGAAACTAAAGGAGGTAAACCAGAGGGGCAGGTATAGACTAAATCACAAAGCCAGTGGGCAGTGTTTTCAGGCTGAGATTGTCACAGGGGTCTGATTTCTTTAGTCAGAGCCTGGCAACTAAGCTGGCCTGTTTAATTTATGCCTAATTGAAACCAGAAAAGTCTTAAAATAAAACCCGAACAGAGAGATCTTATTTGTAAATATTCATGAAACTCTCTGAGGCCTTCATGAGCCTGTCTAAAGGAGTCAAATGTACTGTACTGCAGTGACCATGCCTGGTTTGTGTTACAGATGTTCCCTATAATGAAGCACTATGGGGAGGTTTTGGTGAAGAACGTTCAAAAGCAAAAGGACAGCTCAATATCTGTAAAGGAGTAAGTAGCTGCTAAGAGCAGCAGGCAGAGCAAACCTTGTTAAAAGTGCTGTGCTTCATTGGCTACCAGCAATGCAGATCTTTCCCTGGGTCAGCCAGGGCTCTGAAAGGAAGAACGGGGCTCGTTGAAAGCCTGACTGGAAATTTAAGAGGGGAAAATTTAATTTGGATGTTAGGAAACTTCCTAAAAGTAGATAGAAAGAAAAATGCTCCAGCACAGCTTTGTGAATCCACAGATCCAAGATCTGGCAGAAAATCCAGTTTTCCCTGCATACACTCAGGATCTCTGTTCAGCACCTTCTCCTTCCCTAGGACAAGAGGGTGGCTGACCTCTCTGCCCCACACAGCACTGGGGGATGCTCATCCCTCACATGCCCAATTGCTGGGGGGACTGAGGCTGTAGGGTGGCCCTGAGTGTTTTTGCCTCATCTGTGCCCTCCATATGGGCTCTGGACAAAACCCTGTGTATTACACCTCCAAATTCAAAGCACAAATGCAGCAGGGGCAGCTGCACACCATCAGCCACAAACCAGCAAAGCTCCCCCCGAACCAAAACCCTGCAAGGGGAGGGCTTGGACAGTTTGGAACAGGAGCTGTGCTGGGTGGAACAAGGCCACTGTCAGGGCAAGTTTGAGGCAGGGTGTGGTGCCACCCCTCCCCAAGAGGTTACCATACTAAGTTCCACATGCTATCCTTCCACTAATCCATTCCACATTGTTTTAAAATCCTTGGAAAAGCTGTCTGACTTCAAAACCCATGCAGACTGGAAACCAAAGCTCCCTAAAAATCTATCCCACTCTCTCTAAATGCTGTTCAGTACCACATATCCAATATTCTTTTCAAAACCAAGGCAGGAGGTCTTATGAGACTTTATATTTGAATGTCACATAGACATGAGGAAAAAATACATTCACTCAGTCCAAATATTTAACCATGGTCTATTTTTTTTCCACCTTTCCTCAGCATCTTCGGGAGCTACAGCATGGACGTTGTCACCAGCACTTCCTTTGGTGTGAACATTGACTCCATGAACAACCCCAAAGACCCTTTTGTCAGAGAGATGAAGAAACTGGTCAAGTTTGACTTTTTTAACCTGTCCTTCATCTTGTCATGTAAGTGGCTCCAGGTATTGCTTGGATAACTTCCCTTGCTAGGAATGAAGTCCAGCTGGCCCTTGTCTCATCATTTCCTCATTGTGAGCTTCACACGAAACCCTGGGGAGGAGATGGGGAAAAGCTTCCTCCACCTTTGGCACCCACAGTGCGAGAAACTTATGAACCACCCAGAAATATCCAATTAAGTGCTAGGAAATTATTTGAAGGTTGAAAAGCAGGTGAGGGCTTGGGGAGAGCGGTGCAATCTGAAATGCATTTTCTGGAAGAGAATGTAGAGCGGGGACTGTAATTAGATGCAATTTCCTCCAGGGCAATAGCTTAGCAGCAATGGATCTTAAATTAAGGCTAGATACCTTGCTGAAACCCAGGGAAAGTTGGGATCTGTGCATGGAAAATATAAATATATAAAATAAAAAATATATAAAATCTGGTGCCGTAGATTTTATGAAACTACACAGAAGAAGATCCAGTTTCTGTGATGAAGGAAACACTCTGAAGGGGACTTAAAAATGTTTGCATGATCACAGAAGGCAGTGAATAGGTCAGTCTGAAAAAAAGAATTCAGAATTTTCAGTATTTCTCTTCTGAGCAGCATTTCTGTTGTGTCCAGAAGTAACCTGTCCTTAGAAAACAGGGCCTCAGAAATAGGAGGTGGAATGTATCTTGGTCTTTTCTTAAAGGAATGATTATACCCAGCTTAGCTGTGCCTGTTTGACACAAAAACTATTCCAAGGGAACGAAACAGAGGGAAAAAAGGCAACGTCTATGCTTTTTTTAGATAAAGAAATTAAGAAAGGAAATAATTTCCCAGTAGCATCCACGGCTATCTGCTATAAGGAGGGGTTTATTTACAGTGTGCAGTTTAATTCTCAATTTGTTTTTCAGTTGTGTTCCCATTCCTTACTCCTCTGATGGCCAAGGTAGGAGTAAGCTTCTTCCCCAGTGATGCTGTAGATTTTTTCATGAGATCCCTCGCCAAAATTAAGCAGGAACGTGAAAAGGAGGCTCACAAGGTGAGGAATTTGAGAGCAATTGTGGCAGAAAGTATACTGAAGTGAGATATAATTAGGGTGATGATATCAAAGGTGAAGCCAAAGTACAATGACTCAACAAAACCCTGAGCCTACTCAAGTGTAAACACTCCATTTTAATGCTGTCAGAAAGGCCCCACCTGGCCTGTCCTGGCAGAGAATCAGGGGGACTTTGTACATCCCTGATCTGAAGCTAAATCCAGATAAAGGCACAGCAGAATTGGACTAAGCTTCAGTGTGCAGCACTTGTAATGAGAGAGTGAGAGACTCCCTGAAGAAGATTAGGCAGAGGATGAGAGAGTGCAGAGTAAGCAGCACACGAGCAGCAAAATCACCTTTAGGGTTGTGCCTTCCCCTTGTTGCTCTTTTTGAAAGCTGCAGCCGCTTCCTGACAAAATTCTGCCTTTTAGAGTTTGGATCCCTTTCCCCAAATTCATCCAAGACATTGCTCTCCTACCCAGGGGCTTAATGGATAGGACAGACAGGTTTTCAAAATAAAAAGCAAGCGTTACGTTTTTCAGTGAGGATGTCGTGCGCGTTTTGGGGATGCTCTCAGTCTATAAATTGTGCTTATGCTGTGAAATCTGCTTATCTGAGCCCTCCAAGGAACCTGTCACCAAAAACTCTCCTGCTTTCCCTCTCAGGGCAGAGTAGATTTCCTGCAGCTCATGATCGAATCCCAGCACTCAGCCAGCCAGGGGAACAATGAAGCAAATCACTCACATAAAGGTAACAACACCCAAATCCTCATCATGGGAATGGGGCTGTGGGAGTGAGGGGAACATGGGGAGGTGTCTGGGACCCCATCATCTCCACTGACCAGCTCCAGGCAGAATTCCAGCCCTGGTGCTAAGATCCCTGTCCAGGGAGCAGGATTGCCATGTCAGTTATTTATACTCAGGAAATCACCTGCCTCCTCAATAAAATGGATTGTTCCAGGCAGGCAGAGCAGTTATAAAAGTGTTATCAGAAAACAACTGCAACAAACCTGCCTCAACACCACCTGTTGCTGGTCCTTGAGACCATCAGCCAACACTGCTTCTGCTCATCTCCCCACAGCCCTGACCGACATAGAGGTCCTGGCCCAGGCATTCATCTTCATCTTTGCTGGGTATGAGCCCACCAGCAACACTCTTGGTTACCTGGCCTACGAGCTGGCCATGCACCCTGACGTGCAGCAAAAGCTGCTCCAGGAGCTCGACACAGTTCTGCCCAACAAGGTAAGGGGACCCTGAGGATGGGGAAGGACCCCCTGACCCTGCTGCCCTCCTGGTTCAGTCAGGGCAATGAGAAATCTTTAGCTCCTAAACACCATGGATTTTCCAAGAGCTCTGGGAGACACACACAGAGAAAAAACTCAGCCCTGTAGTGATTTTCTTTTGACAGCTGAAGACTTCCAGCCACCCCACTGCTCAAACCACGCTCTGCACCCATGCACAAGAGGATGTGGATTTCCAGGCATTTCCATAACTCAGGGGGTGGAAAAATGAAACCAATTGCTCAATTTCTACCTTTTTATTTTGTTTCTCATTGAGTCTGAGTAAAATCTGGTGCAGTGGGGGTTGGGGACACTCTGGTCTCCGCAGTCATTTTAGGACAATCCAGTTCTGATGCCAACATACCTGCTCACCTTCCTCCTGTTGTTGTGCAGGCTCCTCTCACATACGAAGCAATAATGAAATTGGAGTATCTTGACATGACATTGAATGAAACCCTCCGGATGTATCCCCTCGGGGGGCGGATTGAGAGAACCTGCAAGAAAGACGTGGAGATAAATGGAGTGATCATTCCCAAAGGAGTCGTGGTCACAATCCCACCCTATGTCCTGCACTTCGACCCTGACTACTGGCCCAACCCACATGAGTTCAGGCCAGAAAGGTACAAAAAGCTTAATGAAAAGGAAGAAATATCACACTGCTTTTTCCTCAGTAATTAAGCATTAATCTCTGATTAGCTTCCTAATGGTGTTCTTCCTATCTTTTTACAAACAATACGGATGAGAAATTGCAGGCTCGTGGGAAAGTCATTTTAAGAAGAAAATGAGCTTTGCACTTAAAGCAGGGTTTCAAACAGCATAATCTTAATGGGAGAATACCACTGATACCTCACAGGATCCTGTACCCAGTTTTTAAGCTTCCTGAGAGGGGGCAAATGCGGAGTTTTTGTAAATGCTGGCCATCCTCTGAATAATCCTGCTTGTTGAGCCTGTTCCCTTCATACAAGCTACTACTAAATATGCCAGACTTGATCCTTCTAGAATTGCCTTCCCTCTTTGTTTTCAAGGATAGCCTTCCCTAGCTGGTTATTTTTGTAACTGATATCTACCTCTCATTCCCAGAGGAACTGAAGCCATAGGCTGCTCCTAACCAAAACAACTTCTGGTTCCTGTCTCACTAAATACCACAGATAGGAAATATCAGTCAATTTGGGACTGCATGTTTCCTAGACTTTCACTGTGCTTGCTACTTCTGTTTATCTGGATGGACAGAATTAAAATCAAACCCTCAGGTGGGATCCCACCCTGTCCTGGGCAAGGGCTTGGACATAGCACTTGATTTCTGGGGTGCCCTGAGACACCTTAGGAAAAACCCAAACAAGGCTCTCCAGGCCACCACTTCTGGATAAATAAGACATGTTTTGTGGTTTTGCTGCCTTCATTTCTTTTCCCCAACCATGTCATCATCCAGGTTCAGTAAGGAGAACAAGGAGTCCATAGACCCCTACACGTACCTGCCCTTCGGGGCTGGTCCCAGGAACTGCATTGGGATGAGGTTTGCTCTCCTGACTCTGAAAGTCGCTATTGCCTCCCTGCTGCAGCATTTCACCTTCCAGACCTGCAAAGAGACTCAGGTGAGGAGCACGTGGAGGCTCGAGGCTCGCATGGGGGCCAGCACTGGATGCTCTGCACTTCCAGGCACCACGGATCTGGTTGTGCCTGAACCTTTCATCCCTGCATATTTAACTTGTCCATCTCCACGTGTGTTTTCCCTCTCATTGTTGCAGATCCCAATCAAGCTGAGTTCAGTGGGGCTCCTAACACCAGAGAAGCCAATTATTCTGAAGTTGGTGCCCCGGACCAGCACTGAGCCTGACAAGAACTGAAACCCAGCCACAGTTCCCCCAGCATCCAAGGACTGCCGTGCTAACGAAGGGATCACACGTCACAGGAAATCTCTCCTACACGAACAGACACAGAAGAGCAGCTCCAGTTAATTCTGGAAGCAATTACTACATATTTACTAATAAACATAGCTGTCAGAAATGTAACGTGGATCACTGGGCAGTGACAATACACAGTCCCCTTAATTTTGATTGCAGAAAACAAGAAATAAATCCAAATGAGAAGCTGATCATCCACTTCTAAGGGGACTTCTCCATCTGGAGGGAAGGAATTACTGCCACATCCAAGAAAAACAAGGTGTGATGGAAATTCAAACAGCCAGACCTCGCTGGGCAGGGATGGGTGCTGTTCTTCTGGGTGTATCGATGCTTGAAATTTCATGTGTTCTAATTGAGACGACTGGTGTGAGACTACACATCCTAGTTACCAACCCTCTCCTGTGCCATGTGTTAATTAAACTAAAGTGTGTACAAATACTGTCATTAAAAATGTTTGAGAGCTGCTCTGTGTTGTGTATAGCGGCTGATCACTTCCTATTTAAAACCCGTATTCAGCCTCAACCCTTGAAATTATCCATGTACATTGCTTTCCACTTAATTTAATGAATCTGATCCTTCATTTAACGCCATCAAACCCTCCCATTTGTACGGTATTTTACAAACACTCCAGCTCCCACCTCTTACTTTGATTAAGAGGTTGCCTTCAGTTCAGCACTGGCCAACCCTTTCCCGTGCTGCAGTGACAGAGGATGGATTAGAGAGAGCAGCAGCTCCCAGGAGGAGAGGATGGCACTGAAGGAAGGGCAGTGCTCCTGGAGGAATGCTCTGCACACAGCCTGGAGCTGAGCCTTTCCTCCCAGAGCCATGGGTGGGGTTTAGTTACTGCTGGTGATGGGGTTTTAGGTGCCTTGAGCTGCTCCTGTCATCAACAGGATGCTCTGACCCAAGGGCTCATGCCATCCCTGACCATCTAAACAGGGAACATCACAAAGCAGGTAGGAGTTTCTCCCAGATCTGAATTTCACACCCCAGTAAATTGTGCTGGTCTTGACACCTACCAACACCCAAAGCAGATATTAGTGAAATGGGAAAGGTTTCTACAAGAGCTGCAAATCAAATTAAGTAATCCCCTAACTTTCTCCTGGCACCCTTCATTCCAAGGCATTATTTGGGATCGTGGTCTGTAATTTTCTCCCATGGCAAATGTGCTTTTCTCTTCCGTCTAGCAGAGGAAACAGCAACATGACCCAAATGCTGCAATCCCACAGAGCACAAATTTGTTCAACAATTCAGGGCCATTCTTTACCAATGACTATTCAGGGGTTTGGGAGTGGACGGGCAACAGCACAGTGAATTCCTCATCACTGGAAATCCCCAAATCAAAGCTGTCCATTTTTCCGGAAGATACAGCAACATTCACCAGGCTCTAATTCAAGAGTAAGCAGCTTGTGCTGTCCCAAAAGGCAGATAAAGCAATTATAGTGCTCCCTTCTGATTCATCATCTGTGATAGACTGTTTGGGCTGTGCTGTGTACACAGCAAGGCTCTTAGGAGGGCTGCCAATGAGGCCCTGCCTCAGTTTAATCTGTTGCCCATCTCTTACCAGGGGTTAGAAACCATCCCTGGAAGAGCTGGGCCTGGCTGACTGACTGTGGTGCTGCAGTGGCTCTGATGGGGAGAGTGCAGTTCATGGACAAATCAGTTTAAAAAAAGGATTTTTTCTGTAGAAAATCCAGTGCCAGGCAAAACTAACTCAGAGTCAAGGAAAGGGAAAGAAAGGGGAAGCTATCACCAAAGTAGCAAATCGCTTACATGCCAAAGAGCTCTTCTGAAGTTATGAAAAGTCCTTTTGGTACCTGATGAGCAAACCCAGGTGCCTTTGCAGGGTGCCCCGAAGCACAAAGGGTTAATCCAGCCACACCCCAAGCCAGGCAGTTCCTTCCCTGCACGGGGCTCTCCGGGAATGAAGTCATTAAGTGCAACCGTACAGATCATTCTTCCAAATGTGAAAAATGTGACTAATTTTCCAGCTTCAGCCAATTATGACCTGCCAGGACTATCATAACAGCCCATAAATAATGTGTAACAAAATCGTGGTAATGAGTCTTCTACAGGAAAATGAGATCCTCCGTGTCTTAACTCCATAAAATTACTTTGCTTTTAAGGGCTGCCTCCATCATTCCCAGCACTTCCCATTGCTTTGCTGGTCACCCCTCAGAAGTGACTGGACCAGGAGTCTGCTGGTCCTGGGCATCCATCAGGTTTCACTGCCTTGGCTGTTTCCACTTTAAATCAGGCATAGCACTGCTTCACTCACCTCTTGAATGGTTTTTGCTGATAAAACATTTATTTTATCTGGACTCCTTGCTGATTCATAAAATCACAGAATCTTTATGGTTGGAAAAGGCCTCTAAGATCATCAAATCCAGCCATTAACCCACCACCACGTTCAGCACTAAATCACATAAATCATGTCCCCAAGTGTGACAAACACTTTTTTTTTAACACTTCCAGGGATGGAGATTCCACCACTGCCATGGGCAGCCTGTTCCAGTGCTTGAGCATTGTTTCAACACATCCTTAGCAGGCCTGGGACATTGAATTTTCCCACAATATCTGGGTCTCATTAGAGGAAAGAAAACACAGTGTAAGGTAGAAGGCAATTGTGGGGACACTTCTGTTTCTCTTCCTTACCTTAATCCTCCCAAACTCCAAGTAAGAAGGAAAAAAGAATGAAGATAACTGATGTTTCATCAGCATTTTAAAACACACATGGTTTTCTCAAAGGCTTTACAACCCTGTCTCAGAGAAGATATTTTCACATCACTGCAATGCAACAGACTCACTTCCAGAGAAACACCAGCCTCAGGAACTTCTGTAAATATGCAGAAATGTATTCCCCTTAACACAGAAAGGAACTTCCCAAAGGAGGTTCATATCCCGTGGGATGAGGACTGCTATTGCATCAGTTCTGGTGAAAGACAAAAGGTGGCTTTGCGTGGGGAGATTTGTTTTCTGTTTCCCAGTTCACTACAGCAGAGTCACTCTCACTCTCAACTCTCCTAAATGATGTAATGCTTCCAGTTGATTGCAATGACCAAATGGGTTTTATGAAAAACAGGTTTCCTGCTCACAGAGAGGGAACGTTTCATGTGCTTCACCAAATCAGTTATGTGGTATTTCAACACCAGGCTGAGCCCTGACAGAGAGAAGAATGGTCTGACTATTAGCAAACTAAGTGTCCCTAAAGTATTGAAGTCTTTTGCAATTCTGCTGTGCCTTTAAAGTGAAAAATGAAACATTTCCAGACATATTTCACCTGAAAGGAAGAATAGGCAGCATTGCTCCTTTTACCTCGACTGAGGCACAGTTTCTTTGGCATCAGGAACCTGAAAGTCAAGGGACACAAGTGGAAAAGGCAGCACAAGCAGGACTGGGATTGATCTCAGTCCCTCCTTCCTCTCTCCATCACCCTAGCAGAAGCAACAAGCCAGCATGGGGAATTACCAGATAGATTGGAAACATGGAAAACCTGTAGCTGAATTTATGCAACGACATCACTTTTCTCTGCTGTAATGGAGAGAATTAGACATATTGAATTGCTCACCACACAGATATGGAATTTTGAAAGCCCTTACTATTGCACAAATGTTGACAGGATATTTTATTTACTGCATCATTAAAGGTTAAAGAGACTCGTTCTCCAGAGGATTCATTTTTTCTACTCTTAATATCAATTAAAGCTAATTTCAGCTCTAACCTAATGATTAACATAAAATATGGAAAAAGCTCTAACTGAGCATTTCTGTTCATTACTCCAATTCTCTTGTATTGCTGGGGCACTTTATAGGTACTGATGCAGCTTTGTATCACCCATGACACAGATAATTTCACCCTCCAAGGTTGTTTTGTTTTGTTTCTTAACACCTGAAAACGTTGCAAAGATGCTCGAAATACCTTTGATGATTTGGAGCAAAGTTTTTATTTAACCATTTCACAGCAGATGTTCAGGGATGTTCTCCCTGCATGGTTGGGTACAATGCCTGGATACAAATGCACCTTGTTCCAAGGATGCAGCTTCCATATCATTTATATATATAATGTATAAGCCCACTCTGAGGTACTTGTGCAGCCACAAGTTTGCAAATGGAGTGCAGAAGACAATATAACTGCTCAAGGGAAAATGAAAAACCTTGCCTGCCACATATGAACTGAAGCCAGTCTAGCACAGCTGGGTGCATTTACCCACATTCACTTGGCAAAATACTGATTCCATCCACACACCACTGAGAGCCCAGGAAAATAAGTTACAGCCTTTGTGCAGCCCAGCTGAGGGCCACACCACAGCTCCCCCATCCTGGGGCTGTCCAGGTGGTTTTGCTTTGAAATTGGAGGTAATAAAAATGGAGAAGACTTTTGGAAAATAGAGCACAAAGACAAACCACCAGCATGGCCAGTGGAGTCTCACACTGACTTGCCCCGAGCTTGTCTAACCTTTTCAGGACTTGTCTACTTGTATCCTAATTTTAGGCTATTTATTGTTAACAAGCACTAATCTGGGATCAATCAGTATCCAAAGGTCACAGCAAAAGCCAGAGGGAAGGCGAGGAGCAGTACAGATGCTCTGAGGAAGGTCAGCTGCTGCCACTCAGGCTGCTCTTGGGGGTAAACCACACATCAATCACCCCACCAGCAGCCTGAGCAACAATGGGAGAGAGCAGATGTCTGCTGCTCCCAGTGATTGCAGCAGGCCCCAGTGGATATGGGCAGGATGTACAAGTGGGGAAAATGCGTTTGCAGGTGCCCCTTGCCAAGAAGGTGAGAGTTTCCCATGCTGGCTCTCACATTCCTGTGCCCAGTGCAGCTGTGGCCCCGGGCTCTGTGCTGAGCTACAGGTGTCTCTCACTGAACAAACTACTCTTATTTTTCCTCACATTTTCAAGGCTGCAAGTGGCTTTCTCCTTCCCCATTCTGCATTTTCACGTGGAGCTTTCAGTGACTGGAATTCATTCGTCTGGGAGTAAGTGAAACTGCTCTCCTAAGTGGAAGAGCCACCTAATAAAGTTTTAATGGAAGATATAATTTCTAATCTTTACATTACATTAAAAGCCAGCCAGGAAATGAAAGCCCAGGAGGGTTAAGAGTGTTGGAAACACTCAGCCTTATCTTCAGGGAGTTCACAGACTAAGTGTTGCCCTAAGGAACAGAATTTGCAGCAAACAGAGAGCCAGGGCTGTTACAGACGCAGCAGCCACATGTAGATATGTGTATTTATATTTGTGTGCATATACACATCCCCAGAGGGCAGAAGGGTATCTTAGCCTTTGGATGGACTCCCCAAAGGCAGCTGAGATATCCACCTGGGAGTATCTGAGGTGATAAGCTTAGAGCCCAGGCCATGGCATGGAGCATTTACCTGTTCCACACCACCAAGGTGTTCCTTTCAACTCCAAAACCACTGCCATCTTCAGGGGGTGTTTTTGTGACTTACATAGAATTGATCAGTTTGGTGTCTTCATTAACCCACAACCTGAATTTAAGAAACCTTCCCACCACCAGTTCCTTGCTGTGCTGAACTTCCACCCAACAACAGCAGGAGCAGTTACAAATCTGTTTCCAGGAGCAGTAGAAGAAATGAGCAGCTCTCGGGCTCACCATGCACCATTCAAGCACATAACAGAAAGACAATAAAATGGGCCAAAAGAATACTCAGCATTTTTGAAACACTGGCCTTCCAGTTTAAGAAGCTGACCTTGCAAGTTTTGGGTTGGCTGAGAGGGACAACATTTAGTTACTGATGTTCCTTCTCCTAGGTAACAAGTGATAGATCAGGAGAAAACAGCATCAAGTTGCTCCAGAGGAGGTTTAGGTGGGATATTAGGGAAAATTTCTTCATGGAAATGGTTGCCAAGCTTTGGAACAGGCTGCTCAGGGAAGTGGTAGAATCACCATCCCTGGAAATATTGAAAAAAATGTGTAGATTTGGCACTTGGGGACACAGTTCAGTGGTGAGCTTGATCTCTGAGGTCTTCTCCAGCCTAGTCAATTCATGATTCTACAACCACCACCAAGAGTAAAACACATTCAAAAGCTGCTTTAAACTAGCACAAGCCAACCTTCAAAGAATGTCAGAGCATAAAACTTCCCAGGGACCTGGCAGGCCCCAAGGTGGCAGCAATGAAGTTTCTGCAACCAGAACAGAGACATTCCAAAGGCAGTGCCCTGCCAGGGTGTCCAGGCAGCAGCTGCCCCAGGGAAGTGCTCAGACCCTCTGCTGTGCTGACCCTGCTGTAAGGACAGCGAGAACAATGAGAAATTAAATTGCACAGTCACAAACCCCAGCACACAACAACTTCTGGCACCGCTTAGGTTTGTTTATTATAAAGCCACGTTGGCTTTGTGTTGGGTTTTCTGCCTTCTCTCTGCTTGCTGGCAGCAGCTCCAGAGAAGATCTTTGGGATTTTGCTAAAAGTTTCAGAGATTGGTTTCCTTTGCAGCACCTGCTCATTTATAAGGAGACAGAAGCTCCCTCCAGGCTCCCTCCCTAAATATACACCACAGCTGTACAGCTCATTATTTGATACATTTATTATATAATCACCAAAACAATGGAGGTTTAAACCTTCTTGTCTCCTGCCCATCTCTGAACTGGCTTCCAGGTGGGGTTTGAGCACCAGCAGCTGGCCCTGCTGGGCTGCTCTGCCCCAGGGGAATATTCCTGTTGTCCAGTTCACCCCTGGAGCCACGAGGAAAGAAAATAAACCCATGGATCAGCCTCTCCTTTCCTCACTGCTCCTATTCACAGCTGAAAGAGCAATGCAGGGAAGAATCAGGCGAGTGGCTTTCTGCTGGACATGTGTCCAAGTGCGACTCACATGTGCCTCCATCCCAGGGCAGCCTGATCTCCAAAGCCCTGAGCCCTCCCTGACAAAAACCTGCTGAAATCATCCATTTGACTATTGGTCTTTCATTTTAAATCAATTTTTTTTGCAGGGGTTGCTGGACTTCAACCAAAATTGCTTTCAGAAATACGGGAAGTGTGAGAGGAGCTGTTTTCCATAGAAAACCTCACCTTGCTGCAGCACAGCCACCACCACCCGAGGGCTGGTCCCTGGGGAGGCTCTGGCACAGGCAGCATCTCAACTGCACAGCACCAACCCGTTAGCCTGGCCTGCCAGGTGAGAACCCCAAATTGATCAAGTTTGATGGCTTCCACCCAAAACGAGTAAATAAAAAATTCTAGTTTGGGGATGAGCAGGATCTGAGACTTTTACTTTTTATCATTCAGGTGGTTTCTCAATTAAAGCTTTGTGGAATACACTGGGTACAACCAACGCTGAGATGCTGGGAAGGGGGAGCAGCAGCTGAGCCAGGAGAAAGGATCTGAAGCTTCAAACGCACCACAGGCAGTGGGTGGGCTTTTTGAATAAGGGAAAAATTCATTAACTCTGTGTCAAAGATCACACAGAATTTAACGAAAATCTTAAGTAAAAGATGCCAAGCGTTTCTGAGGAGGCTTCCTGGATCTTTCCTTGAGGAGCTGCAAAGAAACGTGAAGGAAATGCTCCACTTTCAGTACCATACTGTGAGATTAAATGTTATCCTGCTACACATTCTTTTTTTATAGCCCACTTTCTATTTTTATTCCTCTTCTACTGTGGAAGTGTTTGCTAATAATATATGATAGGATGCTTTGTCATGAAAAAACCTTGTATCATTTATCTGTTTCTGAAAAAAGAAATTCTCAGTACAAATCTAATAAGGGAAAAAATCCTATTCTAGCTCCTGTTGGAGGAAAGGGATTGATTTATGGAGAGAGATGAAAAGCACTAAGTATGTATTGCTTGGCAAAATGAGGAATTGTAGAGAACTGTCTTTATGCATTTGAAGGGTGTAAACATCAAAGAGGCAGAGGAGCTATTTAGAGCGTTTGGAGGAGGTACATCTAGGAGACAAGAACAGAAATTAAATGACCATCCTTAACTTAAAAATCATACTTCTGCTTGCGAATCTATTTCCTGGTATTATTACTTGCAGCACCTTAATGAGTATAAATGAAGCTTATAGAAAAAACCACCTAATTTATTTTTCATATCCTATCAGCAGATCTTCCTGTAAAGTTTATGAAGCCCAGATTCTGCATCTAATCTGGAAATTTTGAGAGAAGAGCATCTTTTAAACCTTCTCCACCTTCTTGTTGCCAACAAAGGTTTATCAGTATGAAGGGTCACTTCCCCACCTCTGTGCCCTCTGATTGCAGCCTGTGTGGTTTGTCTGGCATCAGACCAGTGGAAGCTGTGTGGGTATAAGAGCTTTTACTGCAACCAGAGGATAATCCTGATCTTTAAGAACCCTTTGGTGAAACATGAGCATTATTGCTCACACTCCACAGGAAACCCATCACTGATCCTGCAGGATGCCCAAACCTGTCTTCTTGGAATTCAGGTAATTGCCCACAGACCTGAGCTAGAGCACCAGGGGAGGAAAGGCTCTGGAGGAAATTGGGGCCTTCACTCTCCTCCAGGCTTTGCACGACACTCCAAAAGCACTGGAGCTGCCCATGGAGATCCCAAGGACAAAGTTCTGCTCTCCCATCTCAAGGATAAAGTTTTGCTGCAAGGAGAGCTCAAGGGTGGAGCTTTGCTCTCCTTTCCACCAGGCTTTGCAAGCCCCCTGTGCCCATCTGGGGGTGGGATGGCAGCAGAGCCATGCCAAGCTCCAGCTGAGCTGACCCTCAGCCTGGCAGGGGTCTGCACATCCATATGGATGTGCCTGGATGATTGGGAACGGCACACAGCTGGAGGCTCACAGCTGAAAAACATCACGTGTTTACACACCTCCCCTCTTATTCCTACCAGCCAGCCCAGAGCAACAAGGCCTGGCCCTCTCTGTGCCTTCTCTCAGGAGCATTTCACAGGTGATGGATGATGGAGGTGGTGGGAGGGGACTCCTCCCTCTCAGCCTCCCCAGAGAAATCCTCAAATCCTTCTAGCATTACAGACACCTTTTATATTATTTTTTCTGCCTAGAGTTTTAGTCTAAGGGTGAGACTGCAGCCTCATATTAGCCATTAAAGTGAGGTAAGGAAGGAGCTTTCTGTGCTCCCTCCCTTCACCAGCAGGAAAAGAGGAGAAACCCAGGGGAACAGAGGCAACAAAATTGCGAAGTCAGAGCACAGAGGCCATGCAGGCTGTGACTTCCCAAACATCCTGATCCCTTCAGTCAGAAACCACTTCATCATCAAACACAGCATTTCATGTGCATAAATAAAAGGGAAGGGAAATGATTGCAATAAGCTTCTGATAATAGCCAAGGTTCACAACTGAATCCGTGCTATTTTAACGGAAAGCATATATTAATGTAAAATAAACATGATGCCTGTGAATGACAGGCTCTGATTTATATTCCTGATGTTTCCAGCCCTACAGCATCATAAGAACATTGTAATGAAAAATGTTCAGCAGTAAATAGGAAAGGATGGGTCTCTGTGGGCAAGAAGGGAATTACACTGCTTCCCGTGCCCCTGCCTGGGGCCACCAAGGTCCCACGCTTGTTTACATCCCAAAACATCAGCTCCTGAAGGAATGGAGTTTCTGATGTAGTCACAGCTCTGTGCAAAGCCTGTGCAGCTGAGGAGAGCTCTTCCAAACCTCAGGGCAGCAGCTGTGGCTGGGCAGGGGACACACAGCTGTCCCCACCTCTCTGGACACTCACTGCCCCTCTGCAGCCCTCACAGCAAACTCACAGAGCACGAGGCACAAACCCAGCAGGTTAATCTTTAAGTAAAATAACATCTTACCATGCTGGGGGAAAGGCCACACTCCTCAGGTAGGTGATGGGGATCCATGGTGAGGCACGGTAGTGCTTTCACTGGAGACCTGCACATGTCCAGCTGAGCTCAGAAGAGAAGGAGCACAACAGGCTGAGCTTAAATGGGCCCTTAAATGGGATGTAGAGCCCAAGTGAGGCTGGTCAAGGTCTGCCTGTCCCCACCAGGAGCCCCTCATCCATCCTCAGCTGGAGGAAATTCAGACAGTTCATGGCCTGTCTAGTTGAGGTCTGGGGGTCTCCAAGTTTGGAATAAACCCCAAGAGAATCAAGGGATGCTCAGTGCAGTTGCTCACCACCCACTGGCCGATGCCCAGCCCATCCCCAGCAGCCACCAGGGACTCCCAGCCAAGTCCCCCAGTTCATACACTGAGCACAGTGCCCTAAGGCAGGAACATCCCTTTGGCCACTTTGGATCACCTCTCCAGGCCATGGCATCTCACCACTGGCAGAGCATGAGACCCTGAACAGTCCTGGGCTTGGGGTGAGCATATTTCAGCAACAGCTCAGCCATCGGTGTCACCAGCACTCCTCACACTGAACCCAAAGCGCTCTACCAACTGTTCAGAAGAAAATTAACTCTATCCCCGCCGAACCAGGACACCTCTCTCTGTGTTTTCATGTCCCCTGAAGCACCACACTGTCCCTGCAGGCTCTCACAAGCTGGGGCAGGAACTGGAGCAGAAAGGCAGTAACCCTGCACGGGGCCGGCGCGTGGCTGCAGGAGAAGCTGCCACAGGAACCACCCTGCTGAGAGATCCCTGCTGCCTCAGGCTGCTGCAGGAGATGGACCACGCCAGGACATGTGGCTTTCTGAGGGACAGATGAGTCCATTTAAATCAGAGTGAACTTGTCCTGGGGCTGGAACTATTTAGAATAAAGTTGGACTCGGTGACCTGTGGAAAGCACCTGGTTCAGTTGAGAGCCCAATCTGCAAACAGTAAAATCTGGATGCTCTACCAACCAGAACATGTCCAAACGCTGTCAGAGATTTCTGGTGAGGTTAGAATTTTCCTGTCTCTTGATGGAGTTTCATTCTCAGGGCCTTGTATCCATTTCACAACACATTTCAATGTTTTCTACACAAACATCCTTTCCTTAGTCCTTCCCTTTAAAGGCTGAATGTGAACAAACTCCCCAAAATATCCAAAGCTCTTCTTGTGGTCAGTTATTAAAGCCAAGGCACAAGAAAGATGCTCAGGGGTGAGGAGGTCACAGCAGAGAAAGGAAAGTCTGGGTATGGGAGCACCCAGCAGAGAAGAAAAGCTGGAAGAAGAAGGTGTGAAAGACTGCCTTGTGCTGGCCATGGAGATCAGTGCATCTCATGCACCTAGACCAAAAAAACCACTACAATACAGCCAAAACAAAGGCAGGGGGGGCTGATGAATGAAGCCATTACAGGGGACAGGGGACAGAGACACAAGGCAGAGGAGTTGAAGAGTTGCTTAATGACTCGTGTGGAGGTGTAGGAGAAGGTGGAGAGACAAAACATCCCAATCACTGTCAGCTCCTAATGGGTACAAAATGCTCATTGAAAACCCAGCAGAAGGTCACTGGCCCCAGGGGAGTACAAGGAGGAGGCAGCAGCCAGAACCCCTTGTCCTCTGTGTCACCACAAACAGCCCTGAGCCTCCTCTGGACACATTTTGTTGCTCAGGAACATGTGAGGCCTCAGTGAGTGAAATCAGGTTTGTTTTATCAGTTCACCTTCCTCCCCGGCACTGTCCCCAGCTGGGCTTGCCCCACTGACTGGGCCGTGCTGTAGCATTAATTGCTACCCAGGAAATGTGGGATGGGGGTTTTAGAAGCTCATTCCCCTCTGTTGATCTTCCCAACCCCCTTAACTGTGAAATTGTGGGATGAGGAACTGTGGCAGGACCGTTTGGGATGGCTTTGCTTTCCAAAACTCTGCTCAGAAGTCCTGGCAGTCCTGTGGCAGAGCTGTGAGAAGCTGCTTCCTTTCTCTGCCCAGAATAAGTTTATCAAACTTGCCAATAAATTCTGTGGGCTTAAAGATGAGTCAGAAAAGTAAGAAGCAAGGTCCTCATCTAAAGGCAGCATCTCAAGAGGCTTCCCCATCCCCAGGCTCCTGGTCTGTGATTATTCACCCAACCAGAGTGCAGAGAGCTGTTCCTGTGCATTGTGCGTGTACTTTTGCATGAGAAATGCTTAAAGGAGGAGTAATTACAGAAAAACTTGTCTCATAACTGAGAGAAAAAGCAGGAAAGAATGAGCAGGTATGGCACCACCTGGGGGACATCAATCAGAGCAGGGCAGTGGAAGAGGAGCAACTGGATCAACTCCTCCTAGGGGCTGCCAGCTATTTGTCTAAATTACATTTCCAGCAATGTTGAGAAACACTCCCCCTTCTTTCAAAGCACAGATGAAGGCAGGGCTCCTGTGAGCTCTCTATCCCCCATCCCTTCTCACACCTCCCCACCCATCTGGGAACTGCTCCCTGCTTTGGGAGCTCCTGCTCACCAGCCCACCTAGTACAGGTCAGGCTCTTCCCTCAGGACCAAATTCACGGCTTTGGTAAAATTCTGGTCTCTGCTTTGGCAGCAATGGGGTAGTTTGAGATCCAAAACAACCATTTGTCTTTTTAACCCTATTCCAGTCTTGTACTTCATAAATCTTGTACAGATTTACAATGTTTGGGGGCAGGAGGATGTGGGGAATACTCTTCATGGAGCAGCAGAGCTGTGCTGCATTCCTCCATCCCTCAGACCAAAAATGTTTCACCAACTGATTTAATTACACGAAGCTTATGCCAGAGTTATAGAGGGATTATCTGGGTTTTATCATGGTTATTAGAGAAAATGATTATATTGTTACTATTACAGAGTTACAAAAAGTAAAGAGGAATCACAGGAAACTTGGCAAGGGCTCATTAGCAGTGTGGCAGTGTCTGCAGAAGCTAATTAAAAATGTCTATACCTCATAATAACCATTTATCTCATCAGAGCCTCCATTCCCTATGTCTCTTTCTCTGGATAGAGTGAGGGGGAATGATCTCTGCTCTCTGATGAATGCATACACAGCAATACATCTGAGCTTGGCACAGTACAAATGGCTTTGTTCCGGGATGTGAAGCCACCAGCTCTGCTCTTGCCTGCCTGAGCTGGGGGCTGGCTGTCCTTGCCTTGCACACAAGGACACAGAGATGCTCAGGGACCTCCTAAGAGTCACTTCAAGAAATGTCTCAGCCAACCATCACGTGCTGCGTATGAAAAGATGGAGAG
The DNA here is from genome assembly GCA_013396875.1 of Vireo altiloquus. NCBI lineage: Eukaryota > Metazoa > Chordata > Aves > Passeriformes > Vireonidae > Vireo > Vireo altiloquus. Next base: position 160,841 of record VZRF01003303.1, read on the forward strand.
AGTGAGCCTGGAGGAGGTGCTGGTTGGGAGGCATGAGAACAGCATTAAAGCAGCACAATGGCACAAGTGTTTTGTATTTTCTGTGCCCAAAGTCCTGCAGAAGCCACTGGTACCTCTGGTGTCTCAGCAAAACTCTGGTCTGTGTCGCTGACCAGGCGGGCAGGATTTCCTCAGACAACATCTGTATCTCCTCTGTCACATCACTCCTTCTTCAGGCCTTCAAAGCAAACAAAAAAATGACACAGCTCCCAGTTAATCTGTGTTATCGGGAAGAAGAAATCAAGGTGAAATTCAGTTTGTCAGCAGGGGTGTGAGTGCTGACAGGAGATGGATCGGAACAGGTGAATGCCAGCTGTAGTTTTGCCCGACAAGTCATTTCTCACACAATGCCTGGATGCTGATGGATATTCTGGAGATGATGCTTGATAAACTTGTTTTGGATTGGAGTTTGAGTTGAAGGGGTCTATAGGGAAAGCAGAGGAATAAATCCCAGAAGCCATGGTGGTGGTGATGCCATTTTCTGTTCTGCTCTGTGATCCTGGCCAGCACAGAGGAGACAGAGCTGACAGAGCCAGCCTGCCTCATGCTCCAGCCCTTCTTAGCCCATCCAAAATATGCAGTCCCTTGGGTACAATCTCCTCATCATGTTTAATCTTTGAACACATTTTTGGTAAAGCAGAAGGAGTGGATGCTTATAAATGAAATCCTTGAGCCTGTCCCAGCTGAAGTCAGTTGGAAAATCCCCCTCAGCAGCACTGAGATGATGCTTCCTGTGACAAGGACCGAGTCTGAAACCCACTGGTCTCCAACTCGAGCTGGCTGGGCCTCAGTGCTCAGAGATGCTCCTCTTCCTTGCAAGAGTTCACAATCTCCTGCCCAACTAAAGGCTCTCCCCAGACCTCCGCTTGACACCAGCCAGGCAAGGTTTTACTGTGTCTCTTTGCCCAGACAGAGCTCTTTGTCCATGACTTTTGGCAGAAATCAAAACAATATTGTCCCAAACCATACATTTTTTATTGTTCCATCCTAAGGAAAGTCTCTGTTAGCTCTCCTGTTACTGTCATTCTTACTGCATGTGAACACAGATGATGAGTGGTGCCTGCTCTTACCCAGCATATCCAGCCTGACCTCCTTGGCAACTGGGAACATTTCTTCTTGAATCCAGTCAATTAAACCTCACCACTGTGCCTGCTGAGCAGCCCTGTCTGGCTCTCAGAAAAGAAAACCAGGTACTGAAAACCTTGGCACATCCCCCAGAAATATCACCCTCCTTTTGGAAACAACATGATAAAAATCAGGATTTTATTCCCGCAATTTCTGCACACTTTCTACTTTTCAGCTTTTCCTGCCAAACTCCATCCTCAGATGCGTTCCTGCCTGGGACTGTGTTGTGTCAGCCTGTCTCCCAGACATCCTCTGCTTTCACAGGCACACAGCAGCCCAGCTGCTGCCCCAGATGGGGAAATCTCTTCTTGCAACAGCAGCAGTCACCAATGCCTTGGTGGATGAAGCAACCCATGACTCACTTCCACGGCTTTTCCAGGAGATGCTGGAGGCAGAGGCAGGACATCGAGCTCAACTGAGATTTCCCAACACAGAAAAGAGTCAAAGAGCTGTTGTAATGTTTGGGTGGCCAAAGATGAGTCATTTCCAAGCCTACATCATGCTTTTCTCCCCTGAAATCAAATTACCTACTAAGCCAAACCAATAATTCCTAATGAGAACAAGCTGGAACAGCTTTCCTGAAATGAGGGGAGTTATGAGAAGCAGAAGCTTTTCTCCCCTTCGAGTTTATGGGATGTCCCTCATACCTGGGACCAGGCTGAGAAAAGAGATGGGAGACAGCACATGCCCATCAGATCCTGCCCTCTGACACCAGCCCTGGGAACCAAACAGGGATGCAGTGCTGCAAAATCCCACCTGAAACAAAAACAACGTGAAAAGCCTGATAGAGAATCTGGATTGTCTTGCAGTAAATTACTAAAAGAGTAATTAAAGTAATTATGTAGTTGAGAATTGCTCTCGATTGTTGCTTGAGAATCAGCAGAGATGAGCACAGTGGTATAAACTGTGATACAGGCTAAGAAAGGGAGGATTTTACTCGTACTCCATGCATGGAGCATGAGGTGTCGTGACAAACACACACAGTAGAAATCAGCTGAAAGGAAGGAAGAGCTTCCAGCAGCGAAAAATTAGGAGACAGAAAAGACGGAGGGCTATTAATCAGCATTAGTGCTGCTTTCAGTCCCCGAGTCCCCTGCAGAAATGAAATTGCTTGACTCGTACAAGGTTACCCATTATCCATCCATGCCTTTGCTTTCCTCCCTCCCTTTCCTGGGCAGAGGGCAGTGATGTCCTTGTGCTGCAGCCTCAGCAGGCACGAAGGGGTTAATCTGCTCTCACTCCCCACCTCTTTAAATACAAGTCATAAACGTGATTGTTTGCTTGCTTTTATTACAAGAGCTGTGGTTCTCCTGGAGAAAATACACCTTGCACCAGTACACTGGAGTTTTCCAAAGGGAAGTTTAAGTCTCCTTCAGCAAACGTAACGGTCACAGGCTTTAAATCTTACGATGTGGGCAATAAGCTGTTATTGGCCACAGCCAAAATAATAGCCAAAAGCTATTATTGCCAGAGCATAAAAGCAAAATACAAGGCCTCACAGCCCAGAGCCTGCATCTCCAAGCCATAGATGCAACATAACTAACATATATAGATATAATTCTATGTATAGCTGTCGTAAATACATGGTACATACCTATGGGACTCGCACACACACATATAAATAAATAAATATATATATATTTGAAGTGGCCACAAATGATACTGGAGAAAGAGAAGTCTCTGTTTTTCATTACCACCTGTAATTCCACCTGGGCCCGTTACTTCTTTCACTGAAGTTATGAATAAAGTAATAATTCTCCCTAAAAGCTGTGTGGTCACCAGCCTCACACATCAATGGACCACTGGGAATGGGCATTAGGAATGGTCAGGTCCCGGTATAAGAGCTGAATTTTTCCTCTCTACCCCAAATTCAGAAGAAACCCAGCAGTTTTAGGAGATTTACATTTATTTTCATGCTGTAAGCCAGAACAAACTGGAGCTGGGATGAGGATGCAAGCATCTGGAGGTGCTCGTGAAGGCAGTGCTCAGCATGAATCAAAAACTTGGCTTTGTGTCCCTGAATAAGCCAAAAATAGTTTTTCCATGGGGACTAAGTGACCTCCTGCTCCCTTCCTAACTCTGTGTGTTCTATCTGATGGGCTTCAAGGGATTTCCTCCAATTATTGCAAACGCCTCTGGAGACACATTCAAAAGGATCCTGAGCGCCTGTAAAACCTCTCCCTGTGAAGTCAGCCCGTGGAGAAACCTCATGGAGGAGATGTAAATCTTGGGAGGCTTTATAGCAGCTCCTCCAACATCTGTAATTCCTGTATCAGCAAACACTTTACACGTCGCTCTGGGAGCAGGATGTAGAGGTGGGAGAGTTATTTCAGAAAGCAACCACTTAACATCTACAGCTCTACATGGCAGCCAAAAACACCCAGTAATCCCAAATAGCTTTCCTAATTCAGACAGTATTAAAATGTATATAAATATACATGGACTTGCAGCATTTCACCCTCATGGTCATTTTCCACTGGCTGGCCATGGATAAATTCTCAGCCACGTCCAGGCCCTGCCATGCTACAACAACTACTGGAATAGTTAAATATTCCTGCTGGCTCTCTTCTAGTGGTTTTCCTTCCTGAAAGAGTAAAATGATTTCCCTGTTCTGGATTAAAGGAGGTGAGGGGGTTAAGAGCAGAGTTTTATTGGGTGGTAAGAGAGGCAGCAGAAGTGGGATAAAAAATGAGGGAGAAGGAGGTGGGTTTTGGTGCATGTTGGCATTTTGATAGCACACCTAATTCTGGCCAGACTAAACCCTCAGGCTGCTCTGGTTGCAGTGAGATGATGAGTTTGTAGCCTATTTTACAAACCCCAAATGTATTTTGATAAAAAGTGCCACAGCAATGAAAGGAATCGATACAGCAGTGCCTCTGTGTGTGTGTGTTTTATATTAAGACTTAGTTGATGACTTCTCATCATTTGAAAGAAATGTTCAGCCTCAGTGCTTGAAATTATCCAGCTGCAGCATTTTCTACTCAATCCAATCTCCAGTTAATTTGATCCTTCATTTATCTTGAACAAAGCCTCCTAATAAAAACATTTGTATTACAAATGATACACTTGATCAATGGGATTGCTTTAGGCAAGTATTTGATAATTTGAACACTAGCTATAAGAAATTCTCATTTAATCAATGTGGCTGGCCAAAATTTGGAGGGAGAGAAAGCCCCAAACCTGCACATCACCGAACAGCTCGACTATAATTACATATCAGGTTATTTAGACGTTCTTACCAACATTATTGTTAGAATTGGCCAGTTTAATGGGTGTGATATTAGCCTTAATTATTTTTGGTAACACAATTAATTATTTAGCTCACTCAAAGTGACAAGAATGGAATGAATCAAAATAAGGAGCTGGCTGGGCTGGGAACTATTAATTTTCTTTCAATCCCGTGATTCCTTTGGTCAAATCAATGAGATAAATAGGCAGATGGAAAAAGCCAATGGACATTTCCATTGAACAGGAAGAGCATCCAAGCCCCAGGCAGGTCAAGAAATGATATTGGACCCTTCACAGGGGCTGGGAAGTTTCCCTTGGGATCATTCAGGTCTGAGATGATGGTTTTTCAAACCTATGAGATCTTCAAGGTCACAGGCTGCTCTGCTAAGGGTGGTAGGTTCCCCCCCCAGGCTTGTGTCCAAAGCAGGAAACATTATCCCTTGGCAGCCAAAGCGAATTTCTGCTTTATTGCATCTGTTGCTATCCTTGGATGCTTTGAGGAGAAATCACATTGCTTGGAATGTTGGGACTGTATTTATTTTCATTAACAGTGGTATTAATCAACATTTCCCTCTGTTCTCCACAGACCGCTCAGGGATGCCTTTGGAAAGCAAAGAAAAATTCCAGGTCAGGATTCCTGTTGTTGGACATTATTATATGTGAGAAATGAAATTATTCTTCTCTTTGCTCAGATTTGTGCATGAAGACTGAAAAACTTCTCAAAGCTCCTGCATCCCTCTTGCACTTTGCTTGAGGAGCTTTATTTTGACACAGCCAGCGGCAGGTATGTCATGAAAAATGTTCAGAGGGGCTAAAAAACATCCACTGTGTACATCAGACTATTTAACTTTGTTCCTTCAGCCCTTTTAAATCAGCATTTTTAGGACTTCATTTAGAGCAGAAGACAGGAAGCAGCGCAGCGAGGACTCTCTCCTGTCACATCATGCACAGAGTTGTACAACAAAACAGCCTCAAATCTCTTTCAATCCATCACTTATTTCCCTCTAGAAACTTTTTTTTTTTCCCCCCTTTCTGGATTGTCTTTGACTGTTATTTATTTATTTGGTTAGTTGACTTCAAGGGACATTTCTCCTGGCTGGATGAAGACGTTTTACAAACAAATGCAGGGGAACATTTCTGATAAGGCTGTGGAGGCAGCCGGGTCCCCGTGGGCAGGTAAAGCTTTGTGTCACTCAGCAGCCCCTGCTCTGCTCCATTAGGGAGCAGCATTTTTCACAGCTGCTCCAACAACAGGCCCCAAGCAGCAGCAGGGACCAAAGCAAGAGGAATTAAAGGGCTGCTCGAGGTTCCATGGGGCTCTAAGGGCTCCCCTGGGGAGGATAAAAAAGAATTAGAAAGGGTTTTATTGACATGGGTACGTTGCGTGTGCTTTAATACGCACACAGAGAGTAATTGTAAGTATGGGGAGGAGGGCTCTCCACAGCTGAAACTATCATTTATACCCTGTGGAGAGTTAAAAAACCCTCAGTGAAGAACTTGGGTAGGCACGACAGCCCAAGGCCCAAACAAGGGGTACTAAACAGGCAGAAAGGATTTATAAAGCAGCAATAGATAACATTGCTCCATTTCAAAGAGCTCCACGGCTCCTGCAGCACCCCATGACACCGAGAGGGAAAGACATCACCATCAGCAAAATGTGTGCTGAAAAAAAAACCACCTCTGGGCGAGTCTGCAGCTGCCAGAGGAGAGGCAAACATGGTGAGGTATCAGCTCAGCATCTGGAGGGGAGAGCATCTGCTGAGAGACACCTCGATGCTTACTTGGAGTGAGAAATCATCACTCTGGCTGCAATTCTTCACGAGCCAGACGTACCAAGTGAATGGAATCCACACAAATGAGGTCGTTAGCATAACCGAATACGCTCTTCATTCCTTCAAGAATGAAAAATATGAGTAATTCCCTGGCAAGGCCCAATTACAGCCTGCCAGCACTAGCACATGGGTTATATCTATTATGAAATAATAAGATAACATTAATAAGATTCCCAGAAAGGACATTAGACAGCTAATCTCATGACTGTGTACAACTGTGTACAACTATTCAGGCTGTCTCCTGCCTGCATGGCTCTACACTCTCCAGGTCTTTCTTGTCATTTTCTCTGGGAAAACTTCAGGTCTACCAGCTTTTAAGCAGGAGGTTCTGAGTGGGAACCAGGGCGAGCGCTCTGGGAGTGCTGAGAAACACTGGGTAGCTGCACTCTTTTAAGGAGCTTCAGTAACAGCCATAAACGTGAGAGCTGCAGCAAACAATCACACCACCCGTGAAATGTCTCTGTAGACAGAGCGGTGCTGGCAGCTGTATTTTGGGTCGTTAACCTGAGTACACAGGCATGGCTTCCAGACCCTCGCTCCGACAGCACCTGAATAATCCATTTTTTCCCCCCTATTTCCTTGTGTCCTGAGGCTCCCGACCCTGCATGCACACACAGCACCCAGAGCTGTTTCATGGTGTATCAGCACAGGCATAGAAACAGGGTTTCATCTTTTGGATGAACACCACCCTGACCTTCCTGAGACACCCATGGAGCTAAGCTTAAAATAAAAAAAAAAAATGGACAATAAGACATACACAGAGTTGAGCATAACAACACCCATTGCTCAGAAGCCTGGCAAGGCAGGAGGCAGCCGACATTTCCATCAGTGTAATTTAGCAAGATGCATCTCAGGCCCTGGCAAGGAGCATCCAGCTCCCCAGGACCAAGGACACGTCAATAGCAGCAGTCAGACCTTGCGAGTTTGGCAGGTGGCTAAATTGGCTCCACAGCCTCGCTGGCCCCGGTCAGGGAAGGGAAGACGCCGAGTCTCAGCACAGAGGGCTGTAATGAGGATTAATAAGGCGTGTGAAGACGCTCTGTAATTGTCCGGCCGGCTGTTTCCTTTGCACCTTATGCTGTCGTTTTATGCTCGTGCAAAGTGGCTGTAAAACGCTCCGGGTCTGATTCGATAGAACTCTGCAGATTCCTCGCACAGGTGTAAATTGCTCTGTGAGGTTCAGGGCACTGTCTAAATGCAAACTAATCTCATAATCTCTGTTGCCTCTTTTTGTTTTTTCTTTTTTTCCTCTTCTGTAAACTCCTCTGCAGGCAATTGAACATTTTAGTGCCTAATACACCACAAAGTATCAGGTATTTCGTGCATGAACTTACATCCCAGAAACAGAATTCACAGTGCTGGCCTCAAGGAGAGCTGAGCTGCATCAAGATGCCACGACTGGACCACCAGCACCGCAGTCCTGTGCGCTGGCTGCTGCCCACAGCTGTGGAACATTCACATCATAAACCCCTGGTGCACACTGACAGCGAGCCTGAACCCTGGAGAAGCCATGAAAAATGAGCTAACGACATAATTTGGGAGGGAACGGGCAAAAAACAATGCTTGACCTTGTTCACACATAGGAAAAAACAACTGCAGTACTTCAGCTGCCGTAAAATGAGCCTGAACTAAAACGTATGAGGTGGTATTACAGGGAATAACCCTCAAGAGGTGGAAGGTTTTGATAGACACACTCCTACAGGTAGCTTCAATCCCTGGCAGCTGCAAGGCTTCGGTAATGAATGTCAGACTGCTGGGCAGCTGTGAGGGGAATAAACAGCTATTTGCCTTCAGTGGAAGTAGCATCAGTTTGACATATGACATTCAAATGATACGAGCTTTAGAAGTGTGGTTAAACGACTGCTGTTTGACTTGGAACCTTGAGCCTGCCGACGCGGCATCGCCGCTGTTTGCCTTGGCTCTGTGGGGGATTGAATCACTGAGCTTAAAAATGAAAGATCAAAGTGTTTCTGCAAATTCAGCCCACAGTATGTCGTGTGTCCAGCTGCTAGAGAACGTGTGCTGAAGTCATGAGAGGGGTAAAGATGGGTCCTCCCACCACTGCGGCCTTTAGCTCCGCTGAGGGCTGCTGCAGGCACACGTGGGACTGAGGAGACACAACAAAGTGGTGAAATTTGGGGGATGGGGTGAGAAAAAGGGGTTATCCCCACTTGGTCCTTCCCATAGCACCCCCTTCTCCTGACATCCTCTTCCTTCTTTACCTTGGTGGGCTCCTCTTCAAGGCTATTTGCATTTTGCCTTGCAGGCCTCCAGCTCACCCTGCACCATCTCCTGCTCCTTTTAGAGAAACAAGCACTGCCAAGAACTCACCTCCCTGTTTTAGGGGACCTTGTTAGGGACTTGTTACGTTAGCCTGTCAGCTAACTACCAGCACTCATAACCCTTTGATCACCTACCTGCTGAAGTACTTTGGCTTGCAATCTTCACACTGAAACAAGAGCTCTGGACCAAAGTTGCTGGAGGAAAAAATCACTGCTTCCTGACCTTTGGGCAGACTCTGTGGGCTGATTATCCCATCGATTTTAACCGAATTGAGCATTCAATACGGGTGTCTGGAGGCCTGTCTCTGCTCAGCAGCGGGTACAGTACAGCACCAGCAGCAATAATACAGACAACCTCTATGCAAGCCAGGGTCAGGGGCAGGAAAGCTCCAAGTTTCTTGCAAATTGTGGCAGGCATGATTAGTCCACCTGGGCCTGGGCCCGGGAGCACTGGGGCACACGGTGAGCCCACAGCGATAGCACTTCAGAGAGGGAGCACACTGTGAAGTGCAAGTGGGTGCTCTGGCTTGAAAGAAGCCTAAATAATTGAAGCAGGAGTGAGGAGGACCAGATTTAAGTGATGCCACTTGAGGAGGGACTGTCCTTCCAGGAGCTGGTGCTGAGCTGAAGCCTGTTTGCTCTGGGAAGCAGCCCTTTGCTATAGGAGGGGGATATAGAGCAGAGGAGTTCATGCTGAGGGCCCTATAATCATCCATAATTTAGGGGGAGCGGAGGGCTTGCTTCAAGGTGTCAGTAGCTGGAGCATATTAGGGGAGCTCCTGAAGCACATCTGCTTTAGTGCCCTCCAAAAGGAAACCCAATTGCTCACTCTGGGACCAAGCTGGGATCTGAATCAAAGCATGGCACAAGGTGGACACAGATCAAATTTCACTATTGCCTAAGTGTAAATAATTTTTTAAAAATTATAGGTGAAGTAAACTGAGGCACAGGGCTGTGGAAGAGCATAGTTCTACTTCCCCTAGATATGGGGGAGTGGTGCTTGCTCATTACCTCTGGAAATTGGACCAGAAAGAGTTGACACCAAACATCTCCCAAACAGCTGCTCAGTCTGGAACAAACCCAAGAAACAGCATCCCAGGTACTGAACCTGCTGGAAAACACACAGCATCCAAGCAAGGTCCCAAACCACTCCCCAAAGCCAAATCTGCTGGCAAACCTCCCTCCAGAACAATTGGGAACCTCTAGAGGTGTGTGCTTCCTGCTCCTAAGTACAAAATTCTGCCAAACAAAGACAAGAGTCGGCAGAACTCAACAGTTTTGTGCCTTGCCAGAACCCCGAGCAGGTGCTGGGGGATGAGGCAGTGCTGTGTCAGTCTCTCTGCAGGTCCAGTGGCGTTCCCAGTCCAGCTCTGCTCCCCCACTCCCTTGGCACAGGGTGCAGCAGATGAAGATGCCTTTGAACAGACATGAGAGGGGCTGAAATCCTGTGACATCTCCAAGTGAACTGTCTATTTCCAAAATGTTAAGCAGCTTTGTAAGAGAGATTATCCTGAAGGATGTTTTCCCATAGTGTTGACATTTCTGTGTGAGTGATTAATTCCAACATAGGCATGGGGTGAAGAGGCAAAACCCTTTCCTCACTGCTACTGGGCAAGCCCTGGCCTTTGCTCCAGCAAGGTTATTAATTCATCCCTGACCTGTGACACTGTTGGTGACTTTGTCACCTTCATCTTCTCAGTCACTTCTCAAGGCAGAGACCTGAGGATTTTCTGTGCCCCTTTTTATGAACCACTGTGGCAGTACAGGCACTTTTCAGCTGTTTGTCCTCCAGGGGTCTGCCTGCCTGTACATTTTGTCCATGTGCTATCACAAACACCCTGCTTTGACTTTGAAAAAGGGGATAGCAACAGCTGAAAACAAAGATGAATTGTCACTTTTGTACACTGGTGGCCAAAGGGAGTTGCAGTGCTGCAGGTGACGAGGGCAAAAGGGGAAGCCATGGCTGCCTGAGCTGCCAGGAATTTTCTAACCCTCTCACCCAGCTCATTGATGACTCTCTAGAAAAGCAGCCTCACTCCTCCCCTACACTTCCAGTCAAGGGTGTCTTTCACTGGGGAATTCAATTTGCTGCAGAAAGGTTATTCTATCTCTTCTGAGGTTTTCTACTCAATTCCTAAAAATATAGAAAGTAAGTATGAAAAGAATATATAATAACATGTATAATCTATCTCTATATAAAAGAATATAAAAGAAATATAAAAACTGCTATGTAGTGAATAAAGTTCCTTTTGCAATAGGAATCACTTCATACCATCAATGACTCTGCTCAGCCATTCCTTTTGGGCTTTTGTACCTCCAACTCTGCACCTCCAGCAGCAGCTCTTAGTAACCACAGGGTTACTAAGTAAACCACTGACTTTTGAGGATCCCACAAAAGAAGGGAGGAATCCTGCTGGGACAGGTGATGGGATGTTGTCACCTGGCCAAAGGCTTATGAGATCTTTGGATGGAGTCACTTGTGTACGGAGAAAGCACAGCAGCAGAGACTGGCATCAACTGGTCATAGGAGAGGTAAGTGAACTTTTTATTGCTGTTAGCATTCCAGCAGTGATTTTTGGAGGAATAATATGAAATTCTAGACTGTACAAAAATTACAAAATTTGGCAAGATTTTGAAGCACTCAATAGGCAAAGGCACCTTTCTTCCAGACAGGGTTGTCCAGGACATCTGAAGGCTCTCAGTGCTGCACCCTGCATAATTATTAATTTAGTTACACTGGTCTTACAGTGGCCTAATATAAATCAGACTAAAAGGTGTCATGATAGCAGTATGGCTGGTGCCTGTGCTGACAAACCTGTCCATGGGAGATGGCTGCATGCCCATGATAAAATAAGCAAACAGTCAGGAAACACGTGTGGGACACTTCTCTCCCACTCTGCAAATCTCCAGTTGCAGGGGTAACTGCTTCTCTCTGGGCTCCTCCAGTTAACTCATCTGCACTTGGAATCACACAAAAGCCAGCTAAAATCATACCAAAATCTAAATAAATCAGCATCAGAAAATCTGCTGCAGGCATTGAGTCCTGTAAGGACATGACCATTTCAGCACTCGTCAGGGTCATAGCACAGAGCTGAGGAAATAGCTCTGGACAACTCTGCACTCCCAGGAGAATAAAACCAGAAGACACAGAGAGTCACCCAGCAGGCAGTGGGAACAGGAGCAATGGCAGCATTACTTAACTATGTGCAATTTGCTCTCCCTATCTTGATTTAAATTACACTGCCAGAAGAGACTGACAGTGTCTAGAATCAAATTGCTTAGAAAAGTGCCTCTTCAGAGAGAGAGAAAAAAATGCCCAAATAACTCGAGTGCAAATGGTCTTGCAAAATGCCTACTGTGATTGGGGACAGCAAGACCTGGGGCTCGTGTTCATTAGGATAATGCTCATGTACTTGTGCTGGGCCAAACCCCCATGAAAAGGGGGGGGTTTCACCCCTGACATTCTTACAGCGAACACATTAACTCGGTCTCCTCTCAAGAGGGGGAGGAGGCACCATTAAATAAGAGTCTCTTGCTCTGTTCCTGCTTTTTTCACTTCTTCAGGTCAGCCTGGGCTCTGGGGACCATCTTCAGGACAATGGGCTTCTTTGGCTGCATGAAACCTTTCGAGTCCAGGACCAGTGGGATCTTGAGCAGGAGGAAAAAAACAACGAAACAGCCACATCAGCCAGGAGAAAGGACAGACAGGACAACAGGAGTCCTACAGCTCACACACATCACAGCTACCACTTGTTTTCAATGCATTTCCCAACTCACAGGTGTACTTACAGCAGGACCATCACTGTTTCTCATGCAAAGCAGCCACCAGCTGGTGTTTAACAGCCCTCAGCTCTTGGATAAACTGGTTGGTGAGTTCTGGCTTTCACGTGGCGCGGTACAAAGAGCTCGATGCACTGATCAACAGGCTGCACACGGAGGGAAGAGCAGCCAAATCCCCACCCAGGGAGCTGCAGCTAAGTGGGGGCATGCAGTGCCATTTTGTTTAATGTACAAGTGAGTCAGTGCTAAGGGCAGCTAGATCATAATGGGAGCAAGAGGAGCAATAAGCTCTCCAGGAAGAGCAAAACTAAAACCGCTGCTCAGAACGAGTTCCAAAGCAAAAGCATCCTCACATGAAAAGGTTTCCATGGGGTAGGCTGGGAATCTCATTAGAAACATTTAAAGCTGGTGCGGAGGGAGTCATCTTGCAGGCGAGGGAAGTGTGTTTTAAGTCTCCCTCACCAGTGGATGCTGCTCATATCCCAGCTCCTCCTCTCCCCCTCAGGACAAGGGTGACACACCCAGCCCAACTGACCACACTCACACCCCACTGCCCAGTGAGCTTCCTTTCAGGAAATTTAAGCAATATGGCTTGGAGCCCAATGTGCCATCAAGGGAGCAGTGAGAGAAGGCTGCAGCTTCCATACGCTGTTCCAAAGGGATGTTCCAGCATGAATTTCTCCCTCCCACTCCAACCTGATGTACATGACACCTTCTGTAGAAAAAAGGGCTGAAAGAGCCCCATAAACCTATGGGCACCAATAATACAATACATATTTAACTTGTCTCCTTTTAATTAAAGGCAGTTATAAAAAGAATCAATTTTATGGATTGCAGAGGACTAGAAAAATGTCATTAGACTTGGGGGAGGGTGGATAGGTCACTGCATTGTTAATGGACTATTACAGTCTTTCACCTCCAGGTTACTAGTTGAGCTGCAATCTGAATCTGCAGAGATTCCAGCTGAGCACCCGAGCCAAGTAATAATTTAATAAGGATTTTTCTGTTTCTTACAACAAACGTCCTTTGAGTGACTTGTTGCCCCCTCTGCTTTGATTTCTCAAGCTCTCCTCACCAACAGAATGTAATAATGGCCCAGCCCTTCGCAGCAGTGGGTGCAGGGAGCTGGGTCAGGCTGGAAACACCATGGTGCTGCCTGCCTGAGGCACAGGAAGCTGCTGTGCTCTCAGCAGGGCTGGACTGACACATCATTTCCAACAGCTCCTGCATTTATTTCATGTCAAACGCTCCCACCCTGCCAGGCCCATCCCATCAGTACTGTATGCAGCATTCCCTGGGATCCTGGGCAAAACCAAAGCCTGCTGGGATCCTGCTTAGTCTACAAGAGGGAGAGGGCCACCAATTCAAACTTAACCCAGATTGTGCTTGCTTGAAAATTGCTACCCACTAGGGACTGCTCTAGCTGTAAGAGATGAATTTTGGTGTCTTGGGATGTCCCACAGAGAACTGCCATGTTTGTGTTGCAAAGCACAGCTTTGGCACAGGCTGGGGGATATTCTTTTCCTGCTCTCTGGAGCAGGGTCCTCCTAGGCTGGGTCAAACAGACTGACCTACACTGTGGGGGAGAGAGCACCCCATAATTTAGGTGTACTCAAAGACAGGCACAGGACGTCAGGGATTTCAGCCTAAAACATCCCACCAAAATTAAATATGCTTCTCTAGGGAAATTAAAATAAAAAAGTCTCAGTAACTTGCGGTGAACCCCACAGAATTAACTGAGAAGATTTAAACAGTTATGCCCATATAAGAGTAGAACCATCTCAGTGGGAGGAGGGGGCAGATAATGAGACACATCACCGCACATCCTCACCGGTGTGTCTTTGCAGGTTCTGAACGAGAAGTTCTGCAACAGGACGACCACAGCCACTTTCACGACGAGGAGAGCAAACCTCATCCCTATGCAGTTCCTGGGGCCAGCCCCAAATGGCAGGAAGGTGTACGGGTTAATATTCTCTTTGTTTTCTTTACTGAACCTGATTACAACCAAAAAAACCAAGTTAGCGAGAGCTACTGTTCTGGGATGTGTCAGCTGCCAAATCTGAAGTGATGAGGAGTCTGGGAAGGCAAAAGCTTTTTGTGTTTCTGTGCATATTAGAAGAATCCAGCTAAGTCTCTTACTTCTGTCTCAATAGATACCTTATGCCTCTGCTTTCATCCCACTGCTCAGATATGGTTGTGCAAATCCAGGTGCATTGGGTGACCTGGGAATACCTGAAATACACTAATGGATTTCATAACTACTCTCCTCTCAGAACTCCCTCTCAGCTCCAAAACTGAACCCAGATTTCAAACCCTAAACCACACAGGTCTACAGCTCCACAGCCTCCCTGTAGATCAAAGGACTGAGCGAACACAAAGATGTTCTCCCCCTGCGTGACTAAAGGCAGGACTGCTTTTGAGACATGCCAGCCCCATTCCTTTCCTCATCATGAAAAACAGGGAAGAACAATCAGCTTCACAGAGAAATTTGCCACTGAGCATTTTCAGTAATACTTCTCAGTGATCAGTTAGTTTTCATGTCAGAAAGCTTTTCATTCCCAGTGCACAAGGTCCAGGTACAAACCTCAGCTGTGCTAAGTGAGAAGTGAAGTGTCTCACTACTGAGACATCAGCACATCCCTCTGATGAACTCCCAGCAAGGCAAGCGAGCCCTAAATAGCTCCTGTCCAGCTACCCATGCCCAGTTTGACAACTGGAATAAGGATGTGGCTACTGGAGCAACTGGTGTAGCCTGGCCCATTGCCAGAGCAGTCCCATTTGGGTGTTTCCTTCTCAATTCAACACAAGGTGACCACAGGCTCCATTGGTGCTTCTGCCTGATACTGCTGCCATGTTTTGTCCCAAAGGTCACCACACACCAGGATTAGCTTCCAGGGGTATTTCAGCTCCAGCTGCAAGGGCAGAGGTCTGGTCCTGCTCTCTCTGGACCAAGCTGTAATGTCTTGGGGGCCACTTGAAGCCTACCAGGTTCATGGTACCCCAGGTCTGCCTTGGGCTATTGCCTCATTTTGCAGGGTCTGACAGAGCTCCTAAGCAAAGATTGCTTCGTAACTTGAGTTAAAAATTGTTTTATTTCCTACCCATCTTTGCCCTTCCACTGCTGATTTGCAGGGCATTGTGCCAGTCACCCAGTGGCTCTTACTTTAATATCTGGCCATAAACCCCTCAGTGTTACAGCTGCTGGGAGCTGCTCTCACTGTTGCTCCCTTCAATGCAGTTAATTAAATTCCATGCACAGTTTATGGATGTAGATTATAAAACTCCCCTCACGGTAATGCTGGGACTAGATGTCAGACAATGATAAATGCCTAATTTAAATGTTATAATCACGCATTCCCCACTTTTGCTGCCATTCCCACTCCCAGGACTGAGGTGTAGCATGCAGCTATTCCCCCCATGTAGCTCTCACCTCTCAGGCCTGAACTCGTCCGGCTCTGGCCAGTACTGCGGGTCTCGGTGCAGCACGAAGGCTGGGATCAAGACCACCATTCCCTCTGGAATAGTCACACCACTGAGCTCCACAGTCTTCTTGCAGACCCTCTCGAGCCGGCCCCCGGCGGGGTAGAGCCGGATGGATTCATTCACCACCATATCCAGGTACTCCATCTGAGTGATGGCGTCGTATGTGGGAGTGGCCTGGGAAAGGAATGAGGGGGCTGAGAACACAGCCTTGCAGCTCCCACCCCTACAGCCCCTCAGCGCTTCCAGGAAAGGGGGAATCTCAGCAGCTCTGCCACTCTGTTTCCAACCTGGGTTTGCAAGGCACAGGTGGGAACAAGCCCAACATCTTCCCACCCTCCTTTACCTTGTTGGGCAGGTGTGCATCGACCTCGTCCTGGAGTCGCTGCTGCACGTCAGGGTGGATGGCCAGGTTGTAGGCTATGTAGCTGAGGGTGGAGCTCGTGGTCTCATAGCCAGCAAAGACAAAGATAAGAGCCTGGGCCAGAACCTCCTCATCACTTAATGCTGAAAAAAAGGCATAAAAGCACATACAAGAAGCTGTAAACTACAGTAAGTAACCCTTGGGAACCCAGGATCCCAGCCATCAGTCTAGGTAATGCTACTTCTAGCTACATTAAGAGTTGGTAAAGGAAACATCCAGCTTACCCTCTGGTACCACAAAGGGGTGCAGCCTGCAGTGCAGGGTATGCTACAAATACCCTGTACTGGCACCTCTAAAGTTTAGAAGCATCCTGCCTTGAATTGACAGACCAGGACTATGCCTTGGTTGAGCCTTTATCTTCTTACAGTTTACCTAGGATGGGGAACAGAGATAAGCTCACAGGTGAGCAAGGTATGCACAGCACATGTGCTTTGTGTGCTTTTTGATATAAAGCCAACATTGCTGGCCTTCAGAGAAGACAAAATAAGAAATGGGGGTAAGGAGCTAATCACTCTTTATGCTCTTTGTTGCACAAACACACCTCAGAATTTATCCCAAGAAATGAGATATAATAAAGATATGGCTGATCTGTGACAAACATCATCACGGCCCCACTACTAAAACCTTCAATCTTTCATGGGATTAACAACTAAAATCCTCTCCCTACTTCCCTTTTAAATGGATATGGAACTACTACTTTCTGCTGAGAGGAGGACAGATCTCAAGACATACTTTTGTCCAAGCTGGTCTCAGCAGACTTGGAGCCATCATCACGTGAGTTCTGTGATTCAATCATGAGCTGCAGGAAATCCACACGGTCCTGGAAAGAGAGGCAGAGATGCAGGTGGGGAGGAGGCAAACCTTGTCCAGCACAAGTGCCTTGCTGAGACACCTGCTCCACTCACAACTCATGGCTTCAATGCATGATGAGGTCTGGACTAGAGACTCTCTAGGAATGTGGTATTTTCTCCACTTGGACACCCAGGCAGGGCATGGTTCTGGCCTTTCTCAGGTTTGGTGGGGTTGGAGAGCAGGTGACACACCACAGCTTCTGAAGATGCCACCAGGTCCCTCCTGCACTCAGGACTTCTCCTGACAAGAAGAGGCCACCCAGGCTGGACTCACCGTGCTGCTGCCCTTTTCCCGTTCCTTCTTCATTTTTGTGAAGACATTCTTGAAGAAGTCCATGACATCTGAGGGTAACAGAGTCACCTTCATCTTTTCCAGCACAGGGATAACAAAGGGGAACAACACTAAAAGGAAAGAAAAGACCAACAGACTTGAGCTCAAAGGGGCCCCAAGAAAATCAAAACTGACACAAAACATAGAAAGAAGCAGCACCTCCAGACTCAGACCCTTCTTTTTGCCTCCAGCTCTTTTTACCTAACTATGGCTGGGATGAAATAGCACTTGAGAATCTCCTCCATATGCTACTTTATGACCACAATACCATACTAAGTACAGCTCTCTGTAATAGAGCAGCTCTCCAACACCTCTGCAAACAGGGTCTCTGCTCATAGCAGGATGCTGCCAAGACCCACATGGGCTGTACAAATCCTGGCTGTGGTTTCCCTGGGGAAATATTTCTGCAGATCTGAGACTGCAAATCCAATCCCACAAAGTGCATTTCCCATATGGCAAAAAGGACTCAAAGCTACTAAGGGAGCTACCAGAAAATGCAGCACCTTTGACATCGATTCAGGGCTGTATGAGATGAGGTTTGTCATACCTAAGAGTAAGAACACAGGACTTAGGAAACTGAATTGGAGAAATTTCTTAATGTTGGTGACAAAGGGGTCATTGGGATTGTTCATGGAGTCAACATTGACACTGAAAGAAGTGCTGGTCACCACATCCATGCTGTAAGCTCCAAAAATGCTGAGTAGAGAAGAAGAGAGAGTGAATGAGATGAACCCAACCACAGCAGGAAACAAGAGCCCATCCAGGAACAATCCTTGTGAGAGGAAATCTCTCTTAATGCAGGGTCCTAACATAGTAGGTCTGTCTGGATCTGGCAGTAGCCATCATTGTATTTTCTGAAGTTTCCCCAGTTGCATTCATTCCCTCAATTTTCCTCAGCTTCAAAAACCTAAGCTGTAGTTGGAAAGCACTGAACTGCAGCCCAGGGTAACAAAGATTATATTCTGATTTTCATCTGTAAAAGAGATTGCAAAAACTACATCCAAAAATGCCACATCTTGTGCAGCTTTTGGAAAAATTCTGGAAAATGCTTCCTTCCTTAAAATGCATTGGCAGTAAAATGAAATGGGGAACAGGGCACAGCTCTCCCATTTGAGCAGAGCAGAGTACAGCAAGCCCACTGCTGAGGAACATACCATGCCTGTTACTGCTGTGGAGTTTGCTTCCACAGCTGACTAGGGCTCCATGCTGCAGCGTGGGAAAGGCTCTCCAGAACAGCTCCTTCCCCACACTGAATACGAACCCTTTGCTGTCAGCCCCACACAGTTACTCACTCCTTTGCAGTCACGAACTCATCATTAGCCACTTTCTTCTCAATGTTCTTCACTAGTTTCTCACCATAGTGATTAATGATATGGAACATCTGAAATGCAAACCAAAGCAGAAAGCACTGTTGACTCTTTCCCTGCCACCAAACAAGGCTGGGCCTCGCTGCCATCTGCCACTTGCCAAGTACAGCTTGTGGAGGGAAGGACAAAATGGAAGAGCAAGGGAAAACTCTCATTTCCAGACCTCAAATGTTGCTTTCTCTCATCTTAACAATCAGCCCAGAGAGCTCATCTGACTAGGACTGAGTAAGGCTCTCCAAAAATCCACACACAGCTCCCATTCCAGCTAAGTGTCCACTCCAGCTGGGAGTGAACATGACTCCTGGAAGCATGGAAAATGCACAACCATGGTCTGAGTGATGTGTTTAGCAGGGTGAACACACAGCCTGAAGGGCCAAGAGCCTCAGCCTACAATACCTCATGTGCTGTTTCATCCCCCACCCCCTTCTCCTGACTCCCTTCCAGGGTGGCAGACAGACATTGTGCTGCTGAATGGTACCACCAATGCAGGTGCTCATGGATGTGGTCCTGACAAACAGGGTGACTTCTCCATTTGAGGGGAAGGTCTGCACTCAGAAACAGCTCAGTTCTCCTCCAGCTACTGATGCAAAATACCAGTGGCCTGTGCTTTACCTCCTTCAGCTTCCCACCGGTGAAGGTTGGAGACAGCACTGTACGAATCCTTTTCCACTGCTCATCTTCAGCCACATTGAGAGCTGACTCCAGGATCCCGTTCAGACGAAAGTTCTGCACAGGAGAACAGGAGACAGGGGGATGTTTACAGCCCCCTTCCACGTGCAGAAATGCAAAGAAAAGCCTTCTATGGAGTGTTGACTTGGCCCCTGAAGTCATGTCAGCACTCCCTCAACAGTAAACAACAAAAATGGGAACAAAAGCCTAAGAGTCACAAATGACATCAGCCCTAGGGCACGTCCAGGCTGATGGCCTAATGTCCCAGCCACTGTGGCCTCTACACCTCCCTAGAAGAGTTTTGATGTTGGTACCATCAATACACTGCAGCGCATCAGAGAGCAAGTACTTGCTGAAGGGCTCAGAGGAGAACAGAAACCAAGAAGAAACTCCTTTCTTGCTGTATGTGCTCTGTACTGGACAGCAAAGCACAGGACTAGGTACCTACCCGGCGATTAGTAAAAATGTTGTAGCACTCTTTCACCAGGATGTTTTTGATGAGGATAGGGTCCAAAACAGCCAGTACAGGCTGCCTGCCATCATAAAACCTAAGCCAAGAGAAACCCACAGTCAGGTCATCCTTCATAGACAGTTAAGACCAAAAGCAGCCTCCTCCATCCACGGCACAACTGGTTTGGGCCACCTGAGTCTCCTCTGACAAAACAGCTGGAAGGACGGGGCTGAAACTTCTTTATTAGGTAGTAAAACAGGAGGAAGGAAAGAAAGTGACAAACATGGGCAGCATGAGCATTTCTAGCAATCATCTGTGGTACTGAAGAGTTGCCAAAGCTGTGAGGGTTAGGATAAAAGGCAGCTTTTTGCCAGTGTTGATCCCCCTGCACTCGGGCTGTCTGAGCTGTTTCCACTACTGATGGCTGGAGATAAAAAACACACACCAGACAACCCACCTGTGGGGGAAAAAGATTTCCTGTCTGGCCTACAAGGCACTGAGAGGCGAAAAACTCATCTGTCTGCTCCATTTTCCAATCAACAGAGACAGAAAAACTTAAAAGTCGTGGTGTGGGCTAAAGGGCAGGGAGCCTTGGGCCACAGCTGAGGGAAGCTGCCATCTTCAAGAAGCTTGTGAACATTTAATCTTTCGAAAAAAATGCACCAGATTTCATGAAGCCTCCCAGGATTTTTTTGCAGAGCAATTTTGTTTTGGTTTGAGAGGTTCTCAGTAGAAGCATGATAAGAGGCCCCTACACAAAACAAGCACTGTGCAGGGAGCAGGGAGGCAGGTTGAAAGGTAGCTCATGCCCTAGCTCTGGGAGAAGCAGAGAGCAAGATGAAAAACACTGTGGCAGCCTGCAGCTTGCTTTCTGCTCCAGCCACACAAAAGAGCAGCTTCAAAGGCAGGAGGCTCAGTTTGACACCAAGCAGTGGAGGTGATTTTCAAAGCAATGACCCCACAAAGTGGCCATCACACCATCCCCATCACATCCCAGCCCCACACCACACTGAAATCCCAGCAAGAGAGAAGCCTTGGAGAGATGGGTGGAGACTTTCCCAGTGGTGAACCTCGATTCTCCCAGGCTGTCACTGCTGGAATTACAGTGCTGAGAGTCATGACAGCAGTGTACCTTTTTCCATTCTATTCTGGTGCTGTGGAGAACCCCAAACTTGGTAGTTTTGTTCTCCACAAACTCACCCCCAGATTTTTCCATACTTTTCAAAGCATTCCTGATCAAATTTGTGGACTCCCTGAAAAAGAAGAAAGGAGAAATGAACAGTTTGCCAGTGAAAAGTGATCAAAGCAGGTCACAGCTGGCAGCACAGTGCATCCCACAGCCCCGCTGTAAGTGGCAGAGGTTGAGGTTGAGAGGTGCATGGTCCTCTTAAGCATCACGTAGATGCTTAGGGGACTTTTGCATTGGAGAGACAAAAGAGAGCAGAGATTTAAAAAAGAAAAAAGCACTTTCAACTTCCACCAGCCAACCTGATCTAAAAACGTGACAAAGACAAGGAATGGCAGGTTACAAAGTTTTAGTGAGCAGAGTTAGGAGGCAGAACTGGATCCCAGGGTGTCCTTCCACCTTCAGCTCAATCATATGATCTTCCTCTGCAGTTACTGAACTGAACACTGATTTTTATTTTGTTTCCATTAGGGTTTTAACTCATGTTACATGTAAGGATAAAACATATGGGACACGTAACACTCACTACACCATTAGCAAGAGGCAACATGCATGAGGTAAACCCAGCAAACACAAGCAAAACACCTCTTTTATTGAAGCCAATACACTTGTTCTGCGTTTGCAGTCAGCTACCTGGGATCAGTTACTGCCTTATTACGTGATGAGGTTTGGTAGTTTGATAATATTTGAGTTTTATTTAAAAATCTATTTGTCTGGATAAGTCTCAGGCTAGCCCAACAGCAAGTGGCTGGATGAGGCATTGCTGAGGTGTATTCAGCCTCTTCATGCTGACAATAAAAGGGGCAAAAAACCATGCAGTTCCCAGAAAATAGCAGCCTTAGGCATCTCTCCAATTTTTTTTTTGGTTTTTAACAGACGTTCAGCTGCTCAAGAGCAGGTAGAAACACAGGGAGAAACAAAAAATTTAAATTACAAAGTAGTTGTATAATACAGCACGCCTCATTCAGGTCAGTCTGAACTCATATGTTCTCTGTGTGTCCAAAGAGCTTCCTACCTAAAGGCATCATTTTCATCTGGCTGAATCAAGGACAGAGGAAAGAGATGCCCAAAGAGTGGGGAAAACAGCACCAGTCACAAGAAGGATCTAAAGCACTACAGAGCAGCAGCTGCTGGCACTCACATGCCGGTACTCCAGGAAAGTTCCCACAAACGGCAGAGGCCGTGGGCCAGGAATGCCCAGCTTCTTGAAGGTCCAGTAGGGCCATATCCCATAGCTGCCAAGCAAAGAGCATGTGAGAAGCACTTATGCAACGAAAAGAGAAGATACTTCTTCCTGAGCACAGGGAAGTGCTTAAATAACTAGTTCCTGTCACTGAGAGAAAGCTGAAATTATGGACCAGCAGCAGCCCTGCTGAGGACACTTTGCAGTAAATGCAGGATCACTTGGGGTATGTTTTGATGAAAGACAAGGGCTGAAAGGAGCTGCAGCCCAGCCTAGGCAAAACAGCGTACGTGGGCACCTCAGAGCTTTACTCGGGGCCTCATTTAGTTGCCCAGATCAGACAACTGTGACTCAGGTGACTCAGGAAAGGTCTCGGAGTGACTGAGTTCTGAAGCTGAAGCCTGCCCTTGTGTTTGTCTTTGCAAAGACCTCCTGCGATGCTCAGGTGGCCGCGCTACAGCAGCACGGCAGGGACATAAATTACCGCAGCAAAATTAAGTTTTTGCCTGTACAGCTCCCTACAGCTCCCCTGAGCCACATAAGCCGAAGTTTTGCCAACAGAACTACTTAATCGGGGGGCTCTGCTGGCAGCAGCTCCGGCATCACCCAGCGCTGCTCCCAGCTGGCACAGCCCAAGGACGCCACGGGCGCTGCTGTCTTTAAACACCCCGAAGTTACTCCTCCTTGGGAAAAGCTAAAAAAAGATCAAGGATTTCCTTTAATTTCCCACCCCGCCCAGCCCAGCTCGCTCCCTCCTACCCGCAGCCCCCCTGACCAGCCCTCGCTGTGCCCTGAGCGCAGCGCGGTGGCCTCGGGTGGTATCTGCGCTCCTTCACTGACAGCGGGCTCTCCTCCTGCCCGGGCCCCCACGGGACCGGCCTCTACTTACAGGGCCACGAGGCACAGCAAGGCGATGAGGAGCAGCCAGGTGACGGGGGAGAGGCTAGGCAGGAGCTGCATGGTGCCGGCTCTCCGCCCGCTCCTGTCTCTGCCGCACCTCGGCCCCAACCCCGGCCCTCAGCCCGGCCTCTGCCCGCCATCACGTGAGGGAGGCGGTGCTCTCTCGGGCCCCGGGCGGGTCTGTGGGGATCGGGGTGCTCCGGAGCCGGGATGGCGGTCCCCGCTCCCCTGGGTGTCGAAATCGCTGAAAGGGCAGTTTGCTCAGACGGAGCAAAGGGCGGCAGCGCCCCGAGCTCCCCGCGCTGCCTCTGCAGGGACGAGGAGCTGCTCTTGTCTGTCCCAGCTCCGGGGGATGGCTGTGTGTGCACCTTCCCCTGTGCCTCCTCTCCCACCGCCGCCTATCATGTCCTGTAGCTCCTGTTTAGTGTCCAGGAGGATACAGACCTGCCCAGGCTGAAAGGGGCTCGTTGCCCTCGGGCGGATCCTTTGAAAGATATAATCTTGGGGCAGCGTAACTTGTAGTCGCGCCCGTGCCGGTGGAGGTCCTGCCTGATGTCCCACTGCCGGGAGCGGTGCTTCGGTGACCTGCCAGCCCCAGGGAGCCTCCAGGGCAGGGCCGTGTGGGCAGGAGGTGCAGAGGGCCGGGCGCCAGCACTGCCCAGCCGTGTCACCTGGGGATGGATTCCCACATCCCCTCTGCCCCGGGCGGCCTCGCTGCGCTCAGGTTGCACAAGATGATGTCATTTGGCTTTAGGCAGCTCAGTTTCCCCCCAGACTCAGACACGGGACTGGCTGCTTTCTACCAGAGAAATGAGAAATGCATGACGTGCATGGGAACACATTGGAGCCTCTGGCCAGTTTAGTTCCAGTGTATGCAAACACGCCGTGCCGGTGGGCGGGTGTGGGGATGGGTCAGGGTGTCCTTTGTTCCCATCACACTGGGAAGGGCCACAAATCTCTTCCTCTGTCCAGTCCAGCACTGTCCCCTTCTCTGTGTTCCCTGAACGCAGCAGTAGACCCACACGGACCCAGCTACAGACCCTCCGTGCACATCACACTCACCTGCACCAGGCATCACTCTCCTGCCTTTGACGCACTCAGCATTAAGGAAACCCAAGTGCTTCTGCAGTTACCTGCCAGTCAGATCTCATGTGGCTCTACCCACAAGCCAGCAGTGGATTTTGCCTCTTTGGCCGCATAAAACACATGCAGCATGTGCTGAGCTGCAGGTGGGTCCAGCAGTCACCTCCACATTTATGTTAAGAGCTGAGCAACAGCACTGCCAGTTTTGGTAGGTCAGTGTCTCAGACACCTCCAGCATTGCGCAGCCACGATGTGCTCAATGATTCACATAATCACTGGCTGACAGTAATCAATTAACCATTTTATGGAGGCACATCCCTGATTCCCGCTTCTCGAGGCTGCTCTGAAGAGCTGAGCTGTAGCAGTGTGCTGTGACAGTAACTTTATTCTCCATTTCATGGGATCTGCCCCTTTTAAGACACCTTGAAGCAACTGTACTCGGGGAGTTATCCTTGCTCGTGCATCCAAAGGCTGGTTCTTCTCCTTGATGGCCCCGTACCAGAACGACATAACAGCAGTGAGAGAGACCAGGTGCTGGAGCAGTAACTCCCCAGCTGGGATTAGCTGCATTTCTTCCCTGCACAAACCCTTTGATTTTCCAATAACTTCTAACAGCTGTTGTGATTTCTCAGTGGGAAGCAGGTTTCTGGTTCAGTATTTTCTCCTCTCTCAGACAGGAACTGAAGCAAAGACAGACTTCAGAGATGGAGAACAAGGATGCTAGCTAGCCTCCAAAATACGTAAATAAACTTTGCGAGCATCTTTGCATACAAGGAAATTACTCATTTGTCCGAAACAAGTTTGAGTGGGAGCAATTTACTGATTTAGAGGTATAGGTCACTGTGTGGCTGCTGAACCTCTGCAAACTCCTTATTCATCTGACTTTTAGTTTGGTTTTTTTGCAGGCCTCTTGAAATGCTGTGTGTCTCTCCAGCTGCCCAGATTTGAGAAAATCATAGTTGATAAAATGTCCACCTCCTAGTCAAAATTGCTGTGATGACTCAGAGCTGCAGGTGGGGCCATCCTGAACACTCACTGTCAGATAATTTTATACAAATTGCATGTATTAAAGCAATGCTTTTATCCTTACACAGCCCTTTAGACCAAATGTAGTGATAGACTCTGTACTTATTATTTTTCTAATGTGAATATCAGTGAAACAGCACCCAGGAGGGATAAAGCAGAGGAAAAGGCTCTCCAGATCATTTTTCTGGCAACATTTAAAGGGGTTTAGCATTGTGGGCAAGCAAATCACATGACAGTGCTGCAGATGAGGGGCTGCTGCAGCATCCCAGCACCTTGCCTAAAAGAATGGAAGAGAGTTGCCCAGGTTTGGGCTACACAACTTTTGTCTGTCCAAGGTTGATGATCCAGCAAAAACATCTTGTGGTACGAAAAGGGGAGTGATGAGTGCTCCCCACTGCACTTGTGCAGCAGATGTGCTAAACCAAGGGAAAAATAGCAGCAGCAGACTGCAAGTTGACATCAATGCCTCTTCTAATTCACCTCTTTCACAAAACTGTCACTTCCCCCCTCCCATTTCAGGTAATAACTTATTAATAGGAGATGTCTCCAAGAGAGCTGCTAAGCCCTATTGGTAGGAGGCACATCAATGCCTGTGACCTCTCTGCTGTGCTGGTCTACAGGCATGGTTATGTATTAGAAGGCAGAGCTGGTTCACAGCCCTCGTGATGTTTCCAGGGTTAGAGACCTGTACCTATGAAGGACCCAGAGTGGTCCAAAAGGAATGTCCTCCTCTGGGTCATCAGCACACATGGCCTCAGCCTCTCTGACATCACCCTTCTTACTGACACCAACACAGTGCCACTGCTTTGCCCATTAATAACCAATCCCCAGGGCTCTAAAAAGGATTGCCAGAGCCCTGGCGATGTGCAGAGTGCTATTAAAAGACTATTTATTGTTATGCCCTGGGGAAAGGAGGAGTAACTGAGTGTGACCCTCTTCCCCCATGGCAGGGTGTCCCTTGATGGTCCTGAGCAGCACTGAAGCCATGGCCCTGCCCTCCCACGCTCGTCCTCTGGCCACCACGTGATCCCTCGCACTGCGGCCGTGCCTGGCATGTTTGCTCTTGCTGTGCCACCTCGGCAACAATCCCAGTTCAACATTAACTCACACATTATCTGCCACTCCTCTTTGCCGTGGCAGAGTGCTGGGCTTTGTGTGCTGGGTGCTCTTCCCGTGTTTGTGTCAGTCTTTTGCTGTGCTCCTTTGAGCCGGGAGGGAACAGGTGGCCAAGAAACTGAGATATGTGGGGATCCAAAAGCTGTTGATCACCATGGCTAACACAAACAGAAGGAGACATGAACTGTGATGTCTGGTTGTAGTCACTGATAAAAATGGGAAAATGCACTTTTTAGACCAACTGGGAGAATGGTGACTGAACTGTTGGGGCAAAGAGGGTGACATTAAACCTCATGTAGAACTTGTTTCTAAATGCTCTGAGACAAAGAGATACAAAAATTTTAACTAGAGGGTCCTCCCTGAAGGAGAGGTGATTTTACTGCTGTTTGCTTGGTGGGGCTGAATGAGGCCAAGGGGAGAGAAGTCCTGCATGAGAGCAGAGCACTGGTGGAAGGCCATACCCAGGGGCTGAATGCTCTCCTGAATCTCAGGCTCTCTTTTAGCTGCTGTGTTACAGACCCAAAGGGTTTCATTTCCTCCACATACTATGGGAAAAGTCATGTTGTAACACACACAGTCTTTCTAACAGACAGCAAAATGTTAGCCCCATTAATAACCAGGCTTTTATTCACTGACTGTCCCATCTCTAACAATTCTCTTCTTATTTTCCTCTCATCCCACAAAACAAACAGCATCATGAGCTGTTTATTCCTGGCTCTTCCTTACAAACCTTGCTCTCAAATGAGCCTCTTGAAAGCACTAAATGGGAAAGTACCAGATGTGTGACATCCTCAAAGAGCTCCAGCAGCCAGGGAAGGACCAAGGGCTGGCACCAGCTTTTGCCTTCCCTCTCACCAAGCCCAAAGCCACACAGCACTTCACGCCTGGGTATTTCTGAGACCTCTGCAGAGCAAAAAGACCACATTGCTCCTTTCATCCAGTGATGCTGCTGAATGCTCCTGAAGTATCGACAGCTGAAACCCATCTCCCTTTCACTCCTCTATAATTTCTGAGCAAGGATGGAAAATTATAAGCCAGAGCCAGTGTTAAAAGTACAAAACCAATTCTGGAAAGCATGGAGGGGGCAGTGCTGTGTGGGCTCCCCACTCACGCTCAGACACCAGCTCCTCTAAGGACAACTTCTCTTTTGCCTGTCTCACGTTGTACCAGAGAAGAACTTCTCTGGCTTTTCAGACCTCCCAGCTGGTAGCTCAGTCTCACTGCATGAAGCAGCCAGAAAGTGTCATTGCACCACTTGCAATGACCTTAATTTCTGCTGAGCCACTTCCAAACCAGAAGTCAAGCCAGAAAAAGACAAAAATCATGACATGACCCCAAAGCCATAATCTCTAAACGTGACATGCAGCCCTTTCTACCACCATCCCCTTACCTCCAAACCCACCCTATCTCACGAGGACACACATTAGAAACAATCCAGTGTTCTGGAATTTGTTTTGGAGCCAGGATCTCTGCTCAGCCAGACCTGGTGCTCGGAGCCACATCGCTGCCCAAGGGAAGAGTTTGGCCCATTGTTTCAGTCTCCAGTGCCTGGGTTCTGCATGTTTTTTCTGAACATGTTCTGGGTATGTACTCAGGGCAGGGATGAAGCTGTTTGGCTCGTGACTCATTCGGCATTGTAGACTCCCTGTCAGCAGCTGCTGAATTTGAGCCATCCCCAACATGTTCAGGCACAGTCCTTGAGAATCCAAGCAGGTATGGCTGGAGGCTTATCACTCAGCCTCACAGGATTTCTCTATTGCAGCTAAAGTGAAGCATTTGGCTGGTTGGATTAACCCTTGCTGGTGTCGTGAAATGGGCTTCATTGAAAACGAGCATCTTTCTCTCACCTTTTAATTTCTTCTGTGGTGTGGAGACAGCTATGGATCAATGAAAGTGTCCTCATCAATCACCCTGGATATTTTTTGCTGGACAGAGGATTGAAATACTGAATCCTTCCTCTGCCAGTCCTTCCCACCGTGGGGGATAAAAACACTTCTAAATTTCCATCAGGTTATGTGAGGTTTAATCCCAGACGATACAATCTCCCAGCAGATTAAGTCAGTCTCAAATACATCTGAAAATTTGCCCTCATTTATACCAAATTTCCCATAGTTCAGCTTCTCTGATGACTCCCATTGCCCTGCTCCTCCCCTGCCTCCCACCTCTGGGGTGTTCATACCAATCAGATGCGCTTGCAAATATATAAAAAATAACTCAAGATGGAAAAAGTTTGTATTTACAAGTTGAGCCTTGTACTGTTGGAATTAGGCTCTAATTAGGTCAGTCATGTTCCCCTGGCAGGGTAAGAATGATAGTGCTGGAAAACAGACAATTTATAAAGACCCAAAAATAACTCATCCTGCTGTTTTGTAAGAAAGATGTGTTTTCTTTGCCCTGTGCTGAGGACATTGCAGTCAAGGCCACTTGGGCACGTTGACAGCAGCCACACTGGCTGTGGCTTGGTCCCACAGGCAAAGCTGCCCTGTGCCTCAATTTCCACCTACCAAAGGTGGGATATTTATCCTTCCCAATTTGGCAGGGCTGTGGTGAGGTCACCTGTGTTTGTCAGGCATTCTGTCACTCCTGGCATGAGGCCCCAGGCTCTATTACACAGGCTTTTTTTCCCAACTTGCCTTTTAGCCTTATCTAAGGGCACAAACTCAGGCTAAGGAGGCTCAGGATGAAGAAGTCCATGGCTTTGCCCCAGCTGCTTTTCTAGGGTGTGTGTCATCAGCATGAAGGGTGCACAGAACCCCTTGGAAGCTGCACAAAGCAGGGAATTACCTTTGAATGACACCGTGGGTGTTGGCCCCTTCTTCCTCTGAACACATTTTTGTCATGCAACCATCGTTTGCAGCTTCCTTGTTCCTCCACAGGCAGGTGCTCATCCTCCGATTCCACAAGACTTCACAGGTTTCAAAGCTGCTGACAAATTTGCCTTGTAAAACCTCGAAGAATGGCTTCACACGTCAGCCTCATCTGATTTAGGATTACCCTAACTCGTTAATAAATGGTGATGAACGTGCCAATTGCCTACTTAATGAAGGTTTCTACCAAGCTGGGAAGTCAGCGGCCACAGCGCCTTGGCTTGGAGGGACGTGCCCAGCATTTCCAAGTAAACAAGACAGCAAAGCTAAAGAACTCCTGGAGCACCGTGGAAGTGAACAAAAACCCAACAAAAACATGTGTTCACATAAAGTTCTTTTGATTTTGTGGGAAATGCAGGTTTGAAATTAAAATAATTAGTGAGGCAAGTGGAGGAGAGGAAAAATAATAAAAACAAGAGGCAGGCTTACATAAAGAAAACAGAAAAGGAGCAAGGAGAAAAATAAATAACCCTGGAGCAAAAACGCAGAGGGGAAAAAGAGGGAACAAAAGAGACAAATAGCAGGAAAAGGATCAGTAATGAAAGCCCAGATTACTTGATTCAGTCAAGCCACTGCTTGTGCTGTTCAGGGCAGGGCGGGAAGCCAATCTGCTTTCTCTGGTATTGTTTAGGCAACAAATACCGTGGCAGATTTCCCATCCACTCCCATGTTTATGTCCATGCTCCAACCCTAGCCACAAAAACATGTGTGGGGGAAACACGTCCCGAGAAGAGTAAGGGCTGGAAGCTGGAGGATGATATACTTTGGAGCCAAATGGGCTCAAAAAAGCACTTCTGCACCTTACGGCAATTTTGCAAGATAATGTCTCGTTCACGAAATGCTGTGGCGGGAGGATTTTCATCTTCAAAATGGGTACAGTGATACCTCTGGGTTATTACAAGCTCCCAACTGCAAAGGGCTGCCTGTATTTATACAACACTGCATTATTTATAATATCCTTTTCAGGAGCAGAATATGAGTTCCTTCCTTCACAGTTTGACTATTTTTTTTCTTCCCTTCTCCCACTTGGAAAATATTGATTTCTCGCCCTCATTTCTCCCACCAGAGCTGTAGCTGACCTGACTGTGTTTAGTTTACTTCTCTAGGCCAGATGCTCAGTGGGTGAAAAGCACAACCAACCCCCCTGGAATAACAGAGCTGCCCAGATTTCCCCCAGCTGGGGTCTGGTCCTGCCTCCCCAACATCTGCACATTTGCGGGAACTGACTGATGGCTGCTACAACACTGCTGGGGAAGGGACAAAGGCATTAAAATGTTGGCCCCATGGGTTTCTGTTTCTGAGTGGGTTTTGACTCTTCCATACTAAGGATCTGAGGAAGTTTATTGCTGCAAAATAATAAAATATTTAAGACTGATGAAATTTTGTGTGGAAACTATTTGAGAGTGTCAGCTTAGCTGAGAAGCAGCATGGGTTGTAAGATTTTACAGTCTAGAGCAAAGAGTGAGGAATTTCAGTCCGTGTTACATTCTCACTGTCCTGAGCTGTTAACTCGTGAGCATGCTGGCAAGGCACCCAGAAACTTCTGCAACAGAAGAGTCTGGAAAAATAGATTTTTTCCCTTCCACAGAACAAATATACCAAGGACACAGATGTTTCCAAAAGGGTTCTTTTAATCAGAAGCAAGTTTGCAAAAGAAGAAGTAACTTTCTCATATAAAATAGTGGAGTGGTGAAGGTGAGGCTAACAAGAGGTGTGGAACAAAAATCCAGGGTAAATCTCCAAGGAGACACTGAATTAAAAGCAATGATCCGATAACCGGAGTACACCGAAGGGTAACTCAGACACAGCTGCGTGAGGTGCTCCTACCCCTAAGCTGACAGCAGATACCAAATCAGAGGACAGACTCCAGCCCAAGAGAAGCAAAGTGAGCAGCTACAAACTCACCAGAACATGGGGTGCTTCCACCTTTCTGCTACCTCCCACTGCACTGTGACAGGCCCCAGCACGGCCCAGGGGCATAGTGACATCCAAGGGGGAGCCCTGGTGGCACTTCCCACCTGCAGAATGCCACCATTCTGTGGCAGCAGAAATTCCCAAATGTAGAGAATTGGACACAAATGGGAAAACACCTTGATATAAAGCTCTGTAACCCCACTCCTGTCTCTGTATCCAGTGATTCAAGCCCCAAGAAGTGCACAGTGATCAAACAGCATTGAAATAATGAATTTCCTGTCAAGTCTTGAGGCCCCAAGGCCATTTAAAGTGAGCAAGTGGCAGCTTTGAGAAGATAAAATTCTGAGTCAGAGCCTGAATCTCAAGTGCTAAAGGTACTTCACTCCTTGTTCAAACATATCTCACCTGTCCCAGGTGTCACATGTGTGCTTATCCATTGTAGCTCTCTGCTATCGGGTGCGGCAAACTACACCTGCACAAAGTGCAAGGCAGCTTCCTTTGTCTGGGAGGGCTGGGGGAGGACAAAAGGAGCACAGAAATACAAACAACAGAAGGGAGTGGAAATGTCCAAGGCCAGGTTGGACAGAGCCTGCAGCAACCTGGCATAGTGGAAGGTGTCCCTGCCCAGGCAGGGGGGTTCAAACGAGGTGATCTTTAAGTTCTCTTCTAACCCAAACCATTCTGGGATTCTATGACTTGTCAGGAGGAGCCATTTCAGGCCTGTCATGTTCAGTCTTGGGGTGAATGTGCTCCTTATTCAAGGGTGGCTTTCCCTAAGGAGGTTTCAATGGGTTTTGTAGAACCACATCACCACGTGAGTTCCTTTGTTTGAACACCACACCAACAAACCTTTCCCCACCTCTGGTAACCTCATAGCCTCTAGGAACACCTTGATAATGTGTGCATTTCACACGTGCTGGCAACAACCTATAAAAACAACCTAAGGAATGTGACTGAACTAGCAGGAACTCCAGGCTCAGTGAAGCTGTCTGCAGTACAACCTGCGCATGTCCCAGCAGCTCTGTGGTTCTTCCTCTCCAAACATCACCCCTCATTGCGTGGGCCCTTCTGGCTGCTACTGATACAGGAGATCAGTAAAAACAGGAGCTCTTGGCATCATGGTCAGTCTTACACATCACAGGCTTCTGGACTTCAAGATTTCTAATGCCTCTGCCAGGGGTTATCTTTCTTATGTGGTCGTTTGCTTTCTTTTAAAGTTTCCAATAAATTCCTTTCCTAAAAGGATTTTTCTTCAACAAGCTGCCCTGTTTATCTGAAAGCAGTGAGTGGGAGAAGACATCAGTGTTCTGTATGTATAAAGATACTTCTTCTCCTCCCTTTTTGGAAAGCAGATGAGATAATCTTTGGATGACCCAATGGACTTCTTGAGGGAAGCAATGGCAAGGATAATAAATGCATCCACACTTCAAGATATTTAGTGGCAGAGACCTTGGTATAAGGAGGAAAAATGTGATCTTGGCCCATCTGCAAAATATCACTGGCTTTAACACTCAAAATGAAGAGGGGAAAAAACATCCTTTTGGGTATTAGATTAGTTTATTTTTTGTGTTTTTCTTTCTTCTCTCCAGTCATGCCAACTGCTCCCAAAAATGGGATCGCTGGCCAAAGTGTGATTCCTTTAGTAAATGCTGATGAAACCCTTTGTACTCTCACCTCTCCTTGCCCTCCCCATGAAGCATTCCACATGAGTGACTCCCAGGGTAGGGAGCAAGAGACTGTCACTGATGAAAGCAGGGGAGTGCCCTCTCCTGTCCCTTGTCATCACTGCCATTTGTACCTGCACAGCACTGGCCTTGCCCAAACATCAGAGCATTAAAAGGTGGGAACAGAAAATACTCCCCCCAAGGGTGTGGGCCATGGTAGGGACATGTGACATGGATTTTGGGGGGGATAAAATGCCCCTCCTACAGTGGGCTGGAACAGCACAGCTCCTTTCGTGTGTGCACTTTTGCACGTGATTTATGACAAGGACAATCTGAGGTTTGGTGCTGGGAGCATCACTGACAGTGGTGGCTGGTGTCACCTCAGCCCTGGCAGGGGGTGAAGTCTTGGGCACTTTTTACCTGCAGGAGACTGGATATTGTTATGGCTATTGCATGAAAAACAAGCTCAAATTAAACCATTCCCTGAAATATCTGCCTTGGTCATTTCATGATGCTGCTTTTATTTTTCAGTAACAGTCACCAAGAGACCTGAGAAACACGGGAAGGGAAATAAATAAAAAAAAAATAAAATAGCCTAAGAAGGCATTTTAAACATAAGCCTTCATTTTTCAAGACTATTCTAAACAGGAAGATGGAAATGGAAGCGGATTCAATGCGTGAAGTTGCTGTAATATGACAACTAAGGTTTAAAAGTTGTATTTCAAGGCTGCAATTCCCAAAGATTGCAGCAATGAAATAGGGCTTTCTTCCTAACTGATGGAGTATTTCCTTCCAGATAAAACAATTTCCCTGATATGTGAAGTAAATAAAACCTACCTATTAACCATATTTTACAAGTTGAGTGTGTTAGCAAGAAGGTGGAGGCATCACACATGGAGCTACATAGGATCCTGCACAGCAGAAAACACATCCTGTGCTCAGCTGAGGGCTGAGCAGGGCACTGCACCTCCTCACTCTTCAATTGCCTATCGAAAATAAACTCAGCTGTCAGAAAAGCCAACTCCTGAACACTACATAACCGAGAGTGACAACAGTGTGGACAAGAATGGAACAGAAATACCTCTTTTTGGGATCAACAGGTCCTAAAGGAATCACACCTAACCTGTTATTTTGGCAGCAGTCAGAAGAAAAGAGCCACACAGCCAACTCAGCAGGTCCTCAGCAAGCTCAGGCTTTTTAGTTGCAGCTGGTTCTGAGAAAAAAGGAACAGTCCTCGTCGCTTTGTATAGATTGTGCTGCTCCCCATGTTGTCCTTCAGTGGAGCAGTGGCCACAAAGTCCATTTCCTTTATTCTCCATGGTTTTCTTGGGTTTTTTGCTCAATGTGGTATCAGATCAGCCCCAGGGAGTAACTGCACCTTACACCAATTGAGATCTGGCAATATTCGGGAGATATGGAGTTACTCACACTATGCTTTCCTTTGGAGCAAAGTCTTCAGTGTTCCATCTACTTCCTACTTACATCCCTAAAGTCCTCAGTGGTCCTTGAAGGGCTCCTCCTGCAGCACTACCTCTTACACCTGTTGGATAAGCGCCATTAAAATTCCAAGAGCAATTGCATTGCTATGTTAAATGTATAAAAACAATGTGTTTAAAATATGTAATCTGATGCAGGAAATGACAAAGGAAAAGGAAAACAAATCAGAAAATCACGTAGATAACTTTGTCTAAGAAACAAAAAACGCAGACTGAAAACAAATTTTGGCAGTTCAGTAATTAAAGCAAAGTCCATATGGCTTAAGAGAACAGTCAAAGTGCACAGAAGGCAGTGGGTTTTTTGTTTGCTTTGCATTTCTCTTCACAGCACACTCCAAGTCATCCTCTTTGGAGCCCCTTCTCCATCCCACACACATCCTACCCAGGTGCAGAGAGGGGGATGACTCACAGCAGTTTGGCTCAGCCGTGTCCTTGTGAGTCCCTTGCCATCTAATGAGCTGCAGATCATTATCCCAAACTCAAAAGCCCTTAAACACACCCACTGGAGTTTTTGGTTTTCAACTGTTTCTTCCTGGAACCTTTGGAGAGGAGCAGCAATCCAGTGCCAAAGGTCTGCGTGCACCAAGGGCGGCAGTGCTCGGAGGCAGTGCCCAAGAGTAAAAGCAGTTCTGAGATTGTTTGCCCTGTCCAAGAGGCACTGAAAAGTGGCAGCAAGGCCGAGCTGGCCCTTGGCCCTCAACTGTTTTGGTGAGGTGCCACCATGACACTCCTAACCAGGCCCCTGGGCAGGCTGGTTCCAACAAGCTGCTCTGAAGACATGACCTCCCCCTGCCACAGGTGTCCCACGTCCCTTGAGAGGACAGGGACAATTTTCTATAGCAACAATGCCCACATGAGCCTTGAACAGGACATTAGCAAGCACCAATTTTCCTGGCTTATCTACCTGGAAGGAAATGCCAGATCCTGGTGTGGCAAGGACTCTCCTACTTCCAAAATCACCTTTTAAACTCACGATAAAAGTCTGGTGACCCAGGACTGTGGCTATGTCCAAGGGCTGGACTTGGATTCTTTCAATGCCTGACAACTTCCTTGTGAGTAAAAAACTTGCTGCTAAACATGACAGACTCAGAAAAAAGATAGAAAAGAAGAAAACAAAAAGTGAGCTGTACAAAAAGATGGAAAAAACCCTCAAAATCTCCTCTTTTCCTTCCAAAGACAGTTGTTTCAAGTGCACAAAAGAGGCCTATAAATGTGCACAAGGTAATTCATGATCCCAATGCCTGAAAAGAGACACTTTTTTGCTTCTCCCAGATAGCTGAAGAAGCTGAAGAAGCTGAAGAAAGAGTAGAGGACACCTGTGGACACCAAAACTCACCCAGTCTGGTGTGTCTTTGTAGTAAAAAACTCAGATCAAACAAACTCTGCCACTGTGTACTTTTTTACAGACCAGCAAGCAGAACTGCAGAGTCTGGGTGAGAAAGGATGCTCAACTTCTGTTGGCAGGGCATGGTAACTCTGATGATCAAAACCCTCATCAATTAGTCAACTCTCTAGGTTGTCACTGCAATTTTAATTGAAAAATTCCTCTGGCTTGCTGGGTTGTGTCCTTTGACTTTTAAAAAATGACTGATTCAAATGGTACACGCAGTCCACAAGGAGGATTAGAGCCACACCAAAAATAAACTGACCTTACATCTGAATTCTTCCCACTTGCTTCACCCACCACTGCCTACAGCACTCTATTGAGCCATCTCCTCTTCCAAAGGCCCTGGAGTTCGAATATTTAAAGAATGCTGCAGGTCCCATTTGAAGAAGAAAGAAAAGCAGGTCAGTAATTCAATGTAAATACATCAGTAGTGAGCTTAGAGCAGACATAGTGACACATCTGAACCTACATTGATCAGCCAGTGCTCCTAATGTGTGGAGCGGTGAGGAGAAGAGAGGAGGTGTCTACTTTTCACCTAAAAATGTGCCCCTTTTCTATGTTTTTCTACTTGACCTTGATGACAGAGAAAAATTTAAAAGAGAAAAAAAAAGAAAAAAAAGAGTAGAGGAAAAGGAAGAAAAAAGAGCCTGGGAGGTTTTATGTTTTCTCTTCAAATCACATCACAAAGTCACTCATTGCATCTAGGGAATTCACCTGCTTGTTTGGGAGCGGTGGGACAGGAGGAGGGGAGAGAAAGAAAGAGGGAAGGAGAGGGGCATGGGAGCTGCTTCCTGAAGCAGTGTTACAAAAAGCGGTTAAAAAACCCCTACTATTCACAAGTGGTTAAAATCATCACTGTTGAGAATTCCTTTTTTTTTTTTTCTTAAACAAAGGTTCAGCTAGTTCAGCTCCGTGTTTTTATACAGTTGATTGTCTTCAGAAAGGAAAAAAAAACAAAAAACCAAACCAAACCACCTGGCCAGCCTCAGGTGTGTTCCCATCCGTTTGTACCCTGATCGAGAGGTCCCCCAGAGTTCAGTGCCCTGGCCACACACACACGGTCACTGCCACTGTCCCCACGTGGTCACTGCCGTGTCCCCCTCACACAAAGGAGCTGAATCCTGTCACTGGAGTCCGGGAGCCGGGCGCAGGCTGTCCCGTTGGGGTGTACACCCCTCCTGAGCTCTGTGTCGTGATGACAGTCTGGAAATAGGGTTCTGTCTCGCTGGCCGTGCACTCCTCGTATCTGTAGGACGCCGGGTGCTGCTTCACCCCTTTCTGCTGCCGCTTCCACGAGTTGTAGTAGGTGGGGTCACTCATGTAATGGTTCACGAAGGAGTGCTTGGGCAACTCGTCCTCGTAATCCGAGTCAGTGACCTGAGGCAGTGGGAAAAATACCAAACAATTGGTCATTAGCATCGATGATTTTTTTAGCCTGTTCCGCTCGCAAAGAAATGAGAGCCAAGTTCAGCATCACCAGCTGACTAAAGCTGTAATATTAAGGTAAGAGGGATGGCAGTCCAAGTGTGGTGCAGGCTGCACTGTGGATAAGCTTTGTGCTCTGCTTTAGCCAGACTTTGCTGCTTGGGAGTCCCCTGAGATGATAAGTGACAGAGAAATCCTTTCTAATTCCCTGCAGAATGGTGCAGGGGCAGCCAGCAGCTCCTGCTTGGGCACAAGATGCAGGGAAGTGTAGAGAGGTCACAGCGAAACCAACAGCTTTCAATCACTAACAGAAATATTGCAGTTACAACTGAGCATCTCCCTTCTGATGCAAGGGCAGCAGGAATGTCTTCCTCACAAACACTCTGGATGTTTGGGATGGCCAACTCAGGCCACCTGCACAGGACTCTGGGTATGGCTTGCAAGCCCTTTAAGTATTGAAAATTAGTTATATAACTGGAAGGGAGTTTAGTAAAATCAGACTTTTTTATAGGCAAATAACTCCATCTGCATGTTCCAGCTGATTACTGGTGGTACAAGGTACACAACCAGCGGCGACAGAAGAAAGAGAATGCAAAATCTGGGAAAGAAGAGCTGCCAGGCAGGAGGGGCTGCTTCCTTGGGATGAGTCAGACTCAGCTCTGCGCTCAGAGCGGATCCTGCCCCTGAAACATTTATGCACGGTGGCTAGATAGCTTCAAAGCTCCCATCCACATCGAGCGGGAGCTCTATTGAGATGTAACCAGATAAGCTCCGTGCATCTGCCCCTCCTCTGAAGTGCTGCTGCTGGGATGCAGCTGGAGGAATCACAGAGGGCTCGTACATCTCTGCCGAGCGCAGAGACCACGGCAAAGCCTCGGCCGTGCAATCTCAGCGCACATTTTCCTTCTGTTCTCACTAATGTTCCCACCAGTAACAGCCCCGTCCCATCCAGCACGCAAACATTTACCCAGGTGTTTCCAGATCTCACTCCTTCCCTCAAAATCTCCGGCTAGACCACGCAAAAGCTTTTATTCCTTTCCCTCCTCCCCTCAACAATCTGCATAGCCAATTCTAGAGGCAATTAAGTATCAAAGTAGGAGCTGCCTAAGACACACAAGAGAGACAGGTAAGTGCAGCTTGTCACTGTTCTTTGCTGCAATTAGTTTCAAAAGGTTGGTGTGGTTCTGATCTATGACACCACCCAGCAAACACACATCCTTCTTGATCCTGCCTGCCACAAAACTTGTGTCTCCTCCTCTAAAGCTCCTTTTTAATGGTCTCTGAAGAACAATCCTCAAATGCCTTGCGAACCATCGTTTGAAAAGGGCACAGCATCCATCATCCCACTTCTTTGCTTAGGTAGCTGCTTCAATACTATTCCATGCCCATTTTCCAGCATAGAGGGTGATGGACAGAGCTGAGGAATTTTTCCCAAGGCTTTCCAAAGTGAGCAAAGCAGCTCTTTACAGCTTTGCAAAACTTCCCTTCCACTATTACCCAGGCTTCAGCTCCTTAGGAATTATGTACTGTTTGATTTTTAAGAATGAAAAGCTTCAGGTGCCTTGACAAGTAATTACTGATACAACAAAGCCCTACCAGCATTTAATAATTATTCCAGAAGGAACACAGCAAGCCTATCTCCTAGAAAAACACTCCTTTACACCAGCTGCCAGGCTTGGGAAGCCAACACCCGACTCCCTCCAAAGACCTTCCTGAACAGGTGGTTTTTGCAGCTTTCCTGGAATATCCCCAGATTTGGACCACTTCACAGCCAGTGGGTGCAGAGAGCAGCTCCAGAGTCTTGGCACTGCTGCCAGGAACATCCTGCCAGCACTGCCCTGTCTGTTTTTTGCAAGGGGCTCCAGCAGAACTGCCATGGATGGCTGCAGATGCAGCAGCATGGCAGGGCCTGGCGGCAGGAGCTCAGCGAGGCTGGTCCTCACTGCAGACACAGCCAACTTCATCAAAAGATCCCCAGACTCTGGTTCCCCCTGGACTCAGCAGGAAACAAGTTATTGCTCTCTCTATCTGTCTCCAAACACGATGCTGCGTGTCCATAGTGTAATTTTAAGGTAAATGCCTGGGAGGCTGAGGGATGATGTGGCAGAAAAGTCTCCACATCCTGAGCATTCAGGTTATGGATTGCTCACCAGAAGCAGCACCTAGAGGTGTGAACTCCTCCAGCTACCATGGATGTGCTCTCTCCATCAAAGGCACAAGGCACTGCCCTTCCCAATGCACCATCCCTTTCACTGACTTGGACACACTCAGCCACCTCCCAAGGAAACAGAGCCCTGCTGAAGAGGGATCACAGCAGAGCTGACATGGTGTAAGCATGAGAAAAAAAGTACCCCACAAACTTCTAGTGGCTCTTTACGAGTCTTCCTGATTTCCCCACAGACACAGAGGACCATAAAGCCAACTAAAAGGCTGGAAGTACTAAGGAGAAATGCAAAGAAGCTGTATCCAGAAGAGTGTGACACGACTTCAGAGGCATAATAGTACTGATGCAGCCACTTCAGCTCTGTCCATCACCAGCAAAAAAACACTCACTCACAAAATTAATATAATTTCTGTTCCTAAGCCAAGTTCTTTCAAGATTGCCAGAAGTCAACATAATTAAGAGGAGAAATCCCAGGAACACTTTAAGATGAGCTGCTGCTGTTTGAAATATGGTGACACTCAAACTTGCCATGAACTGAAAGAGGGAATTTAAAACAATACCACTTGCTGATAATTTGTCCACTAATTAGTCCATTATACCAACTGAAAGGAAACATTAATTTGGTGTAAATAAAGCCAGTGTCTTTCAGATGGAACTGTCATGAAACAAAAATAGCTGCAGTAACTTCAGCCTTCCACCATCATTAGGATTGGTGCTGGAAAGGATAACCTGCTTGTTAGTGTTGATACGACATGTTTTTTCTGAGTTTCTTTCAGAACAGGCAGGAACTGACTATTTTGTCCATGTTTCTGAAGTATTTCCTAAGGTCTGCTCCCAGCAAGACTCCAATAACCACCCTTATCAGCAAGGAATTCTCTAAACTGGCATTCCACAGCCCGATGAAAATCAGGGAGAAGTAAGATAAACCTGATTAGCATGACAATACAGACAGCTTATATGAGAGGATTACTCTTTAGTGGTTTTTAAACTATTGAGTAAATAGCAATGCTGCAGGTCTTTTTGCTTTGTTTTCAGTTTTCTCCTTTCCCTGTGCCTGTGGCTGTGTTACCTTGGAAACCTCCATAGGCTGGAGTGTGATTGGGTGTGTGGTGACATTACAGACTGTCAACCAAAGGTGCATGGATGCCTATGAAACAACAAATACAGAAAATGAGAGGCTATTTAGGTATATTTTTGATAGCACAAAATGCACAAGTGCTGCTCAGAGGCAAGTCAGCCACCAGAGTTGGCTGGCTTAGTCAGTGGGAAATTTGATAATAAATTTGATAATAGTTCCAGTTATCTTTTCTTTAAGTGACTACAAAAGAAACAGCTTTATAAGATTACTTCTAAAGATGTAGATGGCAGCAGGTTTTTCTTTTTTTGTTGACCCAAAATTAATACACTGTAAAAGAGACAAGGTAACCCAGTATGCAAAATATTTCTCTGGACATGGAAACCCACTCTTATTTTATGTGCCACCTGCAGCTGGTCTCAACATAGTGCCCAACTTGTCAAAATCACTGGAGAGCTTTGCTGGGAACAAGTTAAACCCTATCTCTGTGAAGCGTTAAGTGGAAATTAATATCTTCCTACGGAGCTGAGAAAACCAAAGCCAGTCAGACTGCAGAGAGCAGTTGGAAGACCAGAGTATCCAGCACTGACTGATAATGTGTGCAACCTCTCAGAGTATTTTCTCCTGACAGGAGTTTTTGGGAGACCACAAGGACACGTGAGAGCACACAAACATGCACCAGCCTCCCCTCTCCTCCCTGCTCTTCCTTGGCTGGGTGACATTGCAGAACATCATCAAATTTCTCTACATGATGAACACCTAATTTTTTCAGATTATCTGTCCAGAGCCTTGTCCACTTGACTCATTAACTAAAAGCCTATTATTATTAATCATTTAGAATTTACACTCATAGTAGTCTCCAGCTCCGTACTTGCCAATTAAACTTCTTTAACCTCATTAACAGTACTGGTGCTTGGCTTTCATGACGTGGAGTAAGTTCACCACTTGGTTTATGAATATTAAGAGTCTGACTTGATTTCCTCTTTGTTTCTCTGTGTCTCTCCGCTCCAGGAGGGAGCTCGGAGGAATGCTCCCAGGCAGCTGTGTTTTAAGTGCAGTCAGTCAGCCCAAGAGTTCTTCATGTTCAGTAAACCCCAGGAGACTTGAAGCCAGTGAGCTTCCTTCTTTTCCATATAAAATCTTGACACCTCAGGCAACAGGCGTAAGACTTAGCATTAACACGGTGACAAGTGGATTGAAGGCAAAGGCACAGCTTTTGGCCCTGCCTGCCCTGATGTGCATCACATTAAGTGGAATTTGAGATCCACACACAGATGTATTAGAGGAAAACAGCATCAGGACCCTCTGCTGCAGAGGAGCAAACCTGGGTAGAAGTCTTCCATGAAAAGATATCTTTAACTATTCAAATAATGGCAAATATTTCTGCCTGCTAAGACAGATGGAAAATCTGAAACTCTCAGAAAACACAGCTTGTCTATTAAGATCTCCTCTGAGAACAGAAACAAAAAGAAAATGAAAGACAAACAGGAAGAGCTAATAGATACAGGAACACTTGAATAGAGAGCGGTCAATCATCTATACCCACCTCTGCCCCAACCCACCCTCACCTCCACTCTGCACCTGCCAACATAAACAGCATTTTCAGGCTGATCAAAAGGCAGCATCTCCTACTGCTACCTCTACTGGAAGCATATTAACATTTCATGACTAAAAGCACTCCCCACCACAAAAAAAACCCAAAGAAGCATCAAAGACATTATACAGACAGGCTGCATATCCAAGCCTCAAGGCAAAACAGGAGGCATATTTTGTGCACATATTCACGTGCACACCCACATTCACAAAACTGCCAGAATCTCAACTGAGACTTTCAGGCTTGACAGCAATACACAATAAATAAACAATATCAATAGCCTGAGAAAAAACCCACCAAAACTCCTTCCTTCTCTGCTGCACAAACAGTGCTTATAGGAGGCAATAATGACACCCTGCAAGGAGACTTTTGCACATTACCAGGAAATACCACATGGGACATTGAAATTAATGTCAAAAGGTGCCCGTGCTAAATTCACGATCATGCTCAGCAAACTGTTTTAATGACAGGTTTAATGCTGGGTTGTTACAGTGACATGACCAAAGCACTGTGGGTTTAATCTGGAGGGTAATGCTGGAGCATTGCAGAGACAGCAGCTTGAGCTGCACCAAGGAAAGCTGCCTGCACGATGGGTCGGCCACAGGGCAGCACAAAGCAGCAGGCTGTCGGTGGTAATTAGCAGGAGGTGAGAGCTAGGTAGCCAGGAAAAGCAGCTGTAGCTGCAGGTGCAGAAAAGCTACAGATGAAAACTGTCATCTTCTTTCACTGCTTGCTGCTGGTGATTTATTCTTGCTGGAAGGGTCAGGTTTGGCGTGGTTTGGCCCACTGCTCGCTTCTTGCGCTGTCAGTTTGGATTCGTCAGGATCTCAGCTGACAGCATCTGATTTTAGAGACAGATTTACCTTTCTGGATCTCCTTTGAAGTCTGCCTATTCACCCCTGGCCACTGCTGGACTTTCACAGACAGCCACTGCTTTCTTCCTTCTTACAGGGACTGTGAGACACAAGATGGAGCCCTGCGAGGTGGATCAGGCTGGCATACACCTACCTTCCATGGGGAGCAGCCTAAGGGCAAGGCTGGGGTGTTCAGAGAGCTGAATGCTGGGCCCTCACAGCCACGGCCATGTGCTCCCTGGCAAGTTGCTCACTCCCCACCCACTCCCTCTGTAACCAAGGCAGTGGTTGTCACCGCTCAGACCACTCTTCTGAATCGTGGGGTTTGCTGTAGCTCTAAAACTGCAAACCACATCCCACACTCCAGTGCAACAATCCAAGGCACATCTCACCTTTAACCTCACCCAGACAGTAGCTGGTTATTTTGCAGCACATACATGTTTTCCCAAAAGTGCTCCAAGTTTGCAGCCCACAGGCAGAAGGGTGTGTGCAGATCCTTCCAGAGAGGTCAGCACACACTGGCTTTCTACCAGAATCTGGAAAACTGAATATCTGCCAAGGCCAGGTCTGGAATCTGCCCTGGCTGGGTCCTGCTTGGCATTATTTCCTTTGATATTTTAATTTTAAGATGTGATGCAAGCAGCCTGGTGAATTGAACCTTTTAAAATCCCTGAGATAAACAGTGACCACACAGCATGATGCAGGTATGGGACTGGGACTTCAAAGACTTGCCAGGATTCAGCATGGAAATGAAAATCTGCAGTGTCTGTGCAACGTGAGGCAGAGGGAAATCCTTACCTCTGACTCTGACACTTCCAGGGGCTTCTCGTTGAGGCCCAAGCCCTCGGTCAGCACAGCCCCGTTGTACTTGTTGCAGATATCCTCATCAGAGTAGTGCAGTCCCCCTGGGCTTGGCCGAGGAGGAGACCTAGGAAATGAAAAGAATGAGTGTTTAGGATGTTGTAATTTCCCTGGAATTAATGAAATCATGCTTAGAAGCCAGAATCACAGCTTGAGGCAGAGACTTGGGTGTTAAAGTCCTCCCTAGATTCTTCAGTCTTTCCCCTTTGCCTATGTAGCAATGCTTGAAGCTAGAAAAAAGCCATACAGAAAGCACAGCATTCCCAGCTTTTTACCTAGTTCCATTTTTCTTTGAGAAGGTGCTCTTGATGTTCAGGTGTCTGCTGTTGAGCTCCAGAGCAGTGAAGCCTCCATTATCCAGGGTGACTGACTCTTCCACGTTGGAGATGGTTTTACCTAGAGCCAGGAAATGAAAGGTTCACCTGAAACAGAAGCACTTTTCCCCTAAATAGAACTGCAGGAGCTAACTTGTCCTTCTTTCTGTTTTATGACGTCATTAATTATTTGAAATTCTTTACCTTTTCTACTGGTAAGTGAGAACAGAGCAAAGGCAAGGAGTGTATCAGGAATGTGAAGGGGAAACGAAAGACAAAACAGGGGAAAGGAGTCATGGATGGATGCATGGATTTCATTCAGAGGTCAGTATCTAAAATAGCACAGATAAACTGTGCTCCAAAAGCACTTATTCTTGGCTTTTGACTATAAATAGAAACCAGATAACTAATTTAGGTGGCCACTGAAGATGTCCTAAATCAGGTGCTGTGGATCCCATTCCACGCTGACTGGAGCAAAGCAAGAGAAAGTAAAACTAGAAAAGGCAGAAAAAGAGGAAAAGGAGAGAGAAAAAAAAGGC
Organism: Vireo altiloquus; assembly: GCA_013396875.1. Taxonomy (NCBI): domain Eukaryota; kingdom Metazoa; phylum Chordata; class Aves; order Passeriformes; family Vireonidae; genus Vireo; species Vireo altiloquus. Next base: position 205,348 of record VZRF01003303.1, read on the forward strand.
AGGAAAAAAAGCAAGAGGAAGGGCAAGGGATAGCAAATGGGAAAAAGATGCCACAGCTGAAATGAGGATTAGGAATGGAGAAATCACTGGACAATGTGAGGGAGGAACAAGGATGGGATGGGAAGAAGAAGGAAAATACAGCCCAGTATATTATTTCTTGTGATCAAATCTAGCAGGAGCTTGTTCTCTCCCGTGCTCATCCTTTGTCATCCTGAAGGTGTGAGCTGAGCCTGTGTCCCAGGGAGAAGGGCTGGCTGCCACTTTGCAGCAGACAGGTGCTTTATCCTCAGCTTCAATTTCAGTGCTGCATTAAGGCTCTGTGAACACGGATATCTGACAGCATAGGTCAGACCTGCCTTTTCATGTCTGTCCCCCAAACACACAGTAAAACTAAGAAGATGAGAGATTTCCTATGAGCTGTGCATACAAATATATAATAGTATTAACTTGGTAAAATGCCACGGTATTCATACATCTTATATCTCGTGGGACTGAAATCTGATTTTCTAACACTTGTTAGAAGTGAATTACAAAGAAAGAGAAGATCTTCACTTTGGGACTGAATTACTAAATACTGCCCGGAAGACTTCATTACATTAATCCCTAAGAACGGGTAATGCAAAGACCCATCCGCCTGATCCTGCTCATTAATGTGCCTTTTCTGGCACCTCCTGGCATCAGAGCAATTTCTTGCTGCAGGTAGAGGAGGCTATCAGAGAAATACACATGTGAACAACCCTCCCAGGACTTTATCATGTAGGGAGAAGAAAAGGTAAAAACAATATTCAGAGCTCAAGAATGAGGCTTTTTGAAAGGGAACTATTTAACATTCCTAGTTACAGAGCAGGTAGCTCTCGTTTCCTTTCTAGAAAGGAGACTGGTAAAAATTATAACTAAAGGAAAATTCAAAGCTTGATGCTTGTTATATGTTAAAGTCCAACAGGTCCAGATAACCAAGACACCTCCTGGCTGCTTGGCCCTCAGCCCAGCAACTGCAGCTTGGCTTAGGGAAGGAATGTGAGATGCAGGGCACTCAATATAAAGGAACTGAGATACAGTCCTCACATACAGAGATTTAGAATATCCACATTGGTACAGCCACAGAAAAGCAGAATATTTCTCCTCCTCCCCATCTATCAAGGAATTATGACTAAGTTAAACAAAGTCTTGGCTAATTCCTTATTTATTCCTTATCTGCCAAGCGTTTGACCCAGACTCCCTGGCTTGTACTGCAGTCCCTGGGACTTCCAGATGCTGTCCTGTCCAAGCCCATGGCTGGTCAGTGTCCAAACCCTGATCCAGTGTGGCTATGGGCAAAAGCCATTTCTACCAAACCAGGCAGCAAAAAGTTCCAAGTCTTCTGCCAAATAAAATAGCTCTAAAGACAATCCCTGCTGAGGAGATCAGGGGTTCAAAGAAAAGACACTTCTGATTCCCACAGCTCTTGAGAGTTTTGCACAGCACAGAGATCATGCCCACAGAGATCATATCCACGATTAGCTGCAGTTCTTGTACTTCTTGCTCTGGCCGTGCAGGACCAATGCAAACACCACCAGCAGGATGAGGATGAGGCTTGAGAGAGCCATCACCAGCAGAAACCACCACTCCTCATAGAAAGGGGCTTCTGTTTGTGCTGAAAGAGCAGAAAACAAATAACAGTTCTTCTTTATGCCCCTTTACAATTTTGTCTTGTTCCCCACAGCGAACGATGACTCTCCATGGCTCAGGATGGGTTCAGGCTCTTGAGGGGCTTGCTGACGCTTCTAAGATGGCAGAGAACAGGAGCATATCACAGCTCCAACCCAGAATCCCAGAATGGTTTGGGTTGGAAGGGACCTTAAAGCTCATCCAGTTCCACCTCCTGCCATGGGCAGGGACACCTTCCACTCTCCCAGGTTGCTCCAAGCCCTGTCCAACCTGGCCTTGGACATTTCCAGGGATGGGGCAGCCACAGCTTCTCTGGGCAACCAGTTCCATCTCTACGAGCACCTTTCACATCCCTGGAGCATCTCCAGAGGCCCTTAGCTAAGAAGAAACTATCACCAAGGGAAGAGAGGCAGGTTTCTTCCCACAGCTCTGCACTCTTCAGAGCATGGCAGGCTTAGCGCTCCCTGGGTCAAGGGAACCACTAATATATGTGCCATGACCTATGATTATTCCTCTCTTTAGGGGGTTTGCCTTGCCAAAATGCTGTTCAGTGGCTCTTTGAAAAAAACAGCTAGTGCCAGGGAACAAAGTACACTTGGTTCAGTGTCTTTCAGTACCTCCATTAACTCCAACTTCCAACATTCACTGCTACTCTATATCACTTCTCTATCTGCTGAGCCAAGCCTTATGTGCAGCACAGGGATATCAATTCAATTGCCTGGATTTTGTGCAATCTCAGGTCATTTCCTCCCATTTGACCTCAAGTGGAAACACAAAATGACACTAACTTCTCCTTTCTGGAGTTACCTTGCCAGTCTTGGTTTAAAGTAATTGGTATTGTTGTTTTCTTGCAGTGATATTCTCTTCGTCCTCCCTTGAGCTCCCTCAGCTTTGGGAAAAAGCACAGCTGCTGAGCACAAGCAGTAGATATAATTTCCCTGTAGTCCACAAGGAGGAACACCACCTGGCAGGAATGGGTGATGCCAGGAGACCAACTCAACCCCTCACTATCACCAAACCCTCTTTTCCTCTTTCTCTGCCTGCCCTGAGCCTGGATCTGAATAAAACTCAGTTGTAAGCCTGATGATACGAGCTCAAATTTGTTCCAGATCACTGGGTATTCTGCAGCAGGGAAAAGCAGCCATGCTCTTTCTTTGCTAGGAGGCCAGTCCTGGCCAATAAAATCCTAAAGGCAAAGTGCACAAGCCATGCTGGGCTGAGCAGATTCAGGGCAATTTATACCTCCCTGTGCCAGCTGAAGTGGGCAGCCTAAAATGCTTTATACTTTTATGACTGTGAATCTCAATGGAAGCCTCTTACTTTCATGCGGCAATTTAAGAGGAACACTGAAGCATCAAAAGGAGGTGAATTAAATAGTTCTGTTCAAGTGGAGAACTTACAAAAAAGCAGTTTATTTATAGAAAGCATCACAAGGAGATGCATGCCCTGCTTCAGAGGAATAATGTCTTCCAGCAGAGGAAAGACTGACATGATTGCTGATCCTTTACACTGTTACAGCCTCTGCAAAACCACAGATAGGAAAAACACTGACTCTTGGTGTTTGAAGTGGGTTGTCCATGCCCTTGTCCTGAAGAAGAAAAGCAAGGGTAGCACTCAGAGTGAAATCCGTGGAAGCTCTCACGGGGTAAGTGGTTAATTGTGTCAGGACGAGCGCAGCAGCCGCGATGGCAGGAGCAGCGCTTGCTACTCCTGCCTGCTGGGGAGTTGTTGAATGGTGTTCATGCCTTTCACTGGAGCAGCAAAGAGATAAAAGCCACTCCAGATACTGGAGCGTTGCCAGGTTCTCAGGACTCTCCAGAATTTTGAATCACAAAGCCGCTTTATCAGGTTCTTTTATTCCCCTTGTCTTTGCTGACACAGCAAGGATGAAACCTATGGCTCAAAAGCAACCTGGAGTAGAGTGGGGGGAAGAGGAGACCCAGCAAAGCCTTCCCAAGGGCAAGGTCTCTCACCTCACCACAGGCCAAAGGACTCCAGCTGCCCAGCCTGGGAGAGGGCTGAGTTGCTGACAGGGATTTGGGAAGCATGATTAGGTCATATCCCTGTTTACTGGGAATAAGCACAGGAGAGCAGGGAGAGTGGGAAGAGCCCCAGAGCATCACCAATGAGCTGTTCTGGTGGAGGGGGACTGGAGGCATCACACTGCACTGGGACTGCCAGCGCAAAGGATTATCAGGAATAATGTTGTGAAACTTTATTAAACAAACACTTCCGTATTTGTGAGAGCCAAATACAAAATAACACAGAAAATGTTTATCAGAGAGTCCAGAGTTAAAAGAAAAAAAAGTAAGCAGAGCAAACAAAACAACAGACTAGGAATTGAGAAAAAGCAAATTGGAGACTCTGTAAATTAGTCTTAGGACAAGAGATCTGACACATAAACACTCTGAGTAGGTTCTTTGTCAAGCTTAAAAATGGCACATACACATTTTTCCTCTTGAGAATCAAACGTACCGTAATCACAAACCTTTATTCAGCACTGTATTACTCCAGTTTTACCCTAAAACAAGTGAAAACATGCTGCCCTTGATTATTTGTTGCAACTAGAGACTCTGGTTTGTTTCTTTTTCCCCTCTTCTCCCTCAGTTTCAGGAAATTCTATTAAAAAAGACATTTAAAAAAAAATCCACGATTACCTGATACTGCCACAGAAGGAACACTTGGCTCTCCGTAGCCGAATTCATTGACAGCCACCACCCGAAATTCATAGGTGACGCCTTGTTTGAGTTTGTCCAGGCCCACTGTGTAGGAGGTGGCACTGCGAGGGATGTCCTTCACAAACATATCCCAGAGTCCTTCATCTAGGAAAGCAGCAAGGAGAGAAATGGCATTAACTGTGTGGCCTGGCACTGCCACCTGCTCGGCGAGAGAGGTTGTCATTAATTGTGTGCTGGAGCCACAGGCAGGGACATGCTCACCTGGAGGCTGCCCCGTGACACACACAAATGTCAGAATGCCCCGCAGGCCCCATCTGTGAACGCATTTATGGATGGGCTCTTATCATAGCCCAGATGGAAGAGGTCTCTAAAATCAGCAGCAGCACCTACAGTGACCTGAGCTGGCTGGAGCAGCTGCCATTCCCTCTTGACTGGGTTAGGTCACCCATCAGCATATCTGTCATTTGACAGATCAGGTAAACCCAAAGCAACATTAATAAGTCCTAATCACAAAGGTTTTGCCTGCTTTTTGCATTGCAAAATTTGCTTTGCTGTTGAAGCACTCAAGTGAGGCTTGAACTAATGTAAGTTTTGGGAAGCACTGTGTCCTTGTGTGAACTGGGGCCAGGGACTGGTGTCACTGGAGCACTGTTTGCTCCGTGATAGCCATAGTGCTGTGTCCATTGCATGGCACAGAGCTGGTGCTGCACTCTGTGCTCTGCAGTTTTACACAGAAATGAATTTTGTTTATTTTTATAAAGCTGTTGGAAGTTAGAAGCACAATGCCATTCTGATGGTAATGTTTCAGTCGGGTAATCTTGGCTCTCAACAGCCATAATGACATTAATCCTGATGGACATCCTGACCAGGCACCATTCCCATCTCTGATCCACACCTGTAGCCTTACTTTCACTTGACTGCAGTGGAATGAACTATCAAAGAGATGGATGTTGGTACCAGTAGGAACAAAACCAACTATAATTAAAAATACCACTCAAAAACTTTGAGGGCAAGACTCAAACATCAGTCTGGCTGATCTGCTTCCCAGTAACAACTGGTGCCCAGCACTTTCACTGAGAAAGTGAAAGTCTCTGTCTGCATGTGGGGCCAAACCCTCAGCTTGCCTACCCAGCATAGCTCTCACAGACCTGACCTCACAAGCATCCCTTTGGGCTTTTACTTTTAGCTATCAAAGCTGTTCCAGCAATATCTGTTTTTCCCTGCATGTCCCACAGCAACAGGAATAGGATGATAACCTCTCCACAGACACGAGTGCAGTGTGGGAGCTGCCTGCTCTGATAGACAGTCCTGCGCGCTGCGAGACTCCAGCAGCAGCAGGACTTCTGTACCTTGAGGTGTTATCAAGGTAACAATAAAGCAGGAGCCAGCAGTGTTACCCTCAGTGACTCGTTCTGCTGCTGCAGCGTGAGGCAGGAATCTGTTCTCATTTGCTTTGCCTTCACCTGAGTGTAACCTAATTGGAGTCACCGCAGCGATTCCAGAACTGTGCTGGTGTAACAGAGCAAGACCTGGCCCTCAGCCCACTCCTGTGCCATGGGGAGTAGCAGCAAAGATGGATTGATTAACACTGCAGGTGCATTTCCATGTGAATGTTTTAGCTTTGGCACCATTAAATATTGGCTCAGTGATTTGCACCGTGCTGCACGTCTGGTGACACACACAATGAGTAACAGCCCCCAAACTACAGATTCTCTGGTCAGGAGGATTGGCAGTCTCAGTGGATGCAAAAAGCAGGCTGGAATGTTATTGTTCCAGCTGCATTCGAGAAACATCAAAGAACAATAAAAATAGGTAATTTTCCTGCCATGCTTAAAATTCCGACCAATACATTATTCACCAGCATGATCAGACTATAATGAAGTTATCATAATGTACCATTGTTATGTATTAGCTGGGTATTACAATGGCTATAAAACAAGAGATAAAATATTGACTTCCTTTTTACAGGGCAATAGAAGCCGAGATTATTTCTACCACATAAAGTTACAATGTAATAAAAAGGGAGTTTGGGATTTAGTTTCTCTGAAGAGGGTAGAGTGAGGGATGCATTTTCAAAGTTGGATTGTTGCAGCCACCGATACTCAGAAGATGCATCTCGCGACTATAAAATATTGCCATATTTGCTAGAATTGCCTAAGCTTTCATAAACACATTTGTAAACAGCAATAAGAGAATTTGAGTCCATTGTGAATTGTCTGAAAAGCAATTTGTTTGCATTGAAAGCCACTTAAATAGGGGAAGAAAAAGCAACAATAAAAGTGAATGTTCAGCACTCATTACAACAAACACAACTGTTCAGACGCGCACTTTCTCACTCATTTTCTCAAACCTATCAGAATGCACAGTGCAGAAAACCCAGCAGACCAAGAAGTGTAAATTTAACTGCTCTGTGAAGCTTGCAGCACGTTGGGAAAACCACCCCTGAGAGGTCAACATTGCATTTCCTCCTCTCCGTCCCCTTGGCTGTGGTGGTGATGGTGTGGGGCAGCACAGGGACTCAGAGATGCTCTGGCTGGTGGCCACATAATCACTGGCCCATCTCGCTTTCATTCACTGAGAGAATCTTTGTCAAAACTTTGGTTTTTTTCCCTGGTGTAGGACTGGAAGTGCTGAGGTAATGGACTTGATGACCTTGGAGGTCTTTTCTGACCTTAATGATACTAAAATGGGACCCAGATCATTATCTTTGGGGTCCCAGAGAGGTGCTGATGCAGCTACAGTGGTCAGAAGTCTGCACAGTTACAGCCAGGGAAGAGGCATGTCCTACATCTTCCCCACTGCTGACCCCTGTGCACAGGATAGTCGGTGGCTTCCCAAGCCTGGCCAACAAGATTTTTAATTCCAGAGCCTCAATTCATTTATCTTATAGCCATCTGGAACATCCAGACCCCTCTTTGTTGACAATGATCACAATCAGAACTAAAAAAAATCATTTTATTCCAGTGGTGAACTTGGAGATTAAATATTGAAGACACACTTGTGAATTCCTTCACTGCACCTCTTCCCATCCTCAAAAGCAGGTGTGTTCTAAATGTTAGAAGTTCAGCTGAAAGAGAATTCATTAGAAGGTCACCTGTGATAGCAAAGACTGGCCTTTAAGCTCAGTAGAAAATCGTTAGTGTACCATACACAGCATTTTCCACTCAGTTTAGGGAGGAAAGATGCACGTGCCGTGGCTGGGCATTAACTCTTAGAAACCACTGGGAAGAGCAAAGTTTGCAACACCCAACAGGTGCAGGGCTCAGAGGGACATCCCAAGGGAGGCTGCCCTTGCTTTTTCTTGTCAGTCACATCAGTTCCCATCTTCATTTCCCACTGCCTTTCACTGGGCACTCAGCCTCTTAAACGTGTGCTGGAAAACCAAGCACTCCTCGAGGAAGAGAAATTTTTCTTTGCTCCTTGTTTCTGTCCAGGTTCCCCCAGCCCTGCTCCATCCTTACTCCTGCTGATGCGAGATTTGCTCTTCACCTCCCAGCCTCGACGCCTCTGTCCCCTCTGAGCTTGAGGTTCAGGCACGGGGAGAGGATCTCAGTGACAGGGGAAGGTGAAGCCACCCCTGTCCTACGCCGTGTCCAGCCTGTGTTGGAGAGGAGCCGCTCTGCCGAGCGCGGCCCCCGCGGGCCAGCCTGGCGTCACAGGCCATTAGTCAGGGTCTCCACGCCAAATAAAGCTGTCACTCAGTGAGGGAGGCTCCCAGCTCTGCTGAATCCAGCCACTGACAACCCAGGACATGGAGAGCTGTCAGTTATTTGGATTTTAAACACCAGCCGTCCCCTCTCGGAGCAGGAGAGCCGGGCCATAAAGCTCCCTCCTAATTACACATTAGAAGGTTTATGAGGGAAGAAGCTGCTGAGAGTTAAGGCCCGGCTGAATGCCACTGGTGTTCCTCCTACAGAGGACACAATTAAAACGTGGCTGCGTTTGTCAGAGGCAAAGGGCCGGATTATCATGCAAAGCAGTGGAAGGACAAGAATGGGAAGTGAAGGCTGACAAACTGTCAGCCCCGGTGTGTCGCTCGCCAGCAGAAGCGAAAAAGGCCCCATGGCAGATGCCGGGGATGCAGCTGCACCCTTCACTTTGAATTTACTGACTTCTGCTGGTTCGTGTCCACGTTTGACACTGCACTCCCTCATTTGGTTAAAAATAAATAGAAAAGGAAGAAAACAGAAAAACACTATTCAAGACACCAGAAAGGAAACTGAAGTGAGAGCTGCCCTCAGGGCATGGGAAGCAAAACCCAGCATTTATGAGGTAGACAATTCCCACTCCAAGCACACGGGTTCTTTCTCAAAGTGTCTGTTGCCTTCATGGAACTCATCACCTTGAAAGCTGGAGAGGGACTTTCTGCAAGGGCATGGAGAGCCAGGACAAAGGGGAGTGGCTTCACACTGCCAGAGGGCAGGGTTAGATGGGATATCAGGGAGAAATTCCTCCTTGTGTGGATGGGGAAGCTCTGGCACAGGCTGCCCAGAGAAGCTGTGGCTGCCCCATCCCTGGAAGTCTCCAAGGCCAGGTTGGACAGGGCTTGGAGCAACCTGGGACAGTGGAAGATGTCCCTGCCCATGGCAGGGGATGGAACTGGCTGATCTTTAGGGTCCCTTCCAATCCAGAGCATTCCATTAAGGTGCAATTCTCTTCCAGTTGCCTGACATCATCCCCTGCTTGGGAAAAGGCACAAAGTCCAAAATCGTGGTGGGGAGAGGAAGCAGAAGAGGAAATCTCCCTCTGCTTGTCCTGGGTGAGGGAGGCTCTTTCTGAGGTGGTAGAAGCCAGGAAGATGTGGCACTTAGGGATGTGGTTTAGTGGTGGACGTGGCAGTGTCAGGTTTGGGGTTGGCCTTAAGGGTCTTTTCCAATCGAAATGATTCTGTGAGGCAGATTGACCCAACACCTACACGGCTGCTCTGCACAGGCCAATCCATGGGTGGAGGTCTCATGGGGCAGCTCCATATCCAGGTCCACTCCTGGCCCATGGATCCCCAGGGTGTTCCACAAACACCTCCCTTGCCAACAGGGGTCACTGGGAAGGCAGCTCAGTGTGATACTGCTGGGAATGTACAGGCCACATGCCCACCACTAAAGCACAGTGAGAGGAACCTTTGGATGTGACCTGGAGCTGGGAAAAGAGAGGTGAAGTCAGCTTCTCCATTCCTCACAGCAGCACTGGAACCTTAGCATCGCTGTGCCATTTGTCTTTTGCTCTCTGTGTAAAAGCTGAGGGCACAATCTTTTCCCCATTCCTCAGCCAGCCCAGCTGATGTCTGGGGAGCACTTACAGTGGCAGAGACAGAGCCTGCTTAATTGCATTTCTTGTAATGCACAAGGAGCTAAACTGGAATCCATTTCTCCAAGGACAGAGAAGTTGAAGGAAAAGAAAAACTCTTCTGTTCCTGTAATGTCTTCCCCTAGCACAGATCACCCTGGAAAAAGTATTGGTTTGCTTGCTTGATCCCTGTGTGTGAGTGTACTAAAAATGCAGAGGAGGTAGTCAGCCTGGTCACCTTCCATAAACCCAGCAGAGAAACAGGGAAATCAAATGAGCAGTCTCAGCTGCCTGCTGCCACCATTGCTAAACCCAGCAGGGCAGCGGAGCCCTGGGAGACACAGCAGGGCTCCAAAAAATTCTAAGGGAAGTGACAAAAGGGAGTAGGGTTTGCCATTTCTGACAGAAAGCCATCCTCCTACTCTGATGGAAGAGTCTTGGCAGGCAGCTACAGCAGGGAAAATGAGATGATACAGCATTTAACGTTTGGGGTAATGAGGCCTATAATAGATGACACTTGAGATGTGAAACACTAAGGTAGTGGTATTGCATTTAAATATTGGCAACAAGCTAAAGCTTTTCATCTGTCTGCTCAACGCCCCTTTTTTGACCTCAGAAGGAGAAATATCTTTTCCTTTCTTGATTTTATGTGAAGAGCACAAGTCAACTGCTCTTCTCTTGGAACAACAGCTCCTTAAAAACAAAGGTTGCTCCATCCACACTCTACTACTTGTATAAATCAACATGCAAAAGCAAATTCTTAGAATGACATTAAAACAGGAGTTGCTCTGAATGACCAGCCCTGACAGAAGGAATTAGTTCCCTGCTTTTGTTAAGCTCGTAATTCAGATTTCAGACTCTTCCGTGCAGAGATGAGGAAGAAAAGCAGCACAGAGAGGAAGCCGACGCTTGGGTGGAATAAGCAAATCTTCCAATTAGTCTGTCTCCTCTCCTGGATCACATTTCACGCTTTCTACAGCTGCAACCAGAACGAAGGATGAGAATCCAGCATACAAATGCCTAGTTCATTTGCTACAGCAGCATGAATAGGATTAAAATAATCTGAAGAGGAATTAAATGCCTCAACAGTCAGGTTGCAAGAGCGGGAGAATAAGACCTCTTGTGTGTGTTTCCAGGATCAGTGGAGTGGGGCCAGCAGAAGTGACACAGGGCTAATGCAGCTCAGACCTGCCTTGGAGGGACTATTTTCTTCCTACTCAAAAAGAGTGGGCCCCAAATCCTACATGCTTAGCCATGAGCTGTGAAATGTTTGTTCACATCCAACGGGGAGTCGAGTGGATGAGTTTCCAATGTCACCACTCGCACGAGCTGGATTTCCAAGCTTGCAGACAATCTGTACATGGCCTGCAGGTTTCCCCCTAAAATACTCTGACTCACAAAAATCCTGTCTGGGGGAAATGGAAGCTGGTAAGTGATTTTAAATGAATAGGTTTGGTTTAACTCGCTACCTAACAGTGCTGTTCAAATAAGAAAGTATTTTCTACCTCTGAAGAAATAAGGACAGAACTCAAAAAGCTGATGTAGGAGAAACAGAAGTACAGCAGTGTCATGCCTGTAATTAAAAGCAAACTTGATCACTCTGGGAAACCCCAGTGCTTTGAGAAGGTACGTATTTCCCTTGCTTTTATATTGGAAACCGTCGTCAAGTTAAACCACAGAAATAAAGAAATTTTAGGATCAGAGCAGAGCCTCTCTACAAAGCAAATTTTATCAGATGCAGGTATGGAAATCTGCATCTTCAGTGATGACCTCGATGATTTTGTTACTGGTCTGGTTAAATGTAATTAAAATCATTGGTTTTAAATGCAACCTTACATTCAAGACACAAACAAGAAACAGGATCCTCTATATAATCAAACAGATAAGCATTCATTTAATCAATATATAATCAAGCAGTGTGCAAGCACCTAGAAGTGAAAAAGAAAGAAGCAGCAGCCAAGATGGATATGTCAAGTATAAATCATGTTTAATTTCCTTCTGTGACAGAGCAGCAGACCTTGTCAATAGAGGAGAAAGAGCAGACATCATCTATCCTGACTTCAGCAAAGCTTTGGACTTGGTGACATTCAAACACGGCCCATGTGAAACAAGGAGCTGGTGGATGTATTGCCAGCTGGAAAACTGTACCCGGGGAATGGTTATCAACATTCCCTGTCAGAGTGGAGGGAGGTTATCAAGGGAGATTATACAGAGGCCTGGCAGCCCTCACTGGCTTTCCTTAATGACTGAGTTCCCAGGAAATCTGTGCTTTTTGAATTTGCAAGGGGTACCAAGCTGGGATCAGGCTGGAGCACACACTGACTTTTAAAATTACCTTGTCCAAGTGGGGGAACATTCTGGAAAAAAGCAGAGAACAGCTTCACTAAGATGCAAATCCCAGAAGCAAAGGAGCTCTGGGAGAGCACCAAGAAAAACTGTGGTGATGGGGGATTCCTTCCCCCCGCCTCAATGCCCTCCTGCAGAACAAACGAGGGAAGAAATGTGTATGTGCTGCTGAAGCCCTGGCCCTATTATTAACATTAAAACAGTAATTAGCTGCTGTGCTCTGCTGCAGAAGGAGACAGATTTCTATCTGTGGTCCTCAAAATACAGCTCGCAAATACTTATTAGTCCTCGCGCATGAAAGATGCTGTAAGCATTTAAATGAGTTTTAATTATTAACTATATTAGTTCATCTGTTGGATGATTTTCCAGTGATGTAGCACAGTGAAAGCCAAAGTAGTCGGGGTAATTTTCTGTGACTATTCCTAAAGAGGAGAAAATATGCTAAACCACATAATAAACCAGTAACAGCTTAATATTGGCTGGAAACACGTTCTCTCACAAAATCCCATTACCTTACTGGGGTGACAAACAACCTCTCCACTTCAGCATGGGCTGAGGGAAGGGAACTGATGCCATCAAACTCCCTTTGCTTCCCAGGGCTTACCTGAGGGTCGTGCCTCTATAATGTAGCCAGTTGTGGGTTTTTCTCCTGAATCTCCCTCAGTCCATTGCAGCGTCAGGCCAGAAGCAGATTTTGTCACCAGGATTTCCTGAGGGGAGCCAGGAGACCCTGAGGGGTGAAAAGAAAGTAGCAAATGAAGGTGGCATCAAACTGCAGCATGAACTGCTTCTGCTGAGAGAGGGGAAAAATAATCTATCAGTGTTGATCAACAAATATGCAACATAAACCAGCTCTATGGGCTACAGACCTGATTTTTTTACTAGCTCCAGTACCAGCAGTTACATATCAATGGGGTTTACAGGTCATAGGATCACAGAATATCCTGAGTTGGAAGGGATCCATGAGGATCATAAAAGTCCAAGTCCTGGCCCTACGCAGGACAGTCCCAAGAATAAGGTACCTGTGTTAAGAAGACAGGAGGAAAAAGGACTCTTGTTTTACCCCCTGCAACTGCTATTTCTGATTTCAGAAGCAAAATCAGCCTGTGAGGTTCACGGGAGAGAGTCATGGGGACAGCCACTGCCCATTGGCTTGGGAAGATTACATGGCGACATTAGAAAGGATTCCTGATCCACACTTGTCTGTGGTGTGAGAGTTAAGACTGTGGAAGTGGAAAAACTCCAAAAATCAGAACTGTGGCCACTGCACTGATGCTCTGTGACTTACCTGACAGGTTGGTATCATTGGAGGGTATTTACTTTGTTGGATTATCTGTTTATCAAAGTCACTGATCAAATAATAAAACCGTCTTTGGGTACAGGCACTGAACCAAGTGGGGAATGCTGCTCTGCAGCTGCTCTTGACACAGCAGGAAATCCACAGGTCTCTCCTTCTGCATAAGCCAACGTGTCAGGAGAGAACAATTGTAAATTCTTTCTGGTTTTGCATCCAGGAACCTCTGCTGGTTTCGACAGCTACTCCTGTTCTGACTCCCACCACAGAGCAGTACAGTCAGAATTATGCACTGCGCTGTCAGGCTGCAGCCCTGAAATCCCTGGCTGGCCTGTTTGCATTATGATTTATTTACAGTGTATTGTTTATTCACATTAGACTTCTAGGTTTCAGGAAAAAAAAGGAAACATGTTTTTCATGGCAGTTGTGAAACGCACTGAATCACATTCCATGACTCAGCTTCTCCTTGGCTTGGAAATCCATGTGAAGCCCTGAGTGCACCATTCCCTGCTGGTGCCCCGTGTTTGTAGAAGTGATCTGTGACTTGTGATTTGTTTTTATAGTTCCCCTCACCTTCTGCTGGCCCAGCTGTGATGTTGGCTTGCAGTTCTGGCCCATAGGCGATGGTTCGGGCTTGCACTCGGAATAAATAGGTCATGCCCTTGGTGAGATCCCGGACCTTCAGCCAACGCTGCCAGTTCCCCTTAATGTCCACAGTCACCACCTTGCTCACCCCTGGAATGGTGAGCAGATAAAAAAATAAGAGGGAGTTTCAATGCAAAAACAGAAATCAAGTGGAGCTTATTACATCTAGATGGTAAGTAAAATTATCTAACAGTTTGCTAAGAAAGTATTTCTTACAATTAGCAGGAGTTTAAGTAGTGATAATAGGCAATTTTCAGCACTGATAAGTATAATTAGAGTTTAAGCTTGATAAGTGGGTACTGACAAGGAAAAAACCTTACAACGCAACTGGGAAATTACCCAGAGACTCCATGTAACTTCACTAATTATTCTGGCAAGAAAGGAGGAGGTAAATGAAGAGTGCACATTCCACATTGCTTCCTAAGGAAGCATTTCTCCACTGCTGCTTCCCCATGTAACCTGCAACATGGTCTGGAGGAGGAACAAGGGCCAGGTTTGTTCCTTTCATCTTGTCCTGCCACGTCCACCATCCTCACATGGATGCAGAGTGAAGGACGTGCAGCTCACTGGGACCTTGGGGCTACAAATGCCACGGCAACAAGGGGTGCAACCAAAGCACTGGGAGCTTAAACAAGGCTGGAGCTGTGACTTGTGTTTCACTCTTCTCCCTCTCTCAGAATATTTTTTACAGGGATCAATTAAAATCAGAGCTGTTTCCTTCACCAAGGTTCACAGCTAATTTTACCTTTAGGTTTCCAGTGCTGCATAAAGGACAGAGGGGCAATGAGTGGTTTGAAAACAAAAATCTCCTTTTCACTGAAATTTTCTAAAAGTAAGTCAATGGGAAGAATTTGATTCATATTTTAAAGAATAAAAAGGTAAAATTTAGAGAGTCTTTCTGGCATTTTATTTCTTCTGTAGATGTACGTGATACATTTCAAACCAAGAAGACATGAAGCAGGAGGTTTTTCCCACTAGCTGCTTGCTAGTTTATCTTTCCAAAAAATGCAGAAGGAAGATGTTTTCAATCCAGATGCTTATTTTATGCAAATCAAGATGATGCTTTCAGTTTTAATCACTTAAATAAAGAGTAATGTCCAAGTGATTTCTGTTCAAAGTTTTCTCCCAGATACAATTTATAACTTAGGGAATCTTTCCTTGGCTAACAAGGAAGCAGTAAAAGTGCTCCCTCCTTCCACAGGTGAACTATTTCATTTCTCTGAGACAAATCAGGAGGCATTTGTCATTTTCAAGTTATGTTCCAAAAAAAAAAAGGCCCCGTGGCAATTTTGTTGTCTATTATTGTGTAAAACATCACAGTGTAAAGCTTAAACAATAAAAGGTCAAACAGGGATAAGACTGTGCTAAAGAAGAGATTGCTTCTGGAAAGCTTGGAAAAATGGGCAGGTAAGTGGTGGCTTGTGGGTGTAAAAGGCAGAAGGTGTCACCATGGAAGGACTCTCAGTCAAAAATCAAGGATGGGTGGAACATCAAAATATGAAGGAGAAAAGTTCCAAAAGAGGGTCCAGTCCATCCAGGCTGTTGCACTGCAGTGCTCACATGGAGAAATGTGGGTTCTATCCCTGTACAAGTCATTTACTTAAGAGCTGGGCTTGATAATCCATGTAGGTCCTCCCAGCTTAGAATATTTGTGAACCTGTGAAAATGATGGCATCGAGGAAGGGATTCTTTTCTATGGCAGGAGGTAATAAATATGTTTGCTGAAAGAAAAATGTTGGCAGAAGAGAAAATGATGGGTAAAGACTGGAAAATAAATTTAGGCAAAAATTCTGCATCTGAGGAAGAGCCCTCCATAACCTTCCTGCTCACATCAGAAATCTTCCAGAGGGGAAGGAGAGACAAGCTGGAGTCAGGGCCAGCGCAGGCAGACGTAGGGAAGAGGAGAAAAGACAACAAAGGTTCTGAAGAATGTTAAGTCAAATGCATGCAGAGAAAACACTTCCATATTTTCAGGGGAAAAAAATGTATTCCTCAACATTGTGTAGGAATGAAGAAAAGGGAAGAAATGCCCGACCAGCCTGAACCTCTTGTATACCCTGTGCACATTTCTTGGTCAGAATTAGAAATGCTTCCTGTATTATGTCTTTGTGCTCAGACCTGCCAGCCGTAAGGCTGACAGTGCTTTTATTCTGGTGTTTTCAATCCTGAGTTTAACTTTCTCAGTGCATGAGACATGGATATTCAGACAATATATATCATTGTTCCTTACAGGAGAAGCAAATACAAGTGATTGATATCCTTATTTCTTTGGAAAAGAGTTTAAAATGGATTGGCAATGGCTGAAATTAGTCTCCCTGCTGTCACATTGCCAAAACTGGACATCCTATTGAACTATTGGCAATCTACCAGGAATATAAAAATATTAATAAGGCCATCCACAAACTATGCCATCTTTTCTAATTCACTTTTGGAACGAATTTACGTTTGTTTTCAGAGAAACTGCCAAATCCTTCTCCATTTCTGTTCTGGCAAATTAATGAAAGGTTTGTGGCCAGCACACTGTTGTGGTTTAACTGCAATCTAGTGCTGGGTTAAAAACGTGCCTGAAAACTCCGTGTGAGGAGACACAACCACGTCTCTGTCCTGTTATCCTCCCCTGTCACAGCAGAGCTGCGACCGGTGATGACCAGCACATTTGATGCCCGAGCAGTCTCTGTGATAACAGAAGTGACACATGATGTGATAAGCAACACAAATGTGCCTGACAACTATTCTGGGATGGAGCCTACTCAGCAGTTTCAAAGGCGGCGCGTGGAGGCAATCAGGCACTCCCAGGCTGAGCTTCCTCTTCGCCCAGACCAGGTAATGACGGCTGTCAAATGCCTTTTCCAATCACACATACTCTAGTTTGTGCAAGAAAATGAGAGAAGACAAGACAAAAGCTATATTCCACAATATTATGGCTCGCTGAAGCGTTTTGGCAAAAGTGGAATTGTTTTATTTACCCTTTGCCACCTGGCTTCTCTCGGAAAACGGCAGAGAGCAAGTAGGAAATTGGGCAGAGATGAAAGGTCCTGCAGTACTATTGTGTCATTTCCCCATGAATATGTATGATCAGAGGTCTTACCTTGGACAGGAGCCAGAGGCTCGTAGACGACTCGATAACCCTGCAGGACTCCATTTGCTGCTGTCGGCTCGCCCCAAGACACATTGAGGGTGGTGCAAGTGATTTCAGAGAAGGCCAGGAAGCTGGGAGCACTGGGTGCTGCAAGGATTGCACACAGATTGAACTGCAGCAGCAGCAGTCAATCTGATATACATATATATTGTAAAACACTGCTTTATTTGCCCAGCCTAAATCTAAAGGAAACAAGCTGAGAATGGGATTTGTCGGTTGTATCCAAATGTCCTGTAATCAGTCAGAAACGCAGCCTGTCCTAAAAATACAGCCAGTCAGCTGCAAAACTGAACCTCTACAGCCAACAAGGAGGTAGGGCACGGAAAGGAAGGGCCCTCAGAATGGTGCTATGGAGCCACCTCCTCTTCAAATCCACCAAGGGCATTGCCTTCATCCTGTGCTTGAGTGCTCCCACCATAGCACACCCAGCACAGGGACTGCTCAGCCTGACTGAAAGGCTGCTGATCCAGCTTATTAAAAAAAAAAAAAAAAAGGGAGGAATTCTAAAAGCCATGCTATTTTTCTCATCAGGGCAACTTCCAGGCACTGGAGACGAGTTGCTTCTGATTTCCAGGTGTGGTAGCAGAAACCAGAAACAGAGCCACAGAGTGTTTCCGTCTGGACCAGCTTGGTTTAGGGACTGTCCTTTCTGCCGCTCTGTTTTCATTTCAGCTTGGCTGTATCACTCCCTTTCCACACACTCCACTTATTTGCTGCCTTTTTTCCCCTTTCAAGACCTCTACAACGTAAATCCAAGCAGCAGTACCCTCCTGCATGCCCCGTTTCCCCTGGCCTGTGCCCAGGTGAGCAGGGCAGGGTCCCATACCTGCCTGATGCGTCCTGCCCTGGGCAGGGCTGCTCCTGGGGCCGTCCCCAGCCGCGTTGAAGGCAGAGATGCACACCAGGTACCGCGTGTGGCTCGTCAGGTTCTTGAGCCGCACGGTTGTCTCCGGGAGGAAAAGGACCTTCACCTTCTCTGTGTCGTTCAGGGTGTCGCTCTCCCAGTAATAAATCTGTTGGGACAGTTGAGACAGAATCCCAGGATTATTAAAATTGGAAAAGCCCTCTAAGGTCATGGGTCCAACCATCAGCTCTCATGTTTGCCACTAAGCCATGTTCCCAAGTGCCACATCCGCTCGCCTTCGAACACTTCAAGGCTTGGTGATTCTACCACCTCCCTTGGCAGCCTGCTCCCAATGTCTGACCATGCTTCCTGTGAAGAAATTGTTCCTAATATCTAATCTGAACCTCCCCCGGCACAACTGGAAGGCATTTCCTCTCATCTTGTCACATGTTTTAGTGTATCCTACACCTAGAAAATATCTGGGCACTGCAGCTAAAAATGTCCAGGAAGATGGTGCAAGCTTGTCTGGACTCCTCCATTAGCAGGTTTTTCAGCACATGCCAAATCTTTTCCTTTGGCAAATTCCCCTGAGTGCAATAACCATGTTGCTGAGTACATCACTCAAAAATAGAGCACAGGCTGAAGGATATGGCCTGATGGCAGCAGGTATGAGCTATCAGCGAGGAGAGGTCCGTTTAAACTCTCCCTGCAATGTGAGCTGCCTGTCAGCACTGGCATCCTGATACACCCTGATAGTCCATAATCCCCCCTATAAACACAGCAATTACACCACTGGTCCTCACAGCATAGCCAGGAAAATGCCCTGCTGAAGAGGGTAACAAAGATTCTCCCTAAAGTTCCTTGAGGTGCTTTTCCCCCTTCTTCCATTACATAATTTTTATCCTGATCCTATAAAATTAGGCTTCGGAGAAGTTGTTTCCAAGCAGAAAAGTGGTGCCAGCCCTACTTATTGGACAGGCCTGGCAGCGAGAGCATTACAACAGGCCAAAGCAAGCCAGAGAGTGGAGAGAACAAGCCAAGGCAAGACTCCACCTTGGCTCTCCAAGCCAAGCTGCTGAAGCCATCTATATACGTACAAAAGGGAAAGGACAGGGATTGATATATAAGGATGCTTGTTACTGCCAAGAAGGGATGCCAGATTATTCACATTGGCTTGGCTTTCCTTCACTTATGGATCTAAATTCATGGAGAGAGGCAGAGCCAGACACTGAAGCCAAGCCAAGCTCCAGTGTTTGCAGCCTTGCCCATTCCCTCTCTCTGAGGGTCCATTCTCCTGCTGGAGGTGCTGAGCAGCGTGTCTCTGCAACGTGCTCATCTCCTGCAAACCAAATGCAATTAATACTCTGATTTAATTTGGTTAAAGTTAAGGAAGCGAAGCAATGCTTCCAAAATCTAACCTGGCTCAGGCTTCTAGCTGGGAGAAAGTTCTGCTCTTCCTAAAGGCTTGTAACATTTGATGCAAGGAAAGCTCAGTTAATTTTCTTCAATACATTTACTGCCCCCAGCTCTTGTGTATCTGTGTTGCTTTTTGGAGCAGATATGTTGCCTGCATAAGTGGAGCTGCCTCCTTATCTGCATTCCCTGTTTCCCTATGCTCTCCTTCTCCATAAATAACGACACACTCTCCCTTTTCTCTCCTCCTCCCTCCCAATCTCATTCTCTTTCTTTTGGTTTTGGGACTTGCTGCCGTTCCCTACTGCAGCCTGAGCACTGCTTTAATTTGCCTTATGCGGCGAGGGCGACTGCACTTTCCAGAGCTCTCTCACAAGTAAATAGCAATGCCAAGCAAGATAAATGAAAACAGGAGGAACGGGAGCATTGCCTTGTAGCCTTGGATGTTCCCGTTCTGGCTGTCGGCAGGAGGGGGGTCCCAGGTGAGCTCCAGCTGGCTGGCGGAGAGGGAGTTGACTTGGATGTTCTGTGGGGCCAGCGCCGGTGCTAGGGAGGAAGGAGGACAGAAGAATTAACAGTGACAAGCAGAATTAGCTCATATCCAGGTTTTTCATTTGCAGAAGGACCCAGGGCAGACTCTGTTTATGCCACAAGCCAGCAACGAGCCAGCCCCG
This sequence comes from Vireo altiloquus, assembly GCA_013396875.1. Classification (NCBI taxonomy): domain Eukaryota; kingdom Metazoa; phylum Chordata; class Aves; order Passeriformes; family Vireonidae; genus Vireo; species Vireo altiloquus. The sequence continues at coordinate 225,311 of VZRF01003303.1, forward strand.
GGGTTTCTGTGTCATCAGGATGTCTCAGCACTAGAGGAGTGAGAAGCAGCTAAGCCTCGGGACATGGTTGTGCTCAGCTCCATGCAGGCTGGCTTAGACACTGAATCAACTCAATCTTGCCAGCAGCTTTGAAAAATAAAGAAAAATTTTGGTTCCCTGGTAGTTCGGGGCTCACCTTTGGCAGTGGTCAGTGCTCCTGATCGACTGTTCCTGGTGAGCAAGGCAGCCCCTGCCACCATCAGCCCAAATCCCACTCAGCAGCAAGACTTTGGGCCAAAATACTGCCTAAAATTACCTCCAAACCCAGTCAGCTGCTGATCAGTTCACTAATATTTTATGTATGACAGAATGACTTTTAGTTTGCTACTTGTTAGCTCCACTTTGATTACACAACCACATGCACACACCGTTCCTCTTTGGCTCCTGATGGCATTTCTTTGCATTGTGCTGTGTTTGAAAACCAATCTTTGAGTGCACCTGGGTCACTCCATCCCTCCCTTTGTCGGGATCCAACTTGGTGCAGGTGGATTTTCCTCCCCAGTGGCTACTGAGGACGCTCTGTTCTCCCGACCTGCTGCCTGTGCCTCCGGCAGGTTTTGACAAAACAGCTCCTGTTCTGTTCACAGAAAAGGTGCCAAAGCGTGTCCTGGTCAAACTCCAGAAGCAGGGAGAGAAAGGCATGGCAAAGGCTACACTTCTCCTTTCTCTGTGCTCACGGTGCCATAGCCTTCAGCCAGACCCCCTGAGAAAGTTGTGTCTTTTCTCTCTGCCCCTTTCTGGACCATAAATAGAAGTGATAAAATATTCACCGCTTGCACTGGATAGCCCCGGTTAGCTGCTCCTCTGGAGACTTCTTTCTTAAGAGAGAATGACCTTCATAAGTCACACTTTTCTACCAATACTCCCTCCCCCCAGAGTTATAAAATAAAAAAGTAATTAACACCCACTCAGCCTGACACCAACTATTTATTTTGTTCTAACTGTGTGGTTTCCATATTATCACTGCCCACCCTGCCGTTAATGGAAATGTTAATAACCAGCGCCAGGTTGTTGTGACAGATGCTTGGGCTCATTATCAGAAATTCTTATTTACCGCTCCATTAAACGACAGAATCGCACAAAAAAACAATTCAATCAAAACTAACTGGAGGAATTTTAACAGCCACATTAATAATCCAAAACATAAATAAAGTTAATGTCTTTTGCATGTTTGCCATCGGCAACTCTATCGCAAAATTATTGCTATACAATTAAAACGTGAAAGGTAAAATTGAAAATAGCCTTTATCCCAGGGCTCGGTTAAAACTATTTATTTATTGTGGGATTTTTTGTTTCCTTTTTGGCTGGATGGTGAATGCATGAAGTGGCAGTGACCATCAGTAAAACTGGGCTTGGTCACAAGGGTGCACTTGTCTAATTGCCGCCCTGCCTTCTGTGCTCGTCGCTCGGCTGGATGCCCTCAGTGCAAGGGAGTGCTGTTAGGGACAAAAAACCTCAAGATTTTGAGACTTTCACAGCAGAAACCATAGCGTGAGGCCAAACTGATCACAGAGAGCAAAGCTGAAAACACATCCCAGAGATCTGCCAGGATGATGTGCTCAGGGAAACAGGAATGTGTACAATCACAGAGGAAAACGGGTCGCTTTGCAGTGTATTTCCTTTCTAAGGAGTGACACCACTGTCTATCCTGAGCTGGCAGCTTCAAAGTCTCAACACCCAAGTCTGAAGCAGCACCTACAAGAGCATTTTTCTTGGGATGCCATGTGCCAGCCTGGAACAAATGCTGCTTCTGAGACAGGGCCATCAGAGGAGAAGGCGTGTGCAACCCGCTGCCAGAAAAACACTGCTTTTCCTCAACCCCTTTGTGCAGCACATCTAAGAAACACAGCGGTTAAAACCTGCCAGTGATAACTCTGCACTGACACACTTGCTGCTGGAGCTGCATTTTTGCTGGCACAGTGGCGGAAAATTTGACGGGAGGAGCGAAAAAAAAAGTGTGGAAAAAGACATTTCTCTTTGCTACCTCAGAGCCTCCACGAGATGCAAATTGTTTGGTTTTGTGCCCTGCGAGTCTGTCCCTCTGCTCAACTTTCAAAGGCTGATGTGTCCCTCCTCCTCTAAGCACAGATTTCTTGTTGACAGCAAGGAACAGCAGAAGAGTGCTGCTGACGCTTGATGAGGCTCTGTGCCGACAGCACGTTCCATTAAGGGTGAAGTGAAATACTTCAAAAAGAAGGAAACACATCCCTGAAGACTCTACCTGTTTGCAACCCCAAATCATTCCCTGAATATATGGATAGCTTGTGCCAATAAAAGCAAGTACATTTTAAAGGTGAATTCAAAAGGCTTTTTACCTTCTAGGAATGCACTTCAAGATTACTGAGCTTGGAATTTTTCATGGCTGTTGAAATCTCAAATACATAGAAAGCAAGGTTAGAGCCGCATACCTCACACTGCTTTAGGTGTTAGTGACATTATCAACTACAGCAGGAGAGACACAGACCCCCGAGGGTCCAAGCACAGCTCTTGGCAGGTGGAAAGTATTTCACTTTCCCTGGAAAAAAATCTGTGTACTCATGAAGTGGAATTCAGTGCACGTATCCTGTCTTGGAATCTCATGCAGATATTTGTAAACACTTCTTTTCTTATCTGATTTCAATTTACCTTTGAGATTGTCTCCTTGAAACTCTCAGCCAAAACGTAAGGAGAAAGACTGAGCAGGTTGTACAGTAATTAGTAACAAATAGTAACAAATATGGGCTGGGCTGCTGTTGGCAGGATCACGTAAAAACAACAAATCTATCCAGAAACGTGGTGAGAGTGTCAAAATGAGCCCATAAATAAAGTTACACATCTAAATCCACATTTAAACATATCACTGCCCTCATTTCCCGGCCGCACTGAGCAGCCTCTGCTCACACTGCAGGCAATTTGAGCTTGCAAATGCTTCTAACCTTTAAAGAGAAGGTGCTTAAAATCCCCAGTGGCCTCCCTGCTCTGGAGCTCTGTGCCCTGCAGAACATTCACCTCAGCTATTCTCGCCTGGGATATTTGTTCTCTGCGCTGTGTGGCACCCAGAGCTCTCCTTCAATATGGAACAACTATTCCTTTTCCCAGTGACAGTCGCCACGGTGCTCTGTGGCACAGGTAGGCTACAAATCCTTGTGATTCATTGGGCAAACTTGATAACTGGGTTTGTGAAGCATTCCTCATTGCTCTTATATCTGCTCCAGTTTCTGGGGAGCAGAGGATTTCTCCTCTATTGGTTTTCTAATTGTTTCTGCAGTGGCAGGACATTCACAGACAAGTTTGGGACAAGATTCCCTGATACTCACATGCCATTTAAATAAAAATTTAAATTTATTTAAATAAACACCAAAAATGAAGAGAAAAATGCAGTGAAAGAGACCAAAGATTTCCTGTGCACCAGTTTGATCCCAAACAATCCCAAGCAAATTTCTGTTTTGTAAAGACCTCTGATCCTTTTCTGTCTAGCAAGTGTTTCTCCCCAGTTCTTCAAAGCATGACTTGGAGAACATGCCTGCCTTTATTCCCTACTAATCAATATGTTTGCATTTTGGTGTTAGCACCTAGAGGCCAGAATCTCAATGCACAATGTGCTGCATAAACACAGAACAAAGACACAGCTCCAGGCCCCAAAATCCTCTAATCTGTCTCCACATTACAATGGAGGGGTGGTTGCAGCATGTTCTGAGTATCAGCTGTAATTTCACCTGCCTAGTGATTAATAAGAAGAGAGAAGGCACAGCACTACTCAGTTCAGTGTGTGCTGATGGGGAAATCTTGCACACCAGAGTCTCTAAACTTTACAGACTCATTCCTGGAACACACAGCCATGGAAAAAAAGGCTGGAAAGGGCTGGGAGAAGGCTCAGACATCATCCTCCCGTGTCACACCAGCTCACTGGTCAGATGTTCATGTAATCTCAATCACTGACTTCTTTCCAGACTGCGCTGTCATTCCCACACAAACTCTGCCAGCACCTCTCCACTTCAACAACTCTTAAAACAGGGGTTTGTGTAATACCCATATTTAAAAAATAAAAATAAACAAAATAGGGATATCTATAATATAAAAATAACTCCTAAAATAAATCTCATATTATTCTTTTTGATGCCTAAACTAAACCACCCTTGCTGTATTGAAGTTACATCCCTGCAGTGGCACGGAGATTGCTGCTTCTTCAGCTGCAGCCACTGCCTTCAAGTTACAGTGCAGATAAGCAATGGTTTAGTGGATTATAAAGCCAAACACAATCCACCAAACAGAAGGTCACCAGATAAAACAGTGAGACTGATCTGCAGAACAGGCAAAGTGGAGCACAAGGGGTTTTCCTGCAGTACGGGCAGAAGGAATGTGAGGAGGGTACCCCCCAGGAATGACCAAAAAGGTGGATCTGCAGATGCCTGCAGTCACTCCTTGCATGAAGGAAAAGTGGCATGAGAGAAAAAGGTTCAGTGTTTATTGGCCATTTCCTTACAGAGTCTGGGAAGGAGCGGCAGGAGGATCAGAGCTTCCCCGTGCAGCAGAGCCCTGGTTCCATCAGGAATGCTGCGTGAGTGATGCTGATTAGCTCAATAACAATTAGTCAGTTGTGCTTCAAAACCAGCTACTGTGAAGCTGCTTTCCACTGTGACAGAGCAGCACAAGCTATATTTAGAATGTAAGACATGCTTCCCACTAATTTCTGGCTGTTTTAGGCTGGGCTTCATCTCGTGATGGAAGTCGGTGTTTTTTCCAAGGGCTGCGCTTTCTGTGGTTACTCAGATGTTTTTCAGAGGCACTAAGAGAGGCAGAGCCACATTCCAGGGATGTGGGTCTTAACCCCTCCAACACACTCCATTTGCTATGTGGGCCTGAGTGCTCCTACCCTCTTACTCAGGCACAGCAATTTGGCACCAACAGCCAGTGCCCTGCCAGGCATTAATTTTGTCAGGCTTTTGACACCCTAAGACATGAAATGGGCCTCAGGAAATACCCTTTTTCAAGGGTTGTTGATGTGTGTGTTGATTTACATGATTGCATAGATCAGTGTAAGAGAAACTGGAACATTTCCTCATGTACCAATGGAAGTGAACACAATAAGAACTTGAAAAACATCTCTCTCACCTTCATGAATGCCGATGAAGAGAGAGCAAAAATAGAAAGACATAGAATAGAAAGACAAAATATAGAACCCTGTTTTAGTGGAGAAGAAAGGGCGAAGAGGAGAAAGAGAACAGCTGTCAGGATGAGGACTTTGGGAGTCTGGACACCTGCAATTGTTTTACTCTGTGCCTTCTAATCTGGGTAGGCAAACACTTGACTTTCTCTGTATACCATACTTAGTACAGTAGCTGCGTTTTGCCACATCAAATTTTTAAGGGTACTAAAGTAATGAAGATAGAAAAATTAAAGCAGCTGCAAATGATCCCCAAATGTACATCCCCAGCTTCTTTGCTTGGCACTGGGAAGCTTCCCAACATTAGCAGAGGTATCCTCAGCACCTGCAGAGACACCGGAGGAAGGTGGGGTGGAGGGAGGAAGGAGGGAGAGATGACATTCCTGAAAACTGAATTCCTGAAAATTGAAATGAAACAAGGATCAGAAACAGAGTATCTTTTCCATGGACACAGATCTGGGGGGTTACCTGCCAGTGCCATTTTTTAACTGAGGAGGCATTTTCATCCTGTTCCTCACCATCTCTTCCAGTGGTGGTGAAAACACTGTTGCTGTGATCCCTACTCTTTTAAAGTGGGATTTGGATTTCCCACGTGTGTGAGCCATGTGCAGTCTGGGAATTTCATGGGGCAGACACGATCTGAGTGATTACAACCACTGCAAACCTCACAGAGCAGTGCTGTGAAAGAGCCTGCAAACAAAAACTACACACTTTGCTGAATTCCACCATTCTACTTAGCAAACACAACCCTAGAACAGGCTATCACATTGCATACTGAGATTATCCATCAAGGGAGCCAGAGAGCCTGGTCCAAAAGTAAAGCCCTCACAGAACTGTCAGACTGCCTCTGCAAAGGGCGTACAGGTGGTTAAAACGAGAAGGGGGGGAATAATAAAATGAGCTTTTCCCTCTCCTTCTTTCATGTCAACAAGGATATGATCACACACAGGCAGGCAGCCCATCAGTCAGCAGAGATGGGCCATGAGCAGTAACAGCAAGAGCCTGACAGCATTAGGTATGCACAAACAAACACACAGGCACAAACCTGCAAGCTAAAATCCCCTCTCTTACATCCATGCAAATTAGGGATAGCTCCTGAAGCCCCCTCTCCCTTACATCCATGCACATTGGGGTTTTCTCTGTTGAAGAGCAGACCCAGTTGTGTAAGGAGAGCAGTGTCAGCTCTGATGAGTGCAGGATTCACCCCCAGGAGGTGCTGAAGGTTGTTCAAGTGATGCTGAAGAGCTGCTGTGTATTTGATACACTGGTCTGATCCTCTCTTGTGTGCACTGGGAGCAGTACGGGATGGGAAAGCACTGCCCTCCATTCTCTTACAAGTCTGCCCATTAGAGAGGCAAAATTACTGATTTCAGATTATTTCCCCACACTCTCCAGGACCCAAAATTCCTCCTTTCCCATTTATAGTCATGTTCTGCTTCTTATAATTTGTCAATGCCACATTTGAATTCCATAATATCACAGGTTCATGGCAGCTGACAAAAGCACCCACTTCACATCCAACAGCGACGGCAGCACCTACTAAAGTCTAATCAGCACCAGCAGCTCCTCCTGCTCCACTGCAACCAAGAGAGCGTATCAAATAATCTCCACTGGGTTTGCCATCTACCAAATGTCAAAAGCTGTACCAGAAAAAAGTCAAAGGGCACAGGTGAGATCTGCCCCTGGAATAACCTTTCACTGTGGCTTTAACGCCAGTTTGGGTAGCTGAGCCCTACGAGGGATTAATTTAGGATTTACAGATTGCAATGCTCATGGAACCCCAGGGTGCCCACAGAAGACTGTGTTCGTGCACTCCTGGGGAGAGAGAGATTAAATTTAAATTTTCTTGACTCTTGGTGAGAGTTTTTCTTTCTTTTTTATCCCTGAGATCATCACTGTGGTTTTACACCCCCACATCATCTCAGTGTCTGGACTGCTGTGGCCAAAATATTTTAGACTATTCCTAATTCATACTTTCATAAGAAAAAAAAGCAACTTTTTTATTTTAAGTCTAAAACAGGCAACCTGAAAAGCCTCCAGTTCTGTGATTGACAACGGATACAGCAAACAGATGTCAGAGAAGAAAACCAACTGTGTTTCTCCACAGCTGGCTTCACAGCAAAGCTGTACAGAGGAGGCAAAGCCACGGGAGTTGAGGCCCATATGAAAATACTTACAGCACAAATTTTGCTCACATATCCCAAGATGACTGCAAACAAGCAGAGCAGGACTGCACAATTAGGCGAAATAGAAATTTGGCTGCAAATATAACCCTTTAGTCAGAGGCACTCCAACTCCAGCCTGTGTCTGCTGGAATAGGAGTTACCAGCCAGGGGCTTCCCCACTTCTTTACCAGGGCAATTTCTGGTTCATTTGACTTTACTACTGATTGCTCATGTTTTGTGAAAGGAAGGTTAATTCCTCTGCTTTTAATGGAGTAGCCGTGCTGTTAGTCCAGTAAAGCTTTGCATACACGATCAGGCTTCTCCTCCCTCCGCCCTCTGCTCTGAGCAGGGATGTCCCTGCTCTCGGCTCTGCTCATAGAACACTGCAGCAGAACAGCTCATTTGTCCTTCCCCTCCCACCAACTGCAGCACAAAGCCACCAGCCCTCACGACGAATTTGGGCTCGGGAGCCTGCCCGTCTTGGGCTACAGTCAGCACCAAAAAATCGGCATCAAATGGTTGGGGTTGTGAGCTCATCATCGGAGCAAAACGCTGCCCGGCAATCACAGCCCAGCCACAGCCAGGGACGAGCCGAGCATCAAAAACCGCGAGTATTTTGCTTGGACAGAAACATCTTTCCTACATTGAGACGTGATAAAAAGAGGCAATTAGACCCGAGCTAAGCAGGAGCTGCCGCACTGCATAAAGCATTGTGCTGTACCAAAGGCTGCTGATGACCAATATTAACAACTTAATGAGCTGTTAATGAGACGCGCGTTCGGCTTTTACTTGCAGCATGAAAACATTGCAAATCATTTTAGGGAGCTTCTGGACTGTCAATGGAGAATTAAAGATGTCAAATAAGCCCATCAAATCTATGTCTCAATCTGGACACTGCTTTCCAGTGCATTCGCTTAAAATTCCTTCTCCTATATGGTAGAATAACTTGCTTTGACAGCACTACGACTCTCGGACTTTGCTTCCTTCTGCCTTGACATTAGATTTCAGTCTCCAGAGAGCTGCAGGGATGTCTTTTTGACATGTTGACATTAAGGACACTTCTTCCACAGACTCACACTGGCATGGTTACTTTCTGCCTTGCCATTGTAAGAGCAGCTCCTGAGCTAAGATACCAGATCTGGAAATCTAATTAGCAAACACTCACATCATCTGTAAACAGATTAAGAATATAAAATTACCCTTAAAAAATAGCCAGTTTGAGTAGGAAAGGGAACCAAGGCTTATAGAGAAAATTCATTTCCATAACTCCCCAGCATTGTAGCAATACCAGTAGTACACTAGCAGTGACTAATGCTCTAATGTGGGCACACTTTAGTTTGTTTTTTTTCACTGTCCTGTCACAGCCCTGCAGGATTAGATCCCACAGCCAAGTGCTATCAACACTCCTGTTTCCTCCAGTGGAGCTGCATTAATGGGAACAACAAATCCAAATTGGACTTGCTGCAGACAAGCCCTTAGTGAAGGCCCAGTACATGGTGTGAACCTGGAGAAGTTTAAAATCTACAAAGAAACACTGATGGGATGTGCCCAGTGGCCAATCCTGCTCTCAGAAATGGGATGCTGTTGGGATATAGGTGTACTGGTTTCCAAGAGAAGCTGGAAAGAGGTTACTCTCCCAATGCAAACAGGAAATGTCTCACCACTTTTTTTTCTTTCATCTTCCTACAGTTTGCCTTTCTGGCTCTGCTCTGACTTTACTCTGTCTTTTAGCACATTGTTGGAGAACATGGCTTGCATCTTTAACTCTGAGCTCAGAGGAGACCTTCTCCTTCCTTGGAGAGAAAGACACTGAGAACATGATGGAAACCCAGTGTCGCTCCTGGAGCAAGGCATTCCCAGAATGACAGGGTAAAGCTCAACCAGAACTGAGCATGACATTGGAACAGCTCTGCAGGTTCTTTAAATTTGAAGAGGAGGGAAGAAGGACAACCAGTTTCAAACACCCTGCCATTCCCTAAAACTAGCCTTTCTAGTTGATGGATCCTAGCTGATGTCTAGAGCTGTCAGCAATTAAAAGGCAAATCCCTTATTATTTCAAAGGCTTGGTACTTTTCAGTTGCCAAAGTTGTCCTCTGTTTAAAGTTTGAGCAAATGAAACCAATAATTTATTTACCATTCTATTTCCCAATAGCTTCCCTCCATCCCCTTTTGTTTATCGAGGGAAGATACTGTCCCCTAGGCTGACAGGTTTTAGACTACTGCAATGTGAAATGGCCATGATAATCCTTCTCTTCCCTCCTCCAGTGGCATCTGGGATGGCACTGCCCACCCAGCTCTTGCAGCTGTGCCAGCAGCAATGTGCTCCATATCTGCACAGGCACAGCCAGCCCACGTGTCCCACTCAGATAGGAGAAAACAGCCACGGGGCCGCGGCAGGACGGAGGCTGACAGCTCCAGTGCGCTGGAATGTTGTCATTCCTCTCGCAGGCTGTTACCAAGGAGGCACAGGGGACTCCACACAGCAGCTCCTTCACCGTCTTCGGGGCAGGGGAGGAGATAAAGCTGCTGTGCTGTAAGAGAAAGGGGGACCCCAGGCAGTGCTGAAGGTCCCCAGTCTCCAGAAAGCCACCTACGGTGGGGAGGTGACTCCAGGGGGAATCTGGAGGACAGGAAAGAGTGAGGCCTGAAGAAAGAGATTAAAGCAGCCTTGCCCTGCCAACCTTCCCTGCCTTCAGCACACAGACAAAGGGATGCTGCCCCTGCACAGACAATCAGGTAAGAAGGGACAAGAGCTCTGGGCTGGAAGCAGTTTCGAAAGGGGAGCCAAGTACGTGGAGTCAAGTCTTTGCTTCCTTACAAGGCTTCTTCGTCCTTATCACAGCTTGCTCTCTCAGTGAAGCCTTTTCTGTCCCAAACCTGTTTAACTATTTTTAGTCTTGGAGCTTTCCAGGTGGTTTCTGGTTTTGGCTTGCAAAGTGCTGGAGGTGGCCAGGCAGCTCCAAGTGCTTCTGCTTACTGGCAGAGCAGATCTTTCCTCCCTGTGTCAGCTACAGGTGAATAAAATAAAGTTTGTGAAGTCCAGGACCACCTGTGGAGCTGCAGGCAGGAGGGCAGGTAAAAATAATTGCAGATAACATGATGAAATTTACTTTGGTATCTGCTAGCTTTGCACCATGAGGTAGGTTCAGCTTTTGAAGACAGAGGTAAGAGGCAGTCATCCCTCTGTTCTTTTCCAAGCTACAGTTTCACTTGGAAGAAAATGAGAGGGCCAGGTGATCTTCTCTGAAAGATGACAGTACAACCAAAGTGGCATTTCAGTGGAGGATTTCTAAAGAAAGGGATTTGTCTCCCAGCTCTGTTTACTCCTTGCCTTTCCCATTACGGAACCAGCTCTCAGAGATCATCATTAAAAAGAACAACAAAAACAACCCAGCCTCATCAGTCCTTGTGAATTCTGAAGGTCACCAATGTCGCCATCAGTTATAATGACACACATCACTCCCCTCTTCACACAAATGGATTTACAACCTGTTTAAAGGCTGATGTCTCTCAGAGCACTTCACCCCTTCTGCCACCTCCTCTCTGCACACACTCACTCTACTCCAGCAACAGCTGCTGGAAGAAATTATGAATTCCATTACTTTTCATCCAAAACAGCTTTGCAGTATATGGGAGAAGCACTGAAGGCTGCAGGCTCGTTAGCACAGGATTTGTATTGCCACATTTTACTTTATTCACCTTCCCAAATTAGGTGAAGCACGTCTGGCCCAAACCTGTGATTTCTGTTTAATTGAAATGCAGGTAGTGGAGTCTCCCGAACTCCAGAGCCCCCCACACAATCAGGTAGTGACAGCAACCTGGTAAAATAATGCTCTTGATATAGTGGCTGCTCTAACAGAGTCTTAATTTCAGTGGAGCAGAACAGCACCTCTGGTAGCAGCTGCGTTTCGGGCTGGGATGAATATCAGTACCCAGCCTCTCGCTGAACACTCACTGCCTCCCCAATCAAAGCCAGCATCCCTGACAGCTGAACTGTTAAATGAATTAACAAGGCGAAAAGGGGGCTTGCCAGCGGGGCTGCGACTCCCTTCCTAATTTCTGCAAGTGGTGGCTTTCAATTTTTCTGTCATTTGTCAGGAGATGCACATGGTTCTCTAATGAGCAGGGCAGAGCTGCAGCCAGCTCTAAAAAGGCAGCGTTAGAGGATCTTCTGGGCCTTGGAGGAGAAGGATCCAGATGCTTGAGGCAGGTGGGGGAAGGACACGGGCTCTGCTCAGACTGAACAGGCAGCACATCCTTCCCAGCTGTGCAGAGCTGAAGGACTCCCAGCCCACTCTCCCGTCTTGGGGAAGAACTGCTCTCCACACCAGCGAGTTTTGCCAATATCCAGGCAGAACTCAAAATGGAACCTTTGATTTTATGGGCTACTCTAAGAAGGAAAAGCATTTGTGCCACCTGTAGAATAAAGTAAAAAATCACGAAAAAAACGCAAAAGATCCAAATCACTGGCATCCCACTTTCCTGTCCACCAGGCAAGTTGGCCTTTTACTCATGTCTGGCTCATTGTTCTCTCTCAAAATTCCCACCTGCCCATCAGTCAGAGGCAGGCAAGACCTGCTCAGGCTGCCCAAGGGGGCAGCTGGCTGGAGCACAGCTCAAGAGCACTCCAGGGCTGGAGAGAAACTCCCCATTTGGGGATATTTTGCTCATTTAATTGGTAAAACTTGCAGAAGGTTGGTTTTAACAGCTTTTTTCCCCCCAAGCTTTTCAGGTGGTTCCATTACCTACTGGAACTTTTATTGCAAAAATCTAGGTATGATCATAAGAAAATTTTCAACTCCAACAGGAGAGCACAAGAGGGAAGGAAGGAATCACAGACACTCCTCCTTCAGCATCACTCAGAAATGGGTATTTTGACTGAGCTGGCCTAAGCCCAGCACAGCTCCTGAAGGCATGAAGGCTGTATATCCCTTTTTACGAGCCAGAGAGAAACGTTCTCCCCTCTCCCAGAATTACTGCAATGCTTAGGGCAGAATGAGGCCCCATTTAACAGCACTGAGACATGAGTTACATGAGAGCTTCAGGCCAGGGACTGGCCACCTTCACTCACTTTGTGCCCAGTGCTGTGCCTTCGTCAGCACTTGTTGTTTATTGGGAAGCTTTTCTCTGGTTTTAACCTGGATGCCCCATTGCTGGAGCTGAGCAGATCCATTTTTTTGCAGCTTGCTGCAAAAAACTGCCTTTACTGTGGGTAAGAACATTGAGCAAACAATAACGACAAAAAACTTGTATTTTCACAGCACACTTTAACTCAAAGGTGTCACAAATCAATTTAAAACTTAAATTGCAATACCATCTCCAATCACTTTACTCACAGTATAAATCACAGCCAGTTCTGGAGGTGGAAGAGGCAGTTATATAACAAAGTGTAATAACTTCACACAACAAGAGTGAAAATCGGCAGGAAGATCCTACATTCATCATTTCTGCTGTGTGAACCTGGATTGTCCCTTTCCAGAGGTAAATCCAGGAACTCTAAAACAACGGCCAAGTCACGCACTACAACTTCAGACACAGCAGTCCTGCGTGGGAAAGGAGGCCTCCTGGATATCACAAAATCTTGGAATGGTTTGAGTTGGAAGGGATCTTAAAGCTCATCTAATTCCAGCTCCCCTTCCTTCAGACACTCAGGGGTCGTGTGATTACCTCAGTGTCCTCTCAAGTTTGTCTCCTCCCATTGCCCTGTTCCCTGAGTTATGACACCAAGTCTGGACTGTGGGATTAAAAGACACAATATAACAGCATCTCCTTGTTTTCCCCAGCTGATTTCCCGTGCTGTGTACATGTGTATAAGTGCGTGTGCTGGCTCCATTTGCAGCAGGGAGATACTTAGCTCTGAAACAAAAATGTGTTTTGAAGCCAGATACAGTTGGCTCCACCTGGGACTTTCTTTGCTGCAGTTGCAGAAGTAAGTTGGAGCAGCAGCAAACTAGAAAAAAATGTAAATATTGCCAGCTGTCTCTCTAGGACCACGCTGCTCTGATTAATTTATGATGTTTTCAAAGAAAGATGGTGAATGTTGCACCATATTTGAAATTAAAAGGTTAAGCAGAGTTTAAAAAAATGCACAGTAGACTTTTTTTAAAAAATGTGCTTTGCTTAGTTTTGAGCAACAGAATATTAAATGACTAATAATAAAATGAGTTAGTGCTGGCTTTTGACAGCTCCTCCATCCCACGGCCCTGAGACAGAGGAACAAAGTGCAACTAAGCTGCGTTGCTGGGCTGAGCAAAGGGAGGGTCGAGCTGCCTCCCCTTGTTCTGAGCTTCAAACGCTGCGGCTGCAGAAATCGAGACCATAACTAACGAGGATTTCAGCGCCAGCCTCTCTCCAGCTGGGATCACCATAAACACAGCCCCGCTGGCAGGGCTGGAGGAAGGCATCAGCTATTCCAGTCCTGCCCTTCCCAGCTGGAGTTACTGAGGGGACAGACTGGCTGGGGGTTATCTGAGCTCTGACAAACCACCTGCTTCTCAAGGCATTCACAGAAGTGTCTGCTCAACTCTTCTGCCCTGATTCCCACCTCCAGCCTTCCAGCGGGGGGATTTTAAAATGATTAAAATGGACTCAGGCACCAGATCCAGAGTAAGCAAAGGCTTGAGCAGCCTCGGCTTCCGCAGGGGCTGGATGCCGTGACAGAGTCTGCACTTCCCTGGGAGCACCCAACAGCTGCCTCCAACGCCAGCATCAAACCAGGCACGGCGTCTTCTTGCTTCAAGAGGACAAAACTGCAGCCAGTGTGATGCCAGGCAATGTCTCTACTCAGAGAGTTATAAAATAAACGAACCAGCTTTCCGAGTCTCCTTTGTTTTGTAGTTTTGTTTCTCTTCCCTTGTGGCTTTCCTGTGCTCCACTTTTCACTTCTTTAACCTGAGTCAATTTTTCCCTCAAGCTAATTTGGTATGAACAGTCATCCTCTTGCAACTCCAAAAATATTTTCTTTTCTTTCTTTCAGATGCCCTTTCTTCCCTCCTTCCTGCAGAACAACTGGTTTTCCAATGGCAAGAACCTGTCAGTGCCTATTCCAGGAGAGGGGGATACAGAAAACTGTCAGCAATAACAACTGAGGAATTTTTCATATAATCCCTTTCCCGGACAATTATTGAACATTATCTGGAGAATACTAAAACATGCTGGTACTTAAAAAAAAAGGGAAATAACTAATATTATTTTTACTTACCTGCTTCACCCACAAACACTTCCACTGGTGGGCTGGTAGGACTCTCACCAATGACATTATATGCTGTCATTAGTACTTCATATCTCTTGTATTTCTTCAATTCTGAAAAAGTAAAATATCATATATTAATATTATATATTATCATTTATACTGTATTACAGCTATCTTTTATATTCCAACACCTTTACATCTCCAGACTTGTCTCTCAGGAAATGTGGCAATAGAGCAGTACAACAGTGCAATGCCTACTTCAATCCTTCCTGATTTCACACATCACAGCATTATCTGCATCATTTTGGAAGATATTTGTGATGAAATGGCAGGATTTTCCAGGGTTTCCTCACAGTGTTGCTCCAGTAAGAGGAAGAATGCTTTCTCTTGGAATATACCCATTTCTTAGGGATAACTAACTAGAGGAACATCTCTAGGTCATTCTTAAGGACAGAAAATGGCAGGATTTGCCTTTGAATGTCACCATAAGGTCTCCTTTTGATGTGCACTGGTAGGAAAGAGTCTGCCTAGCCTTTGCCTAACCCCTGGAATGCTAATTCAGGAGGGGCATTTGGCATCTGCACTGCTCCAGAATGGCACAGCTGAAGCAGATGCAGAGGGAGACCTGCAGTGAGGAATCTGGAGTCCCATTCCAGGTACTCATGGGTGTCTTCTCCTCCAACAGGACCACAGCTCAACCGTCAATCACAATGAGAAAGGAGAACTTGAAGGCTGGACTCCATTTGGCTACCAGGCAACAAATTTCTTTGCTGACACAGAGAAACTCCTCTGACAGATGAGGCGGGAGAGTGAGAGAAGCGTGAAAAAATCCAGAAAGCCCAATTGTTTGTGGGTAATTAACAGATGCAACGAGGGTGGAGCAGAATCACATCAACGTCATTAGGGGAGGCAGCGCCTGAGCAGTTTCAGATTTTGCATTTTCAGGATGAAAGAATCAATCCCAACAGATATATTTATCATTGACAATACTTAATAGGGAAATTAGAGTAAGAGAGCAATCAATAATATAAATTGCCCTATTTAAATGAGCATTGAATTAAGACACGCATGGCCAGAGGTCCAAATTTCTCCCTTTGCCAATAATTTTCCCTGCTATCTACAAATCAGAGTCCCCTTAACTCGAGGACAGTTTGTCATTGGTTGGGTAAGGTTCAAAAAGCCTAATTAGGCAAGTTTGTCTAATTTCAGTGTCACAGAAGGGTTTATAAGTGTTGTCCTCCAATATCTGACTGTGAGTTCAGCATCATTCCCCAGTCTTGGGCATACTGTAAATTATATCTGATACATCTCTAATTTTTTAATGTGATATCACTAAACTTGCATGGACTGCTAAATGTGGAGCAAGCAAACCAGAAATAACAGTGCTGAGTTCATCAACAAACAATAGTAAGACACACATGTATCGTACTGGGCAGCTCACAGAGGGAAACTTCCTTTTCTGCCACAAGTATTCACAAGGGAGATTTTAGTGTTAACTGGATGTGGAAGAAAATGGAACATGAGAGTTCATGCATGCAACTTTCAGTGGGGATCAGGCTTCATTTTTTCTTTTTTTTAGCCCATCACAATATGTGACTCAAAAGCCTTGGGCAAAACCTATCTAGTGAACCATCATCACCAAAAAGCAACTTGCCTTTTAACTCTGTCGAATGTTATTTTATTCATTTCCAATTGAAAACACCTCTGGAGATGCACATAAATTCATTGGGCCCTTTCTAAATTGGCCTTGTACTCCACGGAACGCCCGAGCATCGCAATGCTTGAATCATAGGACTAATGATGTGATACAGCTAAACTCAGACGGACTGCAAAATATGTAGCAAGTGAATCAAAATTCATTTAGCATCAGCAATACTAGGTTGTTACAGTCAATAATGTTTTACCTTCCCAGCAGCCACATTTTTACAACAGCTACCTACTTGCATCATCGATGTCTCTGGGTGTAGGGGAAGCAAAGGCTTAGAGAAAAAGAAACTCGGGAAAGCCAGAATCATTAATCTGTGTTGATTTCTGCTGGGTCCATGGAGGAGAGCCACAGGAGTTTGCCCATGGTGTATTTTGAACCATTACAAAGAGTCTCATCCAAAGGCAGTGTGCACTTACGTGTTAATTCATACGTCGTTAATGCAGAGCTGCTGTTCACTGTCTTGAAGATGCTTTGGGCTATTCAGGGTAAGCAAAGCAGAAAGCTTGTTACAGTGCAAGGAAATAGTTATTGCAAATGATGTACAGCAGAGACAGAGGCAAATGAGGCAGCACACCCATACACAGTTTAAGCTTTAGGACTATACCTTGAAGGGCAATAAAATCACATCACTCTCTCATAACACATCGAAAGCATCTCGCTCACATGGGGCTGTTTCATTTCCTCCTCAAACAGAGGAACTCACAAATACACAACACAAAAACGTTCTGACTTTTAGATTAAATAGAACAAATGAGTAATAATGCAATGATTTCTAGGGGCGAAAGCTCTCAGTGGTGCATTACATCCTGATTTCTCGAGATGCAAAATTCAAACCCTGAAGAGCTGCAGAGTACAGAACTGGAACGTGGGCCACAAAGCGAACACTTACATCAGGGCAGGACCTGTTTCTTTAAGTGTGAATTTGATTTCCCACAGTTTCACTTAAAGAATTCAATATTCCTGCTGTGAGTGAATTGTAATGATATGCTAAGCTGTGCAAAACCGCGGGTCAGTGAGGAACAGAGGTGTTCTAAGGTGAGAATTATGAGGAGAAAGAGGGAAATTTATCTTAAAATACATTTGTCTCCACCCCTTTCTCTCTCTGTCTCTTGACTCCCTGGAGAGGTACAGCTCGTTTTTTCTCCTCTACAGTGATTAGGAACATTGCTGCAGGGCCAGACAAGAGAAGGGAAAAGAGGAAACTGGTTGGTTTCACAGGCTCCCTGGCTTGTGAGAGCATCCAAATTCATTATTTCATAATGTACACAGTCAGTCTTTAAGGTTTTGTCTGAGAAAAACCCTTCTGCATTCCTACATCTACGAGAGCGTTGCATCTCTACTCTGTCCTGGTTCAAGCTGCACAGTCTGAGAAGTCTCATTAGCTCTGACCATGTAAGTGAGGTCAGAGTCAGGGGCTTACATTACATTTAAAGCACTCACTTACCCCATACCCTCATTAAATTCACTCTTGCTTTTGTAGAAATCACTTCCATGGGTTCGAGAAAGCATGGCAGATGATGTAAGATATTAAAATAGTCTCACTCAACTCTATTCTGCTGCGCTTGGGGTATTATCTTATTCTGAATATTCCAGTGACATCAAATAGGACAAAAGCTGGTCCCTCCATGAGCACATCTCATTGCTGGACCTTATTTCTCAAGCTACTGAGTGCTCACATGTCTGTCTCCCATCATCGTATTCTGCCTATTCTTTCCTCTGATTTCCTTTCTAGCCTTTATCTAAAAAGCCCTTTCATTTTTTCTATTATTCCTCTCCCTCTGCACCTTCTTTCCATGTGAGCCATAAATCCCAGTGACTAACATGGAAAGCAGGCACGCAAAATTCTTGCTCATCTTTGTTATTTTCTTCTAAAATATGGACAAGCACTTTGAAATTATAAAAATTCCATTTAAAAATTCTCCTCAGCTGTTTCCTCATACTGTAAAAAGGAAAACAAAATGTCAATTATAAAAACAATTGAAAAAATAGCAAGGAAGGAAAAAGTTGCCAGCTGAGGAAAATGAAGTGTCTCTCATGTGAAGGAAGAACAAAGTGTACCAGAGTAATTACTGGAGGTAGTGGAAAGCAGGAAATCAGAGGGTACATGGGGGACAAACCATCAATTCCAGCATGCTGGCAGCGATCAGCACAGACCACTACAATGCTGATCACACTCAAGTTACTTGCATTTTCAGCATCTTCAGGCTGATTGTGTAAAACCTGAATTATTCCCAGCACTCTTAGACTTACATTTTATTTCCACGGGGCAAGAGGGGATGTAGTGCCTGGTGTAATGACAGATTACAATTGTGGGGTATTTTAGGGTCCAAACCAGAGGCTTACGTGTGAGCTCTGCTCTTAAAGCTGAGGGGTTCTGGATGTTTTTGGATTCTGTCCCAGGCCCGGCGTTGTAGTCCAGCTCCCGGTAGTAAATGCGGTATCCCAACAGGAGCCCGTTCAGACTCTCTGCTTTGGGGGGCTGAAAAACATCCACAGGAAGAACAGGCTGGTTAAGGTGGGCATGGCAACAAATGTCCATCACTGGGGTAAGTGGCTCTGTGCTCTGGTGAAAACAGACATTAATAATGCACAGGGTTGAAGGTTTTGTGCTTTGAACAACACAAGTTAAAGGCAAGTTTGAGGATTTTGCTCAGCTGTGGTCTTTGCAAGAGGTCATTGACTGAAAGATCCACACCAAGAGCCAAGCTCCTTTCCTTCTTGGCCCACAGAAACCTGGGTGTGATGAAGGGTATAAATAAGCACCCCCTGGAAATGCAGGTTGCTTTCCACCAGCACTGGAAGAGCCAAAGTGTGTTGCTGCTTCTGAAAAGAAATTATTTTGTCACAGACAGAATTTCTTCACCGGCTCTTTTCCTTGGGGACTGATCACAGGACAGTCTTCATTTGGCATTATTTTACTGAAAGACTGACGAGAAAATAAAAAGGAAAATAAAAAGGAATAATAAAACTTCTGGCTTTTATTAGGAAGACAAAACAAGGTCTAATAACAACCTCAGACAGGCATTTAGAGAGGAGTCACAGTGTGATGGGCTCTGGTGTGTGCACAGAGGAAAACCCAGGCTTCCTCCATAACAGCTCGGAGCAGTTTGGCACATACAGCCATGGGATGGATCAAATAGGAGTTTTTACCCTTCTGCATCATGTTGGGAGATGCTCAATGACAACATCTCAGCAAGGCTTCTCCAGCAGCCCCTCACATCCTCCTTCAGATACAGACAGAGCTGGCACACTGAAAATGAGATTTGTGTCTGAGTGGCTTGCTTAAGTAGAGACATGCAAAGGGATTCCTCATATTTGGGAAAAAAATACTTTCCTGAGTCTAATGCAGGCTAAGAAGTGCAGAGAAGAAGAGATGCCCTGAGCTATTTATCTTCTAAAGATTCTTTTACTGAAATTTAAGGGGCTGAAAGTATAAATGAAAAGGATATTAATGAAGATCTTGCCTTTAATCCAGGAAGATCCCTACCAGCCTTGAGAATTTTACTAAGGAAAAGCATTGTGTAAAAATTAACTGCTGGTGTGAAACACTGTCACAATAGAAGGTAATGCCCCATGTAATTTTAATGAAGAAAGTAAGGACATCTTGATAGAAAGCAGGAAGATCTTTGGTAATAACCCAGCATTCTGCCTCCAGAAATGACATGAATTTTCCATTACTCCATTACAATGGCAAGAGGAGGGAGAGGACTGTCCTGTCTCAGTGCCAAGGACTTTGCTTTGGGTGAGGGCTGAAGGAATTAAGCAGAAAGACTGCAGTTTATGGAAACCAAAAAAGAAAATGACATGACCCAGAGTATAGAGAAGCTTCACAGCCATCAGGAAAGGGGGGTAGAACCTGCTCCTGCAAGAAGCTGCCTTCTTTTGCAGATGTCCTTCACAGAGCCTGCTGAAAGCAACCCAAACTGTCCCAAGATTTCCCTTGCTCTGCCTGGCTGGAGATCTCTTATTCAACAGTGTTCCATGCTCATCATTGTGTTCCATCCTCTGGCAAAGCTCTGGCCACCTTTCACTGTTTGGCATCTGCATTGAGGGCGATGCTGCGAGGGATTGTGAGGCACCTTGAGTATCATCAGGGCTGGGACCTCCCCACTGCAGAGCCCCACCTGCTGAAAGCCTCCTTCACAAACAGAACAACCTCCACCAGAAATGGAGCTGATTCTTCAGCTCCCCAGTATTCCTGTTGGGAAGCTGTTCCCAGCCTCACCATTTGGTTAGAAACCTTCATTTAATTTCTAATCTAAATAATTCATAGCCAGTTTCTAACCATTTGTTCCTGTGCTAACATTGCCTTTTGGGTTAAATTGTTCTTCTCCCTGTGGGGTGTTTACTCCCGTGATGTATTTTAGAAAGGGCAATCATATTCCCTCTACGACTGCATTTTACAAGGCAAATAAATCAAGCTCTCATACAACAGCCTTTCCTAGTCTCAGGCTGAGAGCCCCTTGTCCAAGGGACTAAGAAAATAGACCAAATAAAGTAGCAGGCTTCTCCAGGGCTGCACATGATGTTACTGCTCATAGACCAGCTGAAATGCTCTCCTGTGCAAGAAGATGAGATGGGGCTACTGGAAATTATCAGTATCTCTCTCCTGATGTTTTCTTTTCCAGTCTTTTGACTTTGTTTTCTGTATTACACTGAAGTTGCTTCAGCCCTGATGGTTCCCTTGCAGAGCAGGGCTCCACAGCACAGCAGTGTCCTCACCTCCCTCTGACTTTTCCTATTTTAATTACCAGTAAACTTTTTTTAAATTTAGGAAAAAAAAAAGCTGAAGTGGAATATCCTACAGAACTGGAAAATCCTGCTGAAGCTGAGGAGGAGACTGTGACTCCCTGCTCTGCCATGTAACTGCCTCGCAGGTAAAGCTTAATTCCTCATCGTGGTCCAACACTGATCTTATGACAGCAAACATTGTTTTCTTATGCTATCATGTGATTCCCCTTTTTTTCCTTCCTTGAGATTTAGGACAGGAAAGCTCAGAAAATAAATAGCTTGCAAACTGTCTCTCTTTTTGCTGTGGAAATGATAATTCTTTCCTGAAAAGGGTACTCAGCTAAAAGGTCAGGTCTTCCCCTTCCTATCTGTCTTCTGTGGACAAAACTCTGCTTTTGATGTAATGGATTATTTAGGATTTTGTAGAAAGGCCTGGGGGATCTGCTGAAGTAGGTAAAATGGTTATGAGTGACAGCTCATAACGTACAGAAGTAAGAGAAACATTTTTGTGCTGTTTAAAGATAAATAAATAAATAAAAACTGAAATGTAAGTTTGAATAATTGTTATCTCTAAGGCAGAAGCAGAACGGTACATGATCCTGATGTTAAGTGCAACATCCTCCAGAACATTTGAAATAACCTTGCATTATTGATACAACAGACCTCACTGGAAACTACTTATTTTCTTCCTCCTTTAAATTCAAAAATAATGGACTGATTGGACCAAGCAGCTGAAAGCCCAGATAGTGCATCGAGAGTTTGTTTTGTGAATTATTCACACAACTCAAAGTTAAGAATTTAGCTTTGCTTGGAAATCCACTCTCCCATTTAGCTTGACTGCTGTTTTCAGTTTACATTATTTCTCAGACACTGCTGTGAAACTTCCTCTTAATTGGAGGCTATTGTGGGACTTGAAGATTTTTGTTTATTTGAAAAATATAGTACGGCTGAATTACCAGGACCTATTAATATACATGTGGTAATGACATATAATCGCCCACAACTCCCTCGAGATGGCTCTGGCACAACAACCCCATTTCACTTTCATGAAATGAAAAGCATCCAATTACCTAAACAACCACCTATTTCACATTAACTACACACCAGTAATCAGTCAGCTGGGGAAATGTTTATTTCTGTGGTCCATCGTGCCTCACATCCTCTTTGTCCTCTCTTTCTGTACTTTGTACTTTTTCTTCCCTTTGCTGGGGGCTCTCCTTGTAGGTGGGGAGGTAGATTTGCATCTCTCCATAATTCCTTTGGTAAAGCTGCTCAACATGTCTCCTGTTTTTGCTCAACACGCTGTAAGCAATGCTGCTGCTCAGGATTACTCTGCGTGAGCTGGGGCCAGGCACCCAGCAGCACAGCCAAGCAGACTTTAAAGTGCTGCTGCACAGCAATAAACAGACCCTCATCCATATATTTTTCTCCCCAAAATGCAAGGAGTCCCATCTGTACTGTAAATGCATATGTGCATTTTTCACTATAATGCAATCTGTCCAAAGCCATCCTTATTATGTGTGGGGGACATTATCTTGGGAGCAGGGTGGGCAGAGGCTTTCCAGGGTGGGTTATGGATAATGTGCAGTACCCCACAGGGGTCCCTCTATTAATGCCCACTCTGCAAAAAGAAGCCTCAGGCACTGGGTCACAAAATGTTCCTGCATCTCCCAGGAGGCCAGGACTGAAGGATAAAGGCAGGCAGAGGAAATGCCAATATAAAATGCAGACTTGACACAAACACTTCCCCATCCAACCCAGAGAAACTGCGGAGAGCTCAAACTCCCCTTTTCTTTTCTCTGAAGAAATCTCGATGTTTCGCTCTCAAAGAGCCAAGAGGGCGTGTGGAGCTCCTCAGAGGAATGAATGGGATCTCAGGCACTGATCTCAGGCTTCTGATCATTTCAGCAGCAGGAGGAGGCTGTGCATGATGTGAGCCAGAGTGAGCTTTTGACTACCTGATCTTACCAACACCACACTCTGTGGAATGTTTTTTGTGTAAAGATGCAAGACTATGGATATCAACAAAAGGACAGGAGAATCTGACAAGTAACAATCTTGGACATGGCTACAGTGGGGCACAAAGTAAAAACAACTGCCAGGAGTCTCCATTCATCACTAAAATTTATGCTAGATCAGGAAAATAAGGAAGTAGCTGCAGTCCTTTAATGTTAGTACAATACTTCCAGTTCAAGAAAATGTTCCTGGCAATGTACCCTGAAATTCAACAAGTCAAAGCAGCTAAAAAATTCTTCACGGGAGCATCAGAATTTTTTGTTTTACCTACCTGCCACTGCACAAGGACAGAGGAAGTCGTGTGGGGAGTTACTAACACGGAACTGGGTGGTTCATCTGGAACTAAACAAGAGAAAAAGGAAACGAGAGCAGTTTGAGCAAGAAGGTGGAAAAGGAGCATCTTTTCTTTTGTTCATCAGGTTCTTTCTCTTCACTGCTGAAGGAAATCCTCCATCTAGCTGCTACGTGGTGGGTCTCAAAAGCAGCATGGTGGATGTGGATGCTGGAACCCAGGGAGAAGCCAGGCACTTCTCTTACATCCCTTGCTCTACATGTGGCTGTGGCAGCTTGAGCAGGAGCAAGAAAAGCTGAGGGCATAAACCTGGAGGAAGCTGCAGCAGCCAGCTGCTCACAGACCACGGGCTGCCCATTTGTAAAGAAGTTAAACCAGCTGTGTGCGGACTCCAAAGGGTGGGATAACTGCTCCCAGATTTTTCAGGAGATTTTTTGCTACAGCTGGGGCAAGCCCACCTTGAATTTAGGAGTCAAGTCACACAGTCACACATTATTTTAGCCAGGACTGCTTGATTTACCACAGGTTAACCCCTTCCTGTGCCCATGGCCCGTGGCACTCCCAGACAGTCCACAGCAGCTCAAAGACATGAAGCTAAGGCTTATCAGGAGCACACAGCCCTCCACAGTGCAATGCTCGAGTGGCAGCACCGGGGCTGCTCAGCAGAATAAATGTTCAGTTTTTTGAGGAGGTGAGAAGCTTTCACAGTTTTTTACCCTGTTGTATTGTGAGGAGGCCAAGCACAACTCTGGATCCACTGTGGCTAAATTCAAAGGGAACTTAAAATGAAATTTTAAATTCCGAAACAGTGAGCGAGTGCTGCCTCATTAGCACTAGTTACAGCCTGCACCGAGCCTGCTGCTGCTGCTGTGCAGGAAGGTGGAGAGTCAGGATGCCTTTAAGGGGCTGCTTAGCACATTAGTCAAGTATTACACTGGGTTCCTGCTTAACTTCCCACGCTCCTGAGCTCTGTCCTCTGTTCTTCTGATTTCAAGATCGCATTCCCTTGCAAAATGGCTTCCTATTTTTATATCTCAGTGTCATTTCTAACTCATCACTCCTTCTAGGAGTGCTCTGTAGGAAATCCTGGATAATTCCTAGCACCATATATACATATATATATAGCCATAGAATCATTTAGGTTGGAAAGGACCTCTAAGACCATCAAGTCCAACCATTAAGTCAGCACTTCCAAGCCCACCATCGAACCATGTCCCCAAGTGCCACATCTACGTGGCTTTTAAATCCTTCCAGGGATGGCGACTCAACCACTGCCCTGGGCAGCTGTGCCAGTGCTTGACAACCCTTTCAGTGAGGGAATTTTCCAATTTATTCAATCTAAACCTCCCCTGGTGCAACCAAGGCATTTCCTTATGTACTACCACTTCTTCAGAGAAGAGATCGATTCCCCCCTCACAACACTCATATATATATATTTATCCATGTATTTATCCCAGTATTACCCCATTTCCCAGGGTAAAAGCACATACTGATGCTTTCCCTACTTTGCAGAGTTCCTTTCTCCATTCAAGACATCAGAGCTACTTCTGCATTCAGGCATCGACTTTATACAATCAAGGAATTAGAAGCTGATCTCTAAGGCTAAAAATAAAAGCCTTGTCAATGTCATTCACAGTTTATTAGTCCTGATCTGCAGGATTAAATGCTCATGTTTCCAGGAGCTTCATACTCTTTCTTACCTATATCTCAGCAATTTTGCCATACTGCAGACTGATGTGGATTGTGAGGGGAAAACAATTGAAGAAACTTCTTTAAATGTATGCTGGGTTCTACATTTATTTTTAATGCTCTCTTGTAAATTATTCAATTTCTGCAAAGATAATGGTTAGTGCAGAGTTTAGAAGCCAATCAAACGAAGTTTAAATCCATTTTGAGACTCCTGAAAGTATGATTCATTATCAGAGGGCACAGCAGGACACTTAGGGCTGCCTGTTAATTCAGCCATATCTCATTGCTACCTGTGCCAACTTCCTGTGGACAAAACTGCTTTGGCTGTTGGTTTTCACTCCAGTCTCCGTGGAGAACACCCTGCAGCGGATCCAGGGGCCCTGGGGAGCCCCCACCCCTCAGTATTGCCCCAGTGTTCTTCTCCTCCTCCCTCCTTACCATCCTGCAGGGTTGTGACCGCCTCTGTCTCCATGCTGAAGTCGCTGTCCCCGATGTCGTTGGTGGCCTTCACTCGCAGTTTGTAAGAGGTGAAGGGGTTTAAGCTGTGGAACAGGGAAAACAAAGCTGAGGGATGAAATCTGCCCCCCTCATCACAACTTGCCTCTACTGCCAACCAGAGTTGAAGAGAACCTGCCCACTGCCAACCAGAGTCACTGAGCAGTTTGTCTCCTCTCCCCATCGCCTTTTCTCTGCAGGCTCCCACAGCCTCCCAGGTGTTCCCATCCCTGCTGCCCTCAGCCCCTTCCCAGATGTCCTCTGCCCTGAGTTCCCAGAAACACTCCTGAATTCGTCGCTGAATGGGGCACCACAAAACAAAGGTGAGGCTGCAGCTCCTTGAGCAGTCCACGACTGGAGCTTGTTATCTGAGTTCTGCATGGCTGTGCAAAGCTTGGCTTTCAAGGTGCTTTGCTGAGATATCCTCCAAAGCCATCTGGGTCATCCTCCGAGCTCGGATGGGGAGGACAGGTGGGGAGGAGGCAGGAGACGTGCCCAGGGTTGGGCAGCACACAGCAGGCACTGGTATTCAGAGTGCCAGCTCCTGACTAATCCCCTACACTGCACCACTTGATCAGTGCATTTCACTCCTGCTGAATCCCAAATTAATGCCATTACCTGGATTATTTAATAAAGACAGCAACAACAGGTTCCCTGAAGCTCTTTTATCTATGTGGTGCTTTAAGATATGCAAAGAGTGATTTCCAGCTGACATAACCTTGCAAAGATGCTTCTGTCTTGGCTTGGCAGGGGAGGGGAAGGGGAGGCTGCCTTTGGAGTCACAGACAGAGGCTTGAAATGCAGAGCTGTAACTTACGGGGGATTTCACTAATTAATTGGTAGTGTCTAAGCATCCACTGGCAGATGTAACACTGACTACAAACCCAAGTTACTTGTAAGGAATGATTAAACATCAAGGATAATGCATTCCGATGGGCAGCACTCTCACATCCACGACTCTTCTGGACTTCCACAGGAAAGTGTGTTTAGCAATAGGGAGAAGAAATCTTTTTCAGCAGTGCTACCCTATCAGGACAGAATTACTTACCTACAGCAACTTCAGTAATGTGAATCATCTTTTTTGAGCTTTCGTTTTCAGTCATGCCAATGTAAAGTCTAAGTGATGTAGATGATTTCCTTGTTTTTACAGGTTTTGACTGGAAGGATACTGGCACACGACCAGTGAGCTGCCATATACCACAGCCACTGATGCTTTTAATAACAGACCCAAAAAATCTAAATCTGAATGCTTGGAATACCTGATTCTCCTAAAGCTCATGGCCTTTTAGAAATAATCTGATTTGTACTGGCTCGTCAACAGAGGAAATGGACAGCAAAACAAGTACCTGCTCGTAGACATTCAATTACTTTTGCTGATGTTACAAGGACTTTAATTACACCAGTATTGCTGAGGATATAATGAAGCCTGAATAACAAAGTTTAAACATTCTGATGCTATCTATAAACTTCAGTATGGAAAATACAGATAAAAATGGTTCTCATTTCATCTGGAAAAGCTTTTATAGAGATAATTGCAATGCAGCATTCAGAGTGGATTTTAACATCAGTCACTACTGAAAGGATTTTTAACTAGTTGTATTTTACAGAACACTCTGTAGCTACATATGGTTTAGCCAGAGTAGTGTTATCTGTGGTGCTGAGCTTCCAGGAAAGGCTTCAAAAAGATGCACTGCAGTCCAACTTTAATTAGATTTATTGCATGACCTTCAGCAAATCTCTCAACTGCTGTTCATAACACCACCTCTAAAATGGGAGCAGTGGCCTCACTTAACCTCTCTCCCCCACAAAGACTGTGAAGCTGACTGATGCTTGTTTTGGTCCCCTAACTAGTGGGAAAGTATGGGAATTTCTGTGCTGGCCTGGCATCACGTGGTACCTTTCAATAACGCAGGATGTCGCCTCGTGGCTGATGGAGGAGGAGTAGGTTTGCCAGTCTCCATTTGGCAGCTCCCGCACTTGTACTGTGAAATATCGGATTGGTGACGATCCGTCGCTTCCCGGGACCCACTTCAGCACCAGGCTCCGTGAGGACACATCACCCTGGGGGGTCATCACCTGCCTGGGTGGTGCTGGTCGCTCTGCAATCAAACCATCATTTAGCTGCTTTGAGAGGAAATTCAAAACAAGATAAAATATGACAGCCTGGTCAGATTTTCACGCTGGTAATGCCACAGGGCATTGAACTTTTGGATTTGCCGTATGAAGTATGCAACCATCCCATTCCTTAACCTTCTACTGCAAGGAGGAGCAGTAAAACTGATTCGGATATAAACCTTCCTCACAGTGGACCTCAAACTTGTGGGGGTCTTGACCTGACAGGTTAAAGAAGAATCATCAGGACAAGCAGCCAAGGAAAGCAAGGCAATCTTTAATGAAACTCCGCTGTGCTTCTGGCTACAATTGCTCTTTTGACAGAATCTGTGTGTAAATCAGCTCACTTTTTAACCTGTTCTTACTCCCTGGTACCAGGAACGCTGTTCTCTCTGTGCTATGCAGTGTCCTCTTCCCCCAGCTGAGGCACAAGGAAGGGGAAGGGGTGAGCTGGAACACTCACAGGCTGCTGTGTTGCAGAGTCCAAGCAAACGCAGCTGATGCTGAATTCCTGCACGAGGCAAGGAACCAGGAGCCACCAGCAGCTCCTGGTGCTGCTGCTTCCAAACCCCAGCCTGGAACCAGCACAGAGCTGGGGCTGGAGCACCTGGTGCAGAGGTCCCTTTCAGAGGTCCTCAAGTCTTCCCTTCCTACCCACTTAACCTTGAACCTGCAAAGTCAAACCAGCCAGTGCTGAGGGAGATCTCTCCAGAGTAATTACCCTCGCACCTCTGGGATGAGCAGGGAATGGCAATGCAGGTGTAAGCATGCCAGCCCCCAACTGTTTCATTACAGATCTCCTTTCCCGTCACCGCGCCTCCGCACTCCATCGATTTCAATAGAGAAACTCTATAGAGTGAGGAATAATTGTTTAATTGTTTATCATGAAGATTATTGATTCTGATTAAAATGTGTGGCATGTAATAAAGCAGAAATTGATTGGAGACACCGCAGTGACTTGCTTTTGAGAAGCAATTCAATTCAACTTCATCAGCACTTGTTTCCATAAACACACCTCTGCCTGCCCAATTCCTCATGGCTCCATACTGCCAGCACTTCATTTCCCTGCCATCCCCTAAAACCATTTCCTGCATGTTTTGGCATTTCTCTGCAGCCTGCTCTCGCTGACATCAGTGCCCAAAGACTTGTAAGCTATTAGCTGGAGGAAGCCCTGGGTGCCAACAGCCTGCGAGCAGCAGCACGACGCGAAAGGTCAGTGCCTTACACTGACAGGCGGAGACAGGGACGTGGGGTTATTCCATGCCAGGGAGGGAGAGTCATGCAGGGATTTTACACATTCTGCTGGTAAGCTCTGCAGTTTTGGGCAGGTCAGATCTTGCAGTCAGTCTCCTGTGATTGGATTTCCTTCTGCTGCTAATGGGAGATCTTAAAATCTCCTGTGTTGCAGGATATACTCCCTGACTGTTTGTACAAACCCATTAGTATAAAGAGTTTATTTATGGGAGTTTAGCCACAAGCAAATGCTAAGGTGAGCTGTCTGTACAGGAATTTAAGGCTTGACTCTACCAGGCTACATGACTCTATGGACTACTTCTAATTTCTTGCTACATTTAAATTTTTTGACTCAGTTCTGCCCTGATCACTGGTGTTGACTATTCTGAAGTGTAGACTCAAAGCACTGCAGCAGAGCCTCTGGAGAATACAGCCACAATATAACTTGGGATCTATAAATCACAGGCATCACTGCAAAATGTAAAGATTTATACTGGGATTAACCAAGGAATTTACAGGGGTAAGAGTGACCAATTTTGCTAATTTTCAAGGGAATTTTTATGTCTATCTTAGTATCAAGGACTACAAGGATATTAAATACATCTTTGTTAACAGGAATTAAATATCTTTTCATTCTAGAATATTTTTTGTCATGTATAAAGGTTTCAGGTTCATTTCTTGTTAGCAGAATAGCTGCCCTGGATAAATTTCTTTATTATCCCCTTTTATAATTCTTGTTGATGTGAGAAAACACATTGTTGTCCCTACACTATATGGGATCAGCAAACTCATGGTTCCAAAGCACACAGAGACATAGCAGAGCTGTCCATCAAAAAGAGAAAGGGATCATGTTACACTGTGATTTGGGTACTCACGATAACCCTAAAGCATTGATAACAACAAGGGGTCATTGTTCCCACAGTGGAGCTGGGAGCTCTGCCCTGAGCTATTGTGTATCCTAGTGCACAGCCTGGGGAATCTGAACACATTTTATTGAGCAGGAGAGGCTCTGAGCTTTGACAATTCACATTTTTTGGCACAGTGGGGTTTTTTTGAAGCTTCTACATGTCAGGCTTTGAACCTCCCCTTTGACAGCAATCAGATGGGGGCGGAAGAAACCTTGAGTTGATAAAACTCTTTGATGGACAGTATCTTTAGCAGAGGCACTTCGAGTTTCCTAATACATCTCCAGAGGTTCTTTCTCTGAGGACTGCACTGTTAGGCACTGGGAAGGCTGCACATGACCTGCAGAGCTTCCAGAAAATGCCAGAGGGAATTTTAAACCCAACCAAATGGGTACTTGAAATGCTCCTCACAGGCTCTTGCTGGTGGTAGCTGAAAACCAGATGAACTTCCTCTCTTCTTAGAAGTGTTAGAGGAAAATAATTAAGGAAGACATTGTGGGCAAATACAATGGAAATCCTTACTCTTGCACTAAATGATGTGCAAGGTGTAGAAAGGACTTTAAACAAATGGTTGCTTATCAGGCACATTTTAGGAATTAAAAGTAAATATCATTGATTGCATCATAGTGCAAAACTTGGGCAAGAACCAAGAGCAGGCCCACAAGGTCATGTGGAAGCTCGAACAACAGTTAAAAGACATCTGTGGAGGTCTGGCCTGGGGACCTGCTAGAGTGTGCTCCTCTCTGAACTGTGACTTTTATGAGGCACAGAAGTTGTACGGTTCCAGTTTCTGATGGAGAATTTTTCTTAAAAAATATCAATATCCAGACAGCACAACGGGTCAGAGCAGCACGTGGCACAAACCCCAGTGGTGCTGGTAGAGTTACCCTGGCTTGCTTTGATTTTGCCACCTCAAGAGACCAGACACATCCTTTGCAGTGGAACATGGCCTATGTGCCAAGACCAGGGGAAGACCTGCACTCTTGTTCTCCACCAACATATTCACCAATATATCCTCTTTTAGCTCTGAATTGAAAAAAAAAATCCTCATGCACAAATAGAAAATGCAAATTTTCTGACTGCAGCTCTACAGATCAGTTCTGAAACTGGAGAAATGAGCAGTTACTTGAGCCAAAGCACTAAAAACAAGCAGTGGTGCAGAGCAGATCCTGTAACACCTTACATGTCTTTCACATTTTGTTACATTTAGTATCATTTACACACATGTATAAATGCCACCTTCAAGTAGATTCCCTTCAGAACAGAATTTCTCTGGAGAGTCAGAATGCAAACAACCATTTCATGGCTGATGCAAGAAGCAAAAAAAGTCTGGGCAATCCAGATGCAAAGGCTCTGCCTGAGTGTGTGGCAGCAAAAGGCCAGAGTAATTACAAACACATTAGGTCAGGGCTGAGGCACAATGGAGGAGCCATGGAGAAATTCTGCAACACCACTGCCTCTCATTTTGCGTTCCCTAATCAATATAATTCATCCATCACTTACTTTCTTAAGATTGCAATCTTTTTAGAAAACGAGAGAGCTGGAAAAAAACCTCCATCTGACTGCAAAAGGAGGCTGCATATGGCCAATATAGCAGCTGATGGAAAAATCAATTCCAACAGCCCGGCAGGTTAGAAGAACTGTGTCTCATAAAAGTCTGCCTTGCTTTCTCAAATCATGATGTTGCTATGGATTGGGGCAGGCTTATGGGGTGAAAAGGAGGAGGTGTCCCCAGCTATTAAAATCCCCCTAAGTGCAGTGCAGGCTCCAGGGCAGGCACAGAAATTCCCTGAACCCACAGTTTGCAAGCATTACCTCGTTTTTCAGTGGTGATCACCGTGGCTTCCAGAGGCTCCCCCCAGCCCTGCCTGGTCTTGGCAGATGTCCTGAAGATGTAGGCTGACTCTGGGCTCAGGTCTGTGGCCGTGAACTGCCGGACTGTGGAGCCAACCTCCACTGTGGTGAACTTGTTGGGGCTGCTGCTGGCCAGGCGGTAGGCGACCTGGTACCCTGCAAGAGAGGGGAAAAGGCTCAGCTGGCTTCCCTAGCAGTGACAAAAGAGTACCAGCACTATTAGTTTATCCTAATTACATGCTTACCTGGAATTGGGAGAAAGTAATTTACTGCCTTTGGTGTTATAAAGCTTTGCTCTTTGGCAATGCCACACACTTTACAAAGAAATCACACACACAAGGGTCTGCTGGTTACAACTGCCATGAAACCCAGTTCACTTTCCATCCTTTAGATCAACAGGATGCAAAACTCGTTTCATCTTTCCGAAGGCATACTGGTACCTTTTTGGAAAGCAAAGGAGCAGAGTTGGTGCAATGTATCACCTGATTGAGGCGGTTCAAGGCAACGCTCCAGTTCCAGCTTTCCAACCCACGCTCATAGGTTGTTCTGTCCTCTCCCAGTTTCAGCACTGGCTCACATTCAAGGTTCTTCAGCTGCAGCTCCAGCAGCTGGATTGCCCAAACCAAGCAGCCTTCACACTACTCCAGTCAAGGCTTGCTCCTCCTTTCTGCCCATGCTTTTCCCTCGGCAGCGAGTGCCAGAACTGCCAATAAAGCCACCCTTCTCCTGTCATTCAGCATCTCTGCCCTTGCCCAGAGCCTGAGGAAGGAGCCTGCAAGCTTTGTGGTCCTGCTTCATCCATGCGGGTCTCAATAACCAATTTTGCTGATGCCTGTAAGTGATAACCCCTGTTCCAGCCTGCCTGACAATCAGGAGCTCACAGTTTAGCCTGGGTTATTAACGATTCCACTGTGCAAGGAGGGCTTCCAGGGTTCTTACGCACCACTAGCGACAACTGTCCCCCAAAGAGGGTCTGCCAAATGTTCAAATCCATTCTGTAAACCCAGCAATTCAATCAGGCTCTCGCTTTTGGAGCTCAATGGCAACTTCCAGTCCAGCAGCTGACTTCCAAAATCAATTAATAGCAGAACTGATGTGGGGTTTTATTGCCCGAGCTGAATGTATGATTAAACGCTCCATGGAGTTACAGAGGGCAGAGGGCAGCCAAGAAGTCCAAATCAGACCAGCTGAAAACAAAACAGTCACGGCACAGTTCTGCCAACCCTCTGCTCATCCTCCGAATGACAAAAGGGGGCTGCAGCACCTGAGCCATCTCTTTCTCATGGAATTAATATCCCAGCTAGAGTTTGAACTCCCACCACATCTTGGCTGTAACAAGACCAAGGGGAGCCAAAACTGTCATGGTTCATTCAGGAAGGTCAGTGCATAAAATCTCAGGGGCTGATCTTACCTATGGCTATTAGAGAAAAACTAATGACATTAATTTCCCACTGTGAATATGCCACAATTGCCACATTCCCACTCACAGAAAAGGCCCAGAGTTCCTGCAGTCCCTGGAAGTGATGGCACTCGCACATGGCGCACTCTGTCACAAACGGTGGAATTTAATTGGGATGCAGATGGTATTAATTTCATTGTGTTGACTCTCACAGTGCCACTGATGATGCACCAGGGTTTCCTTGTCCTTTCTTCTCTGGCAGCTGCCTGGGGCCATGGGGAAACAGCCATGGCTGCAGCTGGAGGAGTGACCTGTGGCTTCAGCCCCAGCTCCTGCAGGCTGTGGCTGGTTTATTCCTACGCCAGCATTTCCACAGACGGGTGGATAGACTTCTTCAAAGGCTGGGAATAATGTCCTATGAGGAGTGCCTTGGGACTTGGGCTTGTCTAATCTGGAGACTGAGGGGAAAACTCACTGTTCTCTGCAGCTCCCCGAGGAAGGGATGTGAAGAGGGAGGTGCTGATCTACCAGGGTGTTAAGACACTGGCACAGAGAGATGGTGGCTGCCCCATCCTTGGAACTATTCAAAGTCAGGTTGGACAGGGCTCTGAGCAACCTTTTGTAATTGAGAATGTCCTTGCCCATGGCATGAGGGTTGGACCAGATGGCTTTTAAATACTGCTGCTAACCCAAACTATCCTGGTTCTATGATCTCCCTGGGACTGAGTGATAGGACACGTGGGAACGGTTCAAAGCTGCTTCAGCCAAGGTTCAGACTGCACATGAGGAAGAATTTATTTACAGAGAGGGTGGTCAAACCCTGGAACTGCCTTCTTGGAGAGGTGGGCAATGCCCCAAGCCTGTCTGTGTTTAAGAGCCATTTGGATGAAGCCCTTAATAATGTTGTAACTTGGTCAGCATGGAACTGGTGGAGCAGCTGGACTTAATGATTGTTGTAGGTCTCTTCCAACTGGAAGAGTCTGTTCTGTTCTATTTTATTCTAATCAATTAAAAAGTGTCCTTTTTTCAGACAAAGATTTTTCAGTGTGCTTCAGTGTTCCTGAGTGTGTTTAGATCCCAGCAAAGTCTTGGGGTCTTACACTTTCAACATTTCATTTTTTCACCTGCAAATTATCTCCTTTTATCCAAGGGACTAGTTCTTCCATTACTGGTCCAATATATTTCAACAAAGTATTTCTGTACCTTTAATGCTGCAATATTTTGATCTTTTTTAAAAGTCCACAGAAAGACAGAGAGCAATGGGGAGAAGGAACTGCTATATATGATCTTTTTTGTTTATACTGATGTGGAGAATGTGGGAGTGAAAACCCCAGTGCAGGATCTTAACAAGGAGAAAAAACAGTCAAAGAAAAGCACTGGGGAAATTTTTACAGAAGCAGGAAAGATGAAGGAAAAAGCAACTACGATGGCTAAAGAAGCTTGATAAAGGGACATAAGACGTAAAGAATAAGACCTGGAGGGAAACAGAGAATATTAAAAGAATAGAAAATTTGATTTATCTAGTTATTAAAAGATAAGTATGATATCTGGGACATATCCTTGTTGAGTAATTTCCTCTTTTCTAAACCTTTGTAATATATGAAGTGTAGTTAAAATGTAAGGGGGGAATAGAAAGATAACTATTTACTGCTAAATGGTGGCACTCATGCTGGAAAGCAATTGCAAACATGCCCAGATTAGGCAAAGGAACACATACATATCTAGGCCATTACAATATCTTACACAAGAGTGGGTTTGTGGCTAGTGAAAAAACTAATTAGCCATGAGAAAGAGGAAATCACTTGTCACAGCCTGTCTCTGTGACAGGCTCTGCAAACTCCCTTTCTATGCATCCCTGTGTAAAACAGCACCAGCTCTCACTGTCCTCTTCTACATCTGCTGTGTTGGCTAAAAGTCTGGGGGAATATCTGTTTTCCTGAGCTTACACAACCAGAGCCATCATCTCAACAGATTTCCTAAGAAATTCAACACTTCCACGGGTCTGACTCCAAAGCAAATATTCAGCCTTTACACCTGAACTCAGCTTGCATTTTTTGCTACGTACACCCCACCTAAAAGACACCCAGTACTTCATTTTGATCCCCTACATCTCTTGTTAGACAGTTTGGGACAATGAGGATACAGATTGCCATAAAATGCATGACTTTTACTTTTTCTGAGTGGCACAGAAGACTCAGTACTTAAACTACAGCTTGGATAATAACTAAGGCTAATGCAAGATCAAAAAGATAAAATTATTAAGTTGATGAATTTCAGCAACAAGGGGTAGGAGAAGAAAGGAAGTGTTAAGTGAAATCAAACGAGGCAAATCAATAGAGGTAAATGGAAAGTGTTCAAAGAGAAATTAATGTATGCTCGAGGGCTATAACAGGCAATTGCTGCAGTGGAGGAATGAGAAGCTTCCTATCCTTACCAGATTATGACAATAAAATGTTGCAGATATCTTAAGAAAAAAAAAAAATTAAAAAATCAAAGGTTATGAATGAAAGTATAACCTTTAAAAGGTGATCAGAGTAAACTTTTTGGGGAAAGGAATATCTTACAGAATGTGAAGTATCTGGATGGTTAATAAGAATTCATATTATTTTCTTAATTTTTTCCCCTTATAGCATTAGATCCCAAATCTCTTCTGCACTGGTGAGTGCTGCCACTCACCAGACCAAAACAGCATAAAACCCCCCCTGAAAGACCAAGTCTTCATGAGTTTATTTATTCATTGAAACTAGGCTTATTTTTCACTTTAGCATCTTTTTGAGCATTTTTTGCACAAGTGCAAGCAGTTCCACAAGCTGCACTTTCCAAACTCAACAAATGGCAGCGGCCTGAGCTGCCTGTTAAAAGTTAGGTCACCTCAGCACGACCGCTGGATTCCCCAAAGCAAACAGGCGGGAGGAGGGTGACAACACCCCATGAATGCCAAAAAGCTTTCAAGCTCATCACCATACAAAGCCCTTCAAGGAGTGACAGCACCCGTTGGTGCAGGGCACGGTGCGGCAGAGATACAAACACTCATTAATTTGTCACAGAACTCGGGGAGAGCCGAGCGATACCGCGGGGTTACGCTCGGCGCGGCGGAGCTGCAATCCAGTTTGTTGATTTTCCTGCTTATCTGTTTTAGGGCCAGCGGGTGTGCAAACACAGCCCGGGACCAAAATATGAATTTGCAAACATGGATTACGTCCAATTTTGGTTCTAATTCTCGGTGGAGTTCTTAACACTTTTTTTTTTTTTTGCAATAAGCTCCAGGTAAATGCTAAATATGAGGATACCGTGAGGAATACTAACCAGGGCCTGGGAGGATGTGGGTTAAGCTGTCATTTTCAGGGGGAGCTCATAGCTTGAAATGCACTTATGCACATTAATGTCTCATTTATCTTTAATAGTATTTGAAGGAACTGTGTGGGTGCTGGCTGAACTGAGTGCAGAGAGGAAGACACAGTGAAGCCTCAGGTGGTTGGCGTAACACTCCCAGAAGGAAAAAGGGAAATATCTAGCAGTCTTGCACAGTAAAATATTTAAACAAACAAACAAGTGGTTTTCCCTCTTAGTGCCTGCCAGTATTTCATCCTGCTAATCTCTCTCTGAAATGCTAGAACATGTTTTTATATAGATTACAAAAATGTTAGCTGCAAAGGTGCGTGTATACTCAGAGGACAAGGCAGGCAGAACAGGAACATTAGTTCAAAGGCTCTGAATACGAGTTGCTCTTGCAAAGCAAGTGGTTTTTCTTTCAAGCCCCATGAGTGAATAGAAGGGCAGCACATGAAATTATGTTCACTTATTTTTCCCAATGAGTCCACTTTGGTGCACTTGACCAGGGGGTTACAGTGCTGTTTTGGAGGTTCATTATAGTAATGAGATGTAAAAAGTGTACAGGGGAAAGAAAAAACCAAAACCCCCCAAATTTGCAACCTTTCCTTAGAACACTACACATTGTTTTTTTATCCATTTTTGAAGCTCAGCTCACTTCTTAGGAAAGATCACAGAAAAACCCAGCATGAGCAATTTTCCCTTTTTCTCCCTTTGACAGCTAACTACTTCCTCCAGGAACCTCAGTATTTCTACCATTGGCAAAATAAAAGAGTGAGAACTGTTGAATAAAGACAATGGACTTCAAAGAGGTGGATGGGGGGCACTGGCAGGTAACATCCCCCTAGGAAGGAATTCTAAGGGAAA
Source organism: Vireo altiloquus (assembly GCA_013396875.1). Taxonomy (NCBI): domain Eukaryota; kingdom Metazoa; phylum Chordata; class Aves; order Passeriformes; family Vireonidae; genus Vireo; species Vireo altiloquus. The sequence goes on from VZRF01003303.1 coordinate 262,481, forward strand.
AAGGAATCCAGGTTAGCTGACCATTTTAAGACACAAAAAAAATGGTACAACTATCCCAATGCAGACAAAAAGATGTTAAGAGGCCAGTATGTTTGCATTCAGAGCTCACTAATGACATGAAAATCAAAAGTGAATTGGACAAAAAGTTGAAACAGGACACAGCTCTAAGGGAGTGTATAAATAGACAGCACAGGCATGTAGAGAAAAAATCAGCATGGCCAAAGAGCAAAGTGAGTTATCACCTGAAGGGCAGCAAAGGCAATAAGAAAGATTTCATAAATACATTAGAAATCTGAGAGAGAGGAGGAGAACAGGTCAACCAGCAGGAAGAAAAAATGAGCACAAGACAAGTGAGGCAGAAAGAGAAGGAAGGCTGATACCTCCATTGCTTTGTTTTCACACACAACGACAAGTTGGTGCTGACAAGATTCTCCACACAAATTAAAGCTGACAACAATGTAAGTAGGGATGTAGGCTGGAATAGAGAACAGGTTAATGAATCTTTAGTTAAGCTGGATGTAATCAAGTCAGAAGGCCTGACGAAATTTGCCCTGCAGAGATGGAGCCATCTCTGAATGATTAGCCATTCTTTTCTAGAACTTGTGGACAACAGGTGACATCCCAGAACATTACAAAAGGGCAAACAGAGTACACTGTCTTTTAAAAGGAGGCAAGACTGGCTAAAGGAATTATGGACAAATCAAACTAAAGTTCAATACCCCAGAAAGATCCTGGAAAAAGATATGAGTCAATATACAAGCATCCATGAGGATAATAACGTGCCAAGGAGCAGCCAATATCTGTTTGATTGGAGCAAATAATAAATACCAAATAATCTGTTTTCCATTTTGACAGTGTAATTGGCCAAGTGGGAAGACTAGATATGACCCACATTGACTTTGAGTAAGGTTTTAATATGGTTGCACATAGTCCCATCAAAAGCAAAGAGAATAATAGAATCTAAGAAAAATATCACACATTTTGAGATGAGCGCTTAAAAAAAAAATAAAGTCAAAATGCTGTTATCAATGATTTGCTAACAACGTGGGAGGACATAGTAAGCTCTCATGAGACCTCATGAATGAGTCTAGTCCTGTTTAATACTTTCATTAATGACCTGGCTGATGGAATTGCCAATCTGCTTGCAAACTCCAGAAATGAAACCAAGCTGTGCACAATTTAGAGGACACGAGTGTCATTTAAAGAGATCTGGATAATGAAGAGAGATGGTCTGGAATCAGTGAGATGAAATTCAATAAAGGCATCTGCAAATTATCACACTTAAAGAGAAAAAGCTTAACGTACTTGTAAAAGGAGGACTGGCTGACCTGAAGTGTACTGTGGGAAAGGGCAGGAATGAACAGTGGGACATAAACCAACTTAGTTACACCCTCAGGGTAGTCAAGGACTGTATGAAGTACACTGGGATGTCTTACTGGGCATGGGCTGTGAAAGACATTGGAAACAACAGTCTACATGTTAAACATGCCAAAGATTCTTTAAGGGACACCCTTTCCCTTTCCTTCCAACCCTGTGTTTGTATGATTTTATCACCACCGTAATGGCAATGAGCAAGAACCAGCTGTGGAGGGGATGCACAGCACCAAGCACTCTGAAGAGATAAAATAAAGGAAAGTTCATACTCCACTGAGCTTGCAGCAACTCCAGTTAATGAGGCCAACAAAGTGCAGCAACGTGAGAGGTTGGAACACAGTTGGGGGAGCAAAACGTCTTTTGTGCTTTCTCATCATTCCTATCAAATGATTTTTTTTTCTCCTTAACCACATCCTGTGACTCAAATCTCAATCTCTGCTGAGAGCAAGTTCTAGGACACACAGTTCCTTAAAAAAAGCAACAAATCAAACCCACAAGACAACCTGGAAACCAAGCTTCCTTGAGCTGCAGAGAAACCCTGCGTGGATCCATCTCTGGCAGCTCACTGCTGCCAAGCTTCACACAGACTCCTCCTTGTGCTCAGAAAATCCTGCAGCGTCTGCCTTTGGATGTCATTTGATGATTTTCCTGTGTCTTCAGATGCCAGGATCACTTTGGTATACTACACACCTGAGCAAACACCTGGAGTTCTTGACTCAAAATTTAAGTGCAATGCAGGACTAGGTCTGTATTTAAAGCAACACCATCTATGCAGGAGCATCTGAAGCAGACACCCTCCAGCCAGCAAGGAAGGCTTCAGGAAACATTTCTAAAAGCCTACGTGTGAGCCTGAATGATGGCAGTGAAATTAGAAGCAGAAAGGCCTGGCACACTGAGTACTAGACAAAAACAAAAGCTTTTGCTTCTGTTCTCAGAATTGAGACACAAATCTTTACTCACCAGCCAGAACTACTGTAAAATGTGTTCAGCATCAGCAGAGAACACAAAATTGCTTGGTAACTACAAGCTACGTTAATTTTAGAGGCAGGAATGGATTCTTACATTGTAAAAGTCTTCACATTTTAAGTACAATAGTGGCCGGTGCACATATTGCAAAGGCAACCCAAGAGTTATGAGAGCAGGAAGGTGAGGTTTTCCACAAATTCCTGTTGTGTCTTGCTGCCTTTCTTTCGCTTGATGAAAGGCCAAATAGGATTTAACTCCTTGTGACTTGTCAGACATATTATCCAAAGGAAGCAATAAAATGGAAGCACACATGAAACTGAAACTTTGGGCATGTCTGGCAAAGGTGGGAAAAATCCAGGTCTCCAGGCAGTTTTCCCAACAGTCAGTCAGACAGGTTACCAACCCAAATGCAGATGGGAAGAGAGATGACATTCAGACACAGTGCCTTGAATGACATCTAATTCTGGCTGAGGAAAACCCACAGCACAGAGCCACACAGACTTGTCCCCCCACCACAGCCCCTCAGCTGACAGCAGCACATTTTCTTTTCTTCAGCCAGAGATTTGCTTATGTGCAAGGCACAGGAAAACCCAACAGCTGTAGCTTGCTCTGCTCCCCATCCCTCCTCTCCCAGCCTGGGGTTTGCTGCTCCATCTTACCCAGAATAATTCCGTTGGGCTCCTCTGGTGGCTGCCAAACGATCCGTACGGATGTCAGCCTCACCTCGGGGAACACCAGCCTCACGGGGGGCCCGGGGGCTGCAAGGGAACACAGAGCTCATGGCAGCAAGGACTGCACAGCAAAGGGATCCTCAGTGCTGTGCTCACACTCCAGAATTACAGCCCAAGACGTATCTCCCCAAAAATGGTTGGAAGCACCTGTGCATGTGCATTAAAATACATTTATTCTGAGGAGTCTGTCCATGGATAAAGGCCTTCAACACCCTCAGACACCAAACACAGCACAGACCAGAGCACCCTACAGTGCTTTTTGACTGCACCAGGAGCACTGAGCTCTGTAGGAGTTTTCTCACTGCAGCATCACCATTGGTGTAACTGAGAACACACCATGAAGCAAGACACCACCCTGCCTTTACAGAGAGTTATATAGCTTAATCCACTTCATACCTGTTGGAATTCCATAATATCCCCTCTCTGTGTCATCAGCAACAGCTTTGAACTGCTTCCTGGCTTTACATTTGCATCTTAAACACTGAGGTGTGAGCAGGAGAACCCGAGGCAGGTGAGAGGCACATTAACACAGACAGCACTGACCAGCCCAGGTTCACGAGGTGAGGAGATGCTAATTCATACATTACCATCCATGAATTTTCCCCTTCAGCACAAATTCCACCTGCATTACTCCTGGTGATACTTTTAATTAAGTTGAGCCCAGAGGAGACACAACATATTTATGTCAGGGGTATGGAGATGGAAGAACAATTTGTTTCATTTGCCAACATGCACTTAAGGAGGGAACTGCTATAATGGGGTTATCCAAAACAAACAGTTTTAAGTATTTCTCATTACAGTCTGATATGTACATTTCACTGAGTGCTTTTTCTCTCCCTGCAGAGTCCTGCTAACAGTAATTTTCCCTATTTTTCCTTTCAAAGAAAAGCCAGGTCCCCACACAGGGACTATGCTGAGAAAAAGGCTAAAAAAATGTCAGGGAGTTTTTGTCCCTGTTCCTGACCCTACATGCTCCCACTCCTTCCTTCCCTGCACTGCATCAAAAATGTTTTGTTAAGCCAGAAGTCTGAACATTTTTTCAGGTAAACCAAATTACCTTAATGAATTTTCTTGTGTAAACCAATGTTTGCTTCATTATTATTTTGAAAAGATTTTGATGAGAAAGAGAGAGACTCTCACACTGATCTCGACCTATTTACTTCTGAAAAGGTAATGAAAGTAAAAGCAGTTTTTAGCATCTGCAAAGCCAAAAAAATTTCAAGAATTGAACCGAATTTCTGTAGAATTCCACCATAAGGAATGCTTCCACCACACTAGTGTGCTCAGGGAGTGCTTGACTGGGTTCCTTCAGCACATCCAACTGCACTGGGATCCCCCTGGGAAGTGCTGGAGGCAGCTGCAAAAGGAAGCTGGCAGGATCATCCTCAAGGTCAAGGTCTGATTCTTTTGGGGCAAAAAAAAACCAGAGAGTGGATTACTGAAGTTGCAAATTCCATCTCTTTCCTTCAGCCCAATCAGACCCAGATTTGTTTATTGCTTTCAATTGCAGCACATTTTTTTTTTTAGCATGATTGAACTTCAATAGGAATTTATAATTGAGCTCTAAAATTGTCTTCAATAGAAATTATCAAGCTTCAGAGTTCAATATTGTAAGTTTTTTTCCTCTTCATTAGCTGCAGGGAAGGAAGAAACAGGGGACACTGGCTGTCCCTGGTATAACTCAGCAGTATCCCATTGGTCATGGGCCAAGGATCTGGGAAAAGCAGAGAAAACTAATGTCCTTTGGGTTCAAAGTTAAAAAAAAAAAAAACAACTAAAATTCAAATATTTGTTTCCTACACTTGCACAACTAGAAGAAAGCAGCATTACAAGGGTGGATCAAATAAGATGGTTATTTTGATGACCTTTAAACTCACCATCATCCTTGGTTCTCTCTGTCACTGCAGGGGAGCTGGGGACCCCATCCCCAATGCGGGTGAATGCCAGCACCTGGAGCTCGTAGAGGACGAATTTCCTCAGGCCAGAGAGCAGCACTGACTGGGTGTGGTTCCCCCTCACTGTCTGGCTCTTGGGTTCGGAGTCCAAATCCTTTGCTTTGTAAAGGATCTGTAGGATAAATGTAGATGAGACACAGAAGGAAAGAGATTGTTGCACATGGATTGAAGAGAGGGAGAGGCCTCCTTGGCAACCAATATAAAATGAGATTATATTCACCAATCACCCCTTTCAAAGCCAGCACACTTCATGTATCTTCTCCAGCTGACTTGGGAATAACAATAATATCCAGCAGGTGAGTAATAAATAATAAATACAAAATCATGTCCTGGTAATGCATTAAAAATCGAATGAGTATGAAACTCCAGTTGCATACCTTGTAGCCCAGGATGAGACCATTCTGCTCAGATTCAGGAACTGCTGCCCAGGTCAGCAGGATCTGGGTTGAGCTCACAGCTTCAGCAGAGACATTCTCAGGAGGAGCAGAGGGAACTGAAACCACACAGCATTACCAAAGAGAGAAATAGGTCAGACATATCAGATCGTTCTTCTCCATCTCCCTACCTGCCCAGGATTCTTTCAGAATCCCACAGAAGAGTATTCAAACCCAAAACGACTGGAATATGTTTTAGACAATCCCTTCTCTTCTTGTATTCATTCAACATCATCTTTATATTACAACCTGTCTCACAATTTCTTGCCAGTTCATCTCAGAAATGACAATGTTTGTAAAGAGCTAAACATTTAATACTTATCAGCGTCTACAGACAGACAGTAAATATTGACAGCTATGAATAAATTTCAAGTTCTATATATTTGCAGTAATTAGAACCAAGCTTAAATTCCTGGACTTCTCTAGAAGCCTATCTCCTAGTATTTCTTTCCCATACTTTTTATTCCCTATGCCAAAAGCTGGAAATCTCTCTGAATGTGAGTTTATCTTATAGCACGATCTGTTCTAACAAGAAGTTTTATGCCCCTGTGGCTTCCTATATTATCTGAAAGGAAATTATAGCATCTTGTCTAGAGTTAGCAATAATTTCCCCCCCTGGATTGCACTCCCACTTCAGTAAGAAGTTCTTTAACCTCTGCAGCCTTTTGATGATGCGATAGCACTCCACATTTGCAATACATCAATTACAGATGGATGCATTAACATGAGGTGTATTTTCAGGGATTGATACGGTGTCAATGAGAGATGCCTATTTCATTTATGTAGCAAAATTGGCTCTTATGAAACTGGAAACATCATTAGAACTGATGGCACAGGAACACTGTAATTTTCTCTGACTCCAGAGAAGAGCAAACTTGCATTTTCCCGTGCCATTAAAACTCGAAGTGCCGCAGAACCACACAACTGCAGCCTTTTGTAGGCAAGCTTAATAGCATGTCACGTTATGCAAGCAGGATGTGAGGCTATTTTTAAGAGTTCACATTTTATGCTGCCCTTTTGCATTTTTTCCCTGTGGCATTTCCAACATCTGAAGGGTACAATCTTTTCTAAAGCCTGATACACCTGTCAGACCTCAAGAGAACATTCACCAAGTTATGTTACACAAGCACTTAGGGACAGTAAGGCTTGATTATGGCCTGAATGTATCACAAAAAGCAGCCCAAATCTCTGCCAAAGGAATGCTTTCCTGGCTGTCCGAGTGAAAAAACAGATCTGCTATTTTGGAGGCAAGCTCCTGAAGCTCCTAGCAACATGAATGAGATAATGAGTATGACACCAGAATTAATAAAAATTGAAAAAACCCACCCCAAAAAGGTGGCACCCCCACCCCTGTGCACTCAAGGTTAACGGCAGAGATAGTAATTTCTGAAACAATTTCCCTGGTAGCAATTATTTGGGGCATGAGAAACAGAGCACCATCACATGACACTGCAGCAGACTAAAATCCAATTTTTTTCCCCCTCCAACACTGAAGTGTCTTTTTTTTTTTTTTTTAAATCTTCTCCCAGATTTATCCCCCACAAGGATATAATTATGTTAAAGGAAAATAGATTGCCAGGAGCCATGAATGTCTTTGGATAGCTGCCATAACTGTATCTGTAGATCTTCACAAAGAACTACTCCCACACGAATCACTCCTGGAAAAAGAAAGGGCGGAGGTGGGTCGCAAGAAACCAGGATGTGTAGAGGAAAGAAGCCCCTTTTCCAGCCACATTTATTTCTATTTTATCTGGTTTGAGGCCTTTCAAGAGAGAAAAAGTTACTTTATTTTAGAAGTATTTTCTTTCCTCTTTGATCAGCAGCCATGAGCTCTCCCGAATTCAGGGAAGGTGAAGGCTGTGCCCAGGCCAGCCTCGAGGGCATCCTGGCTTTGAGGTGTGGATGGTCACACTGCTGGTAGGGGCACTGGACAGCTGACAAAGGAGAGAATGCTCTGTCTGAAGGTTCATTAGCTCAGATCCCTCTCAATTCCCAGTGACAGAGAAGCTGAATGCCCCCTCTCACTGGAAAGGAATCTAAGTCAAACGCCTGAATGGCAAAAATCCTTGTGTTCATTGAGTGAGCTTTAAATCTTCAGTTCTCACCTCAGTGTCAAGAATTTTATTCTAATATGAATTCAGACCTGCAAGTGATTTTACGGATCTTATTGTTGCTTAGTCTTTTATCAAGTAACAGACTGTCATTGACCCTTTAAGAATGAATTGAAAGGTAACCTTCATTTCTCTGACCCATCTCCTCTCTCAGGAAGCTGTGACTCAAAGAAATTATAGTTTGCTAAGACTAATTAGTGAGTGAAGCACATAATCCCTCTTTCCTCTGCAAGCTCCCTTCTCTAATGCTGGTTTCCTTAAACAGTTGCACTGAAGACTTTGTTAAAAGCTCCAAAAAGCTGAGTTCTCATTAGTAACCTGCAAGAACAGCACAGAAGCCAAGCAACAGTGTCCAAAAAAATCCCAGAGCTTGAACAAAACACAGCGGAAACACGGAAACTAAACGATGAGCTAATCCAGCAAACTGCCAGCACGGAGCACTTCAGAAGATCAAACATAGGGAATCATAGAGTTCCTGGCACTTTGCACTGCAACTTCAATAACAGCTCAAGTTTTTAAGGTTATCCACGTCGGCATCTAAAATCATGCATCCTCTTTCTACATCTGACACAGCCACATCTGATAGACAGCAAATTATGTCGTTTTATGTCTCTAACTGGGCCAAAAGGAGCTTTTAATAAGCTAGCCTGTGTTCTGGCTTTCTAGGAAAGCCAGAGATTGGGATGCAGCAGTTCTCTGCATTTTTGCAGCTCATTTTAGCTGCACATCCCTCAGTCTTTTTGAAAGCAGGAATTAGAGTGGCATATTGTACATCTGACATTGGCTAAGAAGTGCAAATTTCCAGCAAGGTTCACGGCAAAAGTAGCATAGCTGCAGCACACATCCACTTTGCCTATAAAATTAGGAACTGCAGGCCAAATTCTCAGCTTGTACAAACTGACAAATTCCACCAGTGACACTGGAGCACATTTGAATTATCAAGAGATGCTTCATCACAGCACAGTAACTGCTCTGTGAAGGTCAGCCTCCCAAGCATCAGGAGATTGATCCTTGCCATAGATGTGTGACCATGCTCCTACAGTAGCTCATCCTGTAAGACAAGTATACACATTCATGTAGCTGAATATTAAGAGCACAAAAATCCATTAAGGCACTGGGTTAGGTTTATCTGAGCTGATTTTTTTTTGGAAGCAAGAGGGTCTGTATCTAAGAGGAAGTAGCCCTGCCAAGGTCATTCTAATACATCAGATTTCTCTGCATTTTCTTGCTTTCTTTATATTGGACCTACTGTCATTGTCAATTTATTGAGTGGAAACAGAGATTGTTACTCTGCAGTTATTTTACACTGTAAAATTTAATGAGCTATTTAATTTCTAACATTACGAAAACATTTTGGATTGATAGAACCCGTCCCATTTAAAAATCCTAATTCATCTCCCTCCACCTTCAGCTGCTTGCAACCCTATCCCAGATTTTCATTTTAGGATTTCTCAACTGTTTTTCAAGCCTGTGTTACCAAAACCTACAGCATTATTTACTCTCTCACAGTTTCTTTGGTTTCAATTTGTTTTATATTCAAGAGCTTCAGAAACCAGTGAGTACTTGTAATGACATGCCCCACTATTGTTGTTGGCATTTGTGCTCAGCTATCAGTGCTGTGATTGCACAACCTAAAACAAACAAATGCTCAAACAGAGCTTTATTTTCAATAAAGATTTTGGGCTCCAGTGGCTGCACTGCCATCAGATACCATGACCTGGTTTAGTGCCTGGGCTCTACTCCTTATCGCCTTGGATGGTGTAAAACATGGAACCAGGAGTTGTGCCAATGAAGCACCACATGATCCTGGCCAAGGCACCACTGGCCAGCTGTGAGGGATGTTTACAATCCCCAGCACCAGAAAAATCAACTTCCCTAAGACTCTGTATCTAAAAAACAGAAAAAGAAGTATTTAGGACACCTGCTTTTGAAGTGCTTTGAAAACAGAAGCAATAAACAGAATTTTTCTTATAGTTCTGAAGACAGACCTAAAAGTGCTTTGACCTTTCTCTCTGGCTTTAAATATCTTTTATTTGCATTTTAACCCCATTTGACTGTGCATACAGGTTTATTCCAGATTCCCTGAAGTGCTTTCATACATACAGTTTACTGCTAAGCCAGCACATCTTGTAAATTCTAAATCTAAGAAGACACAGCCAAAAGTCTGAGCCCTGACTTGCTCTATATGCAAGAAATCAGATGTCAGTATCAAAGAAAACACATGGAAAAATCCAAATGAGTCCTTACGGCCTAGATCACAGCTTTGTGTTATTTTGATCCCGGGGTCTGTGTGCCTCCCACAATCAGTTTCAAGTCAACCTTCTCTTAATACTGCCAGAGAAAATGCCAGATCCACGCATAACCTCTGATCTTTTGATGCTGAGCAAGAGCACTGTAATCCTAAGGTTTTATGAAATGACTTAATCTTAGTATTTACTACATTTCAAAAGAAGTGTTTGAAGAGCAGCGGAGAGGCAAAAGTGGAGGATGTGATATCTTTTTATTATGATACAGAACTGCTTTGTCTGGGCTGTGCTATCTCTAACTCCAGCACAAGCCTTTTTTCAAATACCTCTGGCAATCGCTTTCCAATTACTCCTTCCCAAAGAGCAACACTTTAATGGAGGGGGGATGACTTTGTTTAGCCTTCTCCCCGGCTAGTTCAAAGCAGAGTTATCTGAACCAGCAGACCAAACCCTGCTGTGCCTGGTCTCACTTCCCACCAAGGAACACTGCATGGTACAGAGGGCACAGACATGCACACGTAAGGCATGCACAGGATTAAATCCCACAACTTCTTTAGCGAAGAAAAATCAGAAAAAAACTCAGGAAAAAAAACCAGCGTTGAACCTTGCGTAACACAAAGAGACTTATTATTAAACTTTTAAACCACACAAGTCACCCACTTTGTTACCAACTTGCAACATAACTTTTCATTTCCCAGGTGCATGTAGGGTAGGTCTGGAAATAAATTTTGGGGAAGCCAACAGCTAGAGAGCAGCTTTTCAACATGTGCCTTCGCTGTTCTCCTGAGCTAACAGTAATTTACTGTTGCCTAAGAGTGACAGTTTCCTTCTGATATTTGAAGTGTCTGTGCTTGCCTGGACAATTCAGCTCAACAATACAGCCCTGCTGTTCTAGGTCCATGAGCAGGTTATGTCTACACAGCCTTGTACACACAATTTTGGAAGGCAGGTTTGAAAACGTGCCATCAGAAGCTCAGGTAATTATTTTATTTCTCTCTGTGTAATCAGCTCTCTAACGTGACTTGTGCCCTTTTAGAATTATTTGGTGCTTGAAATGAAATTTCAGGTAACCACAGCTGTGAGAAAATGTGCCTCAGCCTTGAAGCAGACAGGGAAAAGGGGAGGATTAGGGGCTATGGGTTACTTGGGAGGAAGAGGAGGTGTGAGAGAGCACCTCAGCCAGAAAAGTCTCTATACAAGCTTCTCCTTGTCCACACTGAGGCAGAAATGGGGAGAGGTGGTTTTGTTTCCTTTAAATAAAAACGCTGAAAGTTTGTGCATGAAAGCAGGGTAGAAATAAAAAAAGAAATAACCCTTCGAATGTCTGTGTGTCTTTTTGCCTTCAGTGCATCCCGAGATAGCTTTTTAAAATTTCATTTTAGATTTAATGGCTCAGCAAGCGAAAAAACCCCACCCAACATCCAAACACCAAACCAAAAAAATAAAACCTGAACAAAAGGGCAGGAAGTGGTGAATTTCTTGGGTTTTCTGTGCCAGTAGATTTGGTGCTTGGACTCACCCGACTCCCGTGTCCGACCTCTCACGGCCTCGCTCCAGGGTCCTGCCCCGATGGCGTTGAAGGCCTGGATCTGCAGCTCGTACTCCGTCCACTCCTGCAGCTCCTCCACCGTGCACTCCCGCGCCAGGCGGTCACTGATGACCTTCAGCAGGGCCGGGGCTGGCAGATCCACGCGCCACACCCTGATCCTGTACCCCACCGACTCGGGGTTCCCGTTGTACTGCGTGTCGGGGAGCGGCTGCCGGGTGGCACAGGAAAACACAGCATTCCCGTCAGAACATTCCCATCAGGGCTTCCCACGCCATGCTCCACAGCTGCCTGAACTCATGTAAGGCCATAGGAAGGCAAAAAAGATCAAGAGGTTGATTTTCTGTTTTATGTTTCGTGATCTCCGTGCTGCTTGGAATTTTCTTTTGATTTTTACCTTAATTTTGAGCCAAGTAGGTTTGCTCACAAAACCAAGCCCTTTGCTGTGGGTGTATCAACAGAGATGATATGAATACAATATATTTCAGAGCTCTGTGATTAATTATGGAAATGAATGATAAATTGCTGAAGCATGTGACAAATTCATTTATCGTACATTTTTTACTTTTTTTTAGCGACTCTCTGCCTACTCATTTATCAGCAGAGATTTATTCTAGTATTCTAACTCCCCAAGCAATTTCAGAGATTAAAATATGAAATAATTAGCCTACTTCATGAAGTTTGGAGTTTTTCTGCTGTAAAACTAACTACATGATGCCACGGATGGCTGAGATTCGGTTCTGATTCACTGGGAAAGCTGGATACACATTAACATTTCACAGCTTAGAAGACTCTACCCTGCAGGCATGCAGGGCTAGAAAGTGACCCTCATTCTGCAGGAAGGGAGAAATTCCCAGCTCCCAGGGGAAAATAGATTCACCTGCAGGTCTTGAAATAAAAGAGATTAAACACTTTCAAATATTGATGTTATTAAGCTTGAAAAGCGTTTATCAGGTCATTTTTAGCTGTTGCTGTTGCTCCTCCTGAACCCTGCACAGTTTGACTCAAGGAGAACAACTCCAGGCAGCACAATCTTAGTGTCTTAAAGGCTCTTAAAACAACCTAGAGTTAATTTTGATGGAAGATATGTAGGTCTGGAGACAGTCCCAATGTGGGCATGATATTCACACAGAAAAGCCATGACAGAGTTCTGTGGGGCTTATCAAAGGAACCCCAATGGCTCTTCCATGAGGTTACAGCTTCAAGCTTCATGTTTTGGCCTGGCAAGGCTCAGAATTAATGCAGTGTCCTGTTGAGAAACTGGAATTATTCCTTTCCAACAGGAGAAAAACCCTCTTGTTCCCAGCCTGATTTTGACTTCCAGCCATAATGAGTTTATGCATGGAAAAGCTAACATTTGGGCAAAAGGAAACCTGTGCTTCATCAACTTCACACCATAGTAACCCCGGTGGAAAATTCTGCCTAACAGGGGTGAAGAAAAACCATTCTGGAGCAGGTTAATTGCCAAGTAAATCCCAATGTGGCAACTCTGCAGGTAACTGAGACAGGCGAAGGGGCACAGCGATGTCAGCAATTGCCGCATCTTCACAATTAATCATTTATCTCTGCATTTTAGCGCACATTTCCACACTGTTTCAGCTAAATCCGATCTTCCCACAGGAGCGCCAGCCTTGCTGCTGCTGCACCGCAGCTCTCAGAAGCACGGGATGCTGTCCATGGCCGGCGTGCACCTTCTGGTGACCATTCTGCACAGAGCAAACAACCCTGGAGCCCTGGAAAGCGGCAAATCGGCTCCAGCGCTCCATCCCTGCCCCACATGTTGACCCACACTGTGGTCCTGGAGCTCCTCAAAGCCAAGCTTTTACACACAGGCACATTCCCCCGATGAAGTGGCAGAAACACTGGCAGCAGGCAATTTATTTGATTAATAAGGCACTTAAGGCAATGCTCAGATTTCCGACTACTCTGGAAAAGGAAACAATTTGGCCGTTACTCCTTCGTGCGAAGAGGAGGAGGAGGAGGCTCTTTGGGAGGGTCGGCCTGGCCCTGGGGGAGCAGCCCCATCTCCATCCCCAGCTCCCCTCCATCCCCACATCCCTCGAGCTGCTCACCACCCATCGCAGCCACAGGCTGGTCTCGCTGGCCGTGCGCACGGTGACGCTGCCCGGGGCCACGTCCGGCGGGGCCTGCAGGGTCTGGATGACCCGCGAGGGTTGGCTCAGCGGGCTGGGGCCCACCACGTTCACCTGCCGCATCCGGAACCTGGAGCAGGGGGGAAAGAGGCAGCGAGGGAAGCCGTCAGGGCTCGGGGAACGCTCCCTCGCCTTCTCCAGGGCGGGAGGAGAGGTGGAAAAATACAAATTAGGGGCTTTCTGAATGTTCCGCGAAGGTCGCTGCGTGCGAGTCCCCTTTGTATTCGCTGCTGAATGCTTGATGGTAACGGCTTTCAGATCCTCTCAGGTATTTAAAAAATGAAAATGAGATTAGCTTAGGGTCTATTAGAAACTTAGGTATTTGTGTGAGAAATTTATGTTAATTATACCAAGCCTGATGAGCTTATGCTGGCAGTAAGTGATTTTCTCTGGCGACGCTTATACAATGCATTCAGAAAGGTATTAAAATATCAAACTTTGGATAGTCTCATTCCCTGTCAATATAAAAAATATACTGGCGATAACATTTCCCCTCAATTACTCGTTGAAAGAGGCTGATTTATCCCTGTGCTGCATTTTCAGCCTTCCTGCACAAGAAAGATTAAGTTATTTAATATGGATATGCATCTTTAAAAAATACCCTGTCTGCTTGAAACCATCTCTCCTACAATAGAAATCCTTATTGGGTCACAGAAGATTTAGGGAAATCTTTTTTTACAAGGAGCACCACATAATTAAGATGTGCTGTACATTTCAGATACTCTCACCCGTCACAAGCAATTGGAAGCACCCAGCACTTGCACATAAATACGTGACCTGCTCATATTAAACACTTAATTTTTGGACCTAATGACTGAACCTGGGAAAAGGATGAGCCAGTCAACACAGCAGGGTTTATTTACCTGCTCTGATCTCCCTCCAAAGTGCACTGAAGGAAACACATTAAAGAAATACTGTCCTGATTTCACTCTCAAACACTGGCCCAAAACAGAGGAAAGGAGAATGGCCTGTAAAGATGTGCTCTGATAATCAGCTCTCACTTTGCATGTCTTCAGTGGGCAATGACTGAAGCTGATCAGGGGACAACAAATCCACTTGGTAACAGCTTTTTAGGTTTCAAAAATTTGTATAAAATTGCTCAACACTGAAGCAAAACCAAAAAAGCTCCTATCAGTGCATGCGGGAGAGAAAAAAACTAGGCAAAATTCAAGGAGCTGCCTTACAAGGAAAAAAAAATCAAAGGGGAACTAGATGTGTGAAGGATCCCAGCATAAGCAAGATCGTTCCACAGTTAAATGAATACAAGAGAGAAATGAGATGCAAGAGTAAAATAAAAAAGTTCAACAACTGGAAAAAAACAATGCCCCAAATTTCTCATATTCTCCTTCATTACTTGCTATGCTGAAGATGTTTCTCCATGCACCTGCCAGGGTGTGCAAGTTTTCTTTATTCTTTGTGGGCAGTGAACCTCGAGCTGTGGTACAACCTGCACTTTCCTGCTCATCCCTGCCTTTTCAACTTCAAGGATCTTCCTTTATGAGGAGAGCCAAATCCTCTTAAGGTGAAGATAATTTTCCTAAACCTCTGCACCAGAAATCTCTGCTCAAGTTCAAAAAAATTTTCAAAGACCTTTTAGTAAAACGTTTAGCTCTGGAAGATGAGGTTTAAAACACTTCGCTGGAGAGTTAGTGAGAAATTCAATATGTTCCTAGGTTTTTGACCAAGGGAGGAAAATTAACGTGCCAGCACTGAGTCAGTTGTAAATTACATGAGCTCTCCTTGGCTGCACCCACTCCTGGCTTACAACAGCACGTGGGTTAGTTAACAGCCCCTTCAGACAGCACAAAATGGACAAGTTTCTAGAGGGCTGATTTGACACTTGCCACTGGATCTCCTTTCCACCAGCCTCTACATTAGCAAGCTGGATCATGAAAGTACTTTTCATTAGGGTCGAGTACCTCACATTCTCCAGTCTTGTCTATACCACGGCATTGCTTGGATTGGATTGATTTAAAAATCAATCTCGTTTAACTGGGGTGCACCCACAATGCAGAGTCACCTCAATCAGTTTAGGCATTGCTTATATCTATTAAGCTTAACTTGGTAAATTCCTATAAACAAAGGTTTCATCTAACTGATGTTACCAAATTAAGTTAAATCAATAAAGCGATGTTTAAGCTGATACAAATATGTAATTACAGGTTTGCACCAGTTTAGCTACAATTGATTTGCCACCGGCTGATGTTCCACTGGTGCTCATTTCGGGGAGGGTAATCACAGGCTAGCAGTTACTTGTAAAAGCATCTCACTGGACACTTGAATTTCCTTCTTAATGTTATCAACTGGATTGTATGTAAATTATAGTTAACAATATCAGATTAGTAATTTTAAGTATAACCTATAAAAACAGCAAAACTTTTCCCTTTTGTTCAGATTATAAAACCCAGCCAGATGTTCCTGATTAGGAAAGCTGTTCCATGCTGCTATTTACTCATTTTTTTTCCATGTTGCAGCTAATTACCTGCTGTTCTTACCTGTAATGAGTGTAAGGAATGAGGTTTGGTATCTCCAGCATCTGAGCATCAGGTTCGTTCTCTACCTCATGAAGGATCACCCATTCTTCTTCGTCACCCAGCACACCAACCTGTACAAGGGAAACATTAGAAGGAATACAAAGTAGATTATATATATATAAAAATAAATATATATAACCTCTTTTACAAACGTGTGTCATCACAGCAGTGGAAGCACAAACGCTGTTAAACACATTTTCCAGTTAATACTAATTTTTATATGACTAGTTATTTGTAAAGAGAAAAAATCAGCCAAGTTAGCTAAGTCTCCTTGTACCTGATGGGACTTCACTGGATCCTGTGATAAGATCCATTCCAGAAAAAACACCATGAGAGCGATAATACCCTGTTCAATCTTCCTGCCACAATACAAAAGTATCAAGTAGTAATATAAGAGAGTGAAAAATAGCCTTGATAATAACTCGCAGGAATTGATGCATACTAAGTAAGTCTCAATGGAGGCAAAATGCCATGGAAATGAAGACAGAGAAACAAGAACAAAGTCAAAGAACAAAAGCGTTTTAACCTCATCTGCTGCTCTGCACTCAGACCAGACTTTTCCATGGGCAATCCTTTGTATTTAATGATCACAACATTTTGCCCAACATGGGCCCTCAGCCACAGCAGTGTTAGAAGGGACTAAACCCTGATGAGAACTGAGCATTGCTTTCCATGCAGCTTCCTGAAGAATTAATGAAGATGAATCAGTACTTAAAAAGAAGCCAAAAGGGAATGAGAAGAAGGCCAGAGTCTGACCTGCAGCATCTGTGGGTGGGGCTGTGCCTGAGCACCCCAGGAGGAGCTTGGAGAAGGGGAGAAGAGAAGGGGTGGATGGCCAGGCTTCACTTTGGAGATTTGCACATGCTGAAACCCAGGGGAGGTCAGGCAGGACCCTTGGAATAACTCCCTAGCACCGAGCACATTGCTCTGCCACAAAGGGTGGGTTTATCCCAATTCACTCGCCCTGGTATCCACAGCCAGGGGCTGAAGGATGGCAGAGGGTACCTGGGTAGCTCTTCACTTCAGTGTCTATTCAGACTTACTATCCACAAAGACACCTTATCCCTTTTTAACCTACTGACACTATCTACTCCCACAGGCTGCTGTGGCAACACATTCCAGAAGCTCACAACCCACTGTGTAAAGAGCTATTTCCTTTAATCTTTTCTAAACAGATCCCTTGCAAGTTCTGTGTACGAGTTACAGCCACAGACGCCGTCAAACACTCAATAGGCGCCACAGCCCAAAGTATCTCCCATACCCCAAGTACTTCAAATAGAAAATTAGGTTTCATTCACTCTTTCTTTTTTCCCCTTCAGGAGAAGCAGCCTGATTTATTTATAGATGTTTTAGTTCTTCACTCACCCAGGACTTGATGTGCTGCATATTTATGTTTGTGCATGAAGAAATGACACAAAGAAAATTAGGCCAGAGAAATAAGTTCTGCATTGCACTGTGGAAAGAAGCCTCTCTGATCTTCCCAGCAGAGCACTGATTCCATGGAGGATGTGGCTGAACAGGTCTGGATGGGCCTTTCAGACTTGCTGGGGGATCAAGGTCACTGCCACATACTAAACAACATATAAAATAGATGGTAGTGAAGATTATGGACCTTTTAGAATTCCCAGTCCTAACCAAGCTCCAAAAATTGTAGTGAAGCCCATGGATGTGGAAGCTGAAGGGAAAGGCGTTGAGACAGGTCTGCACGGTAAAACAACACACCTAAACTGAACCTGGAGAACAAAGAGTTGATAAAGAGATTTAAAAGAAAAAAAAAGTCTACACAAAGAAAGGATGAGAGGGTTGATTTCAGTCAAGGAAACAGAGAACAATTTTTCTTAAATGAGTTTTCTATTAATACTGTAGGAAGTCTATAGTAAATTCTTATTTTACTGATAAAATAAGTATAAATCTTGCACTGAAGAGCATCACCTCCAAGGGCTGCAGTAATCGTATAGCAACAATCCACAGTGCTCTGGAGGCTGCAAATAATCTCCAGTGGTGACTAAGTTGTCTTTTTTGTATTCTAAGAGCACTAAGAGCTTATTAAAATATTTCTTTCCTCACAAAATATTGAAAAAAAAAAAAGACCACAGGTTACAATTACTGTGCAGAGCAGGCAGGTCATTAATACACATTAAGGACCAGATGGCCCAGCAGGGCTGACATTGACTCAGTGAGACATTTTCTGGTGGGCTGCAAAGGTGGAAGCATTAAGGATCTTGTACTAGGTCCATGTTGCTCAAAAGAAGTTTCATTTATTTTATATATATATACATATATATATACATTTATGCATGTATTCTAAGTGAGCCTTAGAAGAAAACCTTCAGTGATGGACTTTATATTTTTAACTTCCCCAAGATCTATAACAGATTCCAAGTTTCAGGCTCTGGAAGGAAAAGGAAATTATTTTGCTGAAACACTCTGATGTCAGATCAGAGGAAACATATCAGTTTCAAGAATCAGAGTACAAAGGGATTCCCACGGGGCAGAAAGAACCACTGGCAGTGGTTGGGATAAAAGAGTCCTTTGAGGGGCAAGAGAGCCCACTCTGAGACACTCTGGAGAACATCAAGTGAAGTTAAAGGCTTCTTTCTTGTAGCTGTTTTTTTGGATAACAGTGTATGCACACTTCAGAGCAGGATGGTGTTTGCTGACAGATCACACACGCTCGTGGGTGCTTTGTTTTGGGAGGCAGATGAGGCACNGAAAAAAAAAAAAGTCCACAGGTTGCAATT
Source organism: Vireo altiloquus (assembly GCA_013396875.1). Lineage (NCBI taxonomy): Eukaryota > Metazoa > Chordata > Aves > Passeriformes > Vireonidae > Vireo > Vireo altiloquus. The sequence goes on from VZRF01003303.1 coordinate 281,272, forward strand.
ACTGTGCAGAGCAGGCAGGTCATTAATACACATTAAGGACCAGATGGCCCAGCAGGGCTGACATTGACTCAGTGAGACATTTTCTGGTGGGCTGCAAAGGTGGAAGCATTAAGGATCTTGTACTAGGTCCATGTTGCTCAAAAGAAGTTTCATTTATTTTATATATATATACATATACATATATATTTATGCATGTATTCTAAGTGAGCCTTAGAAGAAAACCTTCAGTGATGGACTTTATATTTTTAACTTCCCCAAGATCTGTAACAGATTCCAAGTTTCAGGCTCTGGAAGGAAAAGGAAATTATTTTGCTGAAACACTCTGATGTCAGATCAGAGGAAACATATCAGTTTCAAGAATCAGAGTACAAAGGGATTCCCACGGGGCAGAAAGAACCACTGGCAGTGGTTGGGATAAAAGAGTCCTTTGAGGGGCAAGAGAGCCCACTCTGAGACACTCTGGAGAACATCAAGTGAAGTTAAAGGCTTCTTTCTTGTAGCTGTTTTTTTGGATAACAGTGTATGCACACTTCAGAGCAGGATGGTGTTTGCTGACAGATCACACACGCTCGTGGGTGCTTTGTTTTGGGAGGCAGATGAGGCACCAACTGCTCTTCTGTTACCATCAGCATAAAAACTCCTCGAGTAACACACTCTGCACCTTCCCAGTTCTCTGTGCCACAGAGCCACAGCCCCCAGGGACCCCAGGAGTGCCACAATTAAAACACCTCTGTCCCCCGAGACTCTTCATGGAATGCTCGATAACCATCAGCCATCACTGCTTAGCACACGTTCGTTCCCATCCCTCAGCTGCTCCCAAGGCAATACATCCAATAAAATTGCATATTCCTTTATTATTGCAGGAATGAGACAGTATAAAACAATATTGGGAGTGATGTCAGATCTTTTTACTTCCCCATGCATTAGTTTCTCCGTTTCTTAAATTTCTTAAAACATTGCATATTTTATAAAATGCCTTAACGTTTTCTGATGGAATGTACTGCCTGAGTGAAGTTGCAGAATTCTGACTTAAAAATAAAAACCAACCCCCAAAAAATTAAAATTTGGAATGAAAAAATCATGTGTATAAGACAGCAATGCCTCCAAAACTTCAGTTATGAAGTACTAACTGCAGGAAAGGAAAACACAATGTTTCTGTACATTATAGAGGTACCCTGTGTCCTACTATAGTTCATGAAGTGTCAGAGTTTTCGTTTTAGAGGTCCATAACTCACACATTTGAAATCGCTTTGGGAGAAATTCAGTTCACAGGATGCCAGCCTGGGTGCAATTTTTTTTCTCACTAAATCCTTACATCGATTCAGCCCTTTTTGATTTAGAGATTGTCAAGGGCATAAAACTGTCAGAGTTTCAGACACTTTCTTTACCAGCTCCAAAGTGAAAACGACACCCAGAGAATCACCAGGTGCAACTGGTGAATCCTATCTGGGTCACTGACTTCACCCACAAAACCACACAAATTCATGGTTCAAGTTGCAACTTCTTTCCCAACTCACAGCTTTAGAAGGGAACACAGAGATAATACTTTAAAGGTTTTACCACTTTGAAAGTCTGCTCCTGCTCACCATGACATTCATACAAAAATCTCTCTAAAAACAGCAGAAAGGCTTTAAGCAAAAACTCTCTATAATAGCCCATGCACTCAGCTCCAGGAAATGTGATACCTGTTAAGAAAAGGCTTTCTGCCATCCTGCAGGTCTCGTGCTGCCTGCAAATAATGTTAATCACCAGAAAAACACACCAGAAGTTATCCCAGATTCTGTAATCAGCTCGATGGTATGGACTGAGCACCCACCAAGGCACAGTCAGGATAGGCAGAAACTGAGTGATCCTCAAGGTCCCTTCCAACCCAAACCATTCTATGATCCATTTATGCACATTTCTTCCTGAAAAAACTCCAGGAAAAATCCAACACAAGGAAAATAAGAAGCTGGATTGCAACAGACAGAGAGTGCAAACATGAGACTACATGAACAGCGGCAGGGATTCGCAGACACTCTTGGCTGAAAATTGCCAAAAAGAGTCTGCAATATATGCTCTAAGTGCATCTGAGAGGACAGGATGGCTGGAAGGATTTACTGAAATTCTTTGTGCAGGAACAAGTTACCTGTGAGTGTCAATGCCACAAGGCAGGGGGACTGCTGGTCCCTCTGAACAAGTGTCAGTGGAACCTTTATATTACATTTGAGCCTCTTCTCTTTAGATTATACTCTATGTAATAGAAAAGAAAAAGTTAGAAGTATTTTTTAAACAGTATTGGTACTTTTTTGTAGTTCTCTGTTCGGAAATCCAGTTTCCTCCAGTCCTGAGTCTAGATAAAAAAGGTGGAAAAGAAACAATCTAGTGATTTTTTAAAATCCCTTCAAAAGTACAGAATGTACCTTCACTAGAAACACAGAAATGGGATTTTTAACGCTTGATATTTCAGTATCTACCAACACTAAACTCTTAAAGACTTGATCTCCTCTCATGTTCATTGACATAATTGAGAATTAGTTCCACAGTGACTGCCATGAATTTACACCAAGGCGCAAAAAGCAGAAACCAAGGCCAGATGCACAAAATTTCACGTCAGCTGGAATTCCCAGCTGTGTTTCTCATCCAAATTGTTCATAAGTATCAGACTTCAAAAAATGGCTCTTAGCCAAACTGGAGCACTTGGAACATTTTCTAGACCTGCCCTCACCAAGGAAGCTTTCTGCCAAATAAAGGAACAAAGAAGAAAAACACGTTGGTGGCAGGTTGGTTGTGTTTGTGAATACAAAACAGTTGAATTTTGTCTGGAAGGACTCAGACATTGAGAGTGAAAGGAACATTCCCAATAGAGATGGGAGAGAAGAGTCAGAATATCAGGGATATCCAAAGCAAAGGTGTTGCCCAGCTTACAGAGGGGGAGGGACAAAGATGAAGTGTCCAACTCACAGATTAATGTTTTATAGCTAAATGTCATCCTGTCCCTTGGCAATACCATCAGCTTTAAAGTCAGAGTGTGCACAACCACCCCTTAAGTGGCTTTTAATTTAATGCCAAGGCATGAAACACTTAACACTGCCATTAAAAGCTGTACGTGGGTCAGTGAATGAAAGATCCAGAAGGACAAAAACCCTCCCTCCATTTCAGTATTGTACAACCACTGCCCTTCAACCCAACACAGTCCTAAGGAGCAGTTATGGTTGTCCATGCTAAAATACAGATGTTGCCACAGTAGCCTGCACCCCAGCATGGACAAATCTCAGCTGAGAACAGACCACATGAAAGGCAGAAATGGAGACTGGGATGTCACTGGCAGTGATTTTGCAAAAACTTTTGTCTCTTTGAAAGGTGGATCCAAGTGGAGACAGAGGCATTCCTGCCCTTATCTCTGCTCCCATTGCCAGGTTCACACCCCCTCCCCTTACAACGATGTTCTGATCACACACAGCCTGTGCAGAGTTGATCTGTCTGAAACCCATTTGTTCTTGGCTGGATCAAAGTTGCAGCAGCTCTCGTCTGATCCTGTGTCAGTGCACACACAAGGAGGAAAATTCTTGGGATGGGGAGAGGGAACAGGAGCAGGACAATGAGAGCTCTGCTTTAGATTGGCTGAAAGTGCTGTGAAATTGCACTTTCAGAGAGAAAGAGTTTGAGAGGAGGGCTGGCAGAAAGGGGCTGTGAACAAAGGATTATACGCAGCTGTCATCCTGGAAACAGGATTTGCTGTATCCTTGAGGACTCACCAATTTTGCTGCATACCTGAACTGATTTTCATTAATCAGGTGAGCAAGAACTTCTATTTTTTCCTGAAATCCACAAGGAGCAACATTTCTTGTTGTGCTGAAGCTAAGCAGTGAGGTGTGGTGCAGGAGAAACTTGCAGGGTTGCTGTGGTTAAAAGGACTGCCCAGAGTCCAGAAGGACTTGGCTGTGCCCCTTCCCTAAAAAGAGCAAATAATTCCTGGATCTGTCAGAACCAAGAACCCCTTGACTTTTCTAGAAACGCATGAGATGTTGGTGAGGGTTTATGAACAAGACCCTCCCTTCCCTCCCTGCACACCGAGGACTGTTCAAACCACTGTTTGTACCTAGGGCTCTTCAAGGATGCAGATGAACTTCATGGTAATTATCACTGCAGTTTTAAAGCATTCAAATTTGCTTCACTTCAGTAGCATTCTGCAACTCACTGAATTAACAAATTCCTAGCAACAACAAGGCGATGTTCCAGCAGGAAAATGCTCCTCAGAAATGTGCTAAGCCACCATATTATTGGATTTTGGTGTTTAATTCTGTAATATGCCATAATGTGTATATAAATGGCACAAAATGTATCAACTTGTTCACAACAATCTCATTACCAAGTGAAGTGATTGTATCAACATGCCTAAGTGGTGACGGTGATTTAAGAAGTCCAACGTTTGGTCTTAAAAACAGATTATATTATTTATAAAGATCTGTGGGTGGAAAGGAAGAAGCAAAGCTCATCTGTCAGGAGAACAAATGAGGAATATATAACTCCTCCAAGGCATAATGACAGCAGAAAGAGGGATATTGTTTAAAGCTGATGAAGAAGAGAATTCATCCTATTCATATCTAGAGGCCTGGATAGAAAACCTTGGTATATTCCATTACCAGATAGAAAAATGCACTCAATCTCATGAATAATGGTATCTTTACTGTTCAATGCAATTCTTCCTATACTTTCAATCTATGAGATAACATTCCAAACTTTTGAAAATACACCTCACAGAACCTAAATACAAATTTCAAATCCTTTTTAAAATAGATGGATGGACTAAAGCTCTGCTGTGTGTGCTGTTTATGGTGTATATGGTGTTTTTCTGAACATAAACAAGACCCCATGTGAATTATTTAAAGGATAAGCATTCTCACACACACATTTTTATATATATATTATACATCAGATTTTTCTCTTGTTCTTCTGGAGAGAAGTTCCAGCATTCAGCTGACCCTTTTCTCCCTGGCTGATACAGACATTTCTGAATTGAGCCTCTCAAACTCCCCTGCATCCCAACCTTCCCAGAACCCCCTGGACAGCTACTCCAGGGCCATCTAGAGAGGAACTCTGGTCCAAAGTTAAACAAAGTGAAATCCCAACAGGAATTCATTAGGTTAGACTCTTTTTAACCCCTCAAAAGCTTCACTAAGATAATTTTGTCAGGGACATACCTGGCCTTCCACTATCCACTTGGAAATGGAAGTTTTGCCATCGTATCCTGGGCGGAATTGAAGTGTGGCAGAGCGAGGACTGATGTTGGAAATCACCAGGTTGGTTGGAGCACCTGGAAGTTCTGGAGAAACAGAAAAGTAAATGAGAGGTAGGAACACTGTCGAGGAGCCAGTAACACAAGCTGATGTTCAATTTCCAACATGAAAAAAAAAAAAAAACCCACCGAGAAAAGGGCTCTATTTGCCCCAGTTGTGGTTATTCTTCTTTTCTTCTTGGCAGAGTGTTACACACAGCATTACTATTTCTCCTGCTCTGAGCACATACCACATTTTTACAGATCAAATGAGGAAGGAAAGAGCCCAGCTAGAGGTACTATTTTAGAGAAGCTTCCCAATGAACAACCCTGATGGTCCTGGGGGGAAGGCACTTCCCAAATCCAGGTCTGCCAAGTCACCTAATTCCACTGCACTTCTCTTTCCCCGGAATAAAATGACAATAATTTTTATTTACTTCTTAGAGGACACACAACCACAAGAGGAAAAGACTCAGAGTTTTGGGTAGTGTATTTATATCGATCTCTAATATCTGGGTTTTCCCAGGGCATTTCTGATGCCTGATTAAAGTTGATAATTTTTTTTTTCAATTTCTGTAGCAAATAAAGAGGGTGACCTCCTACAAGGAAAAATCTGCAGCCCCAGTCAGATCTTTGCCTCCTCTCAGTCAAGATTATACTGGCATTTACATTTTTAATATCGTCTGAATTAACAATGAAAGCAAGTCCAAGGAAGAGATTAAATATTGAGTGTTTAGAATAAATTCCCAATAGCTACCTGCATTTATAACAAATGGAAATAACTATTATAATCAGTAATTATCTAGTGGAAGGTGTCTCTACCCATGGCAGGGGAGTGGAACTAAATTATCTTTCGGGTCTCTTCCAAACCATTCTGTAATTTTATGATAATGCTGCACTCTGTGCAATTGCAACAGGCCAAAAATGGGCAGGTTTTGGGCATATATTTCAAGTATGCACAAATACTCAGTATTTCTTGGTTCTTACTTCACATTTGTGGGAACCACAATCAATAAACCAGCCCTGCCCAAGTGGGATAATGCTGTTATCTGGCAGGCATCCTGCCATCAGAGATCATGGCACTGATCCAGTCTACAGCTTGTCACAATTACCCATGACTAGGGAAAAGAAGGGCAAACATTCTTCAGGACATACAGAAAAGTTCAAAAATACTGGAGGAGGAAAAACTGGATTCCCTCAGTGATGAACAATAACTGCTCTGCTTTGGAAAATTCTACTTCTATAACCTCTATATTAACTGAAACTGCTTCTTTGAGGTATGAATTGCCTGTTTAGTTTGCTTTTTATACTGGATGGGGTAGAGTAGAGAATTTTAAAAATAAAATGCAAAAAGGATAAATGTACAGGTGCCCAAATGGTAACTCAGACAATGTGGGACAGAACTGCCTCCTCCCGAATCTTTTCTCAGGTCACAACTTCAAATTCTTGTAAATAAGATTTTAGTTTCACTGTACAAGTGAAACTCTCATAGGTGACAGAAGCTATATTACTTCCACATGGAAAATCCTTTCCCTTTTAATATCACCCAAACTTTATTTCTTTCCCCAAAGCAACACTTTTTGAATTGATTCAGGCTTCGTTCTGATGTCACTTTGTAAATGTCAAGAGATTCTGTATTGTATTCACTTTATTACTTTGTCCATTCCATTGTCATACCTACAACTCCTTTTGTATTTGTATTAAACATCCCCAACTTCCTGGAATTTTCAAACTGCAAATGTCTTCCCGTTAACATTTCAGTCTGTCCCAAAAATTAAATCTAAATTACGCGGCAGAGAATTCCAGCGCTTTACAAATAAAATAATTTTTATTACTGCTGAACTGAAGTAACCCACGACCTTTGGAACACAGAAACACGAAGAACCAGCCCATTTTCTTTGTTTCCTGCAGCTTCACCAACCTGGGGGCACTCCAGAGGAGATGGTGGAGGAGGTGACCCAGCCGCTGCCCTGGGCGGTCACAGCTGCCACCTCGATGGTGTAGGTGGTGAGGGAGGACAGCCCTGTGATCTTGTACTCCAGGGTGCTGTTGGACAGGGTCCGGGCCAGGCGGGACTCGTTCCTGCCATACACCTCCCAGGAGATCTGGTACCCTGCAACACACATCACCCACAAGTCAGGGAAACATGGCTCTCCTGCCAAGGCCCAGTTCTGCAGTAACCCAGAGAATTCCTGTGCGTGCTCGTGGGCAGCTGTGGATCCTTGCTCCTCGTGCTATTCCTTGTGGTCACTTTTACAAACAGAAAAAAAACCTCCTTGAAGTAAACACTGGCTAAAATACCCAAGTATTTTTTTGACATCATTATTTCCAATAAACAATTGATGCAGGTGCCCCATGGGGCATCATCTCCCTGTCAAGAGCACATGAGATCTCAACACGCTGGGTCTTTTCTGTGCTGGCTATGAAATGGCCTGGAAACCTGGGGATAGCATGACAGAAAGGTGGACTTTCATTCTGTGAACTCTATGAAACAAACAGGAAGGAACACTGGAAAATATAACATCTACTGAAATATCTAATTAAAAATCTGTATGTGCTTAGTAGGTGCTTCTCCCTTTGCAGGCTGAAGTAATCTTCACTGCTGCCTGTCTAGAAATACTTAGAAATCTGACAATACCAATCAGGCAGGAACATTGTGGGAATCTTCTAGGAACTGAAAAATCTCTACTCCCCACCGCTTGTTCCTTGCAGAAATCCTTCAGCAGGGTGAATCATTATCCTTTCTTTCAAAACCTTCTTGGAGACAACGCATTGTCCAAAGCTGCACCTGCCCTGACCTCCATATTATTCTTCTATCATAACCAGGCTTTCCTTTTTATCTCTTTGATAACCACTTGCCTTCCAAGAACTTTTGAAACTTTCCACTGTCTGATTTGCTCAATTTTACCTCCAAATCTGCTTGTCCTCCTCCTGCCCAGTCCCACTTTATTCTCATTTGAACCCATGTGAACCTCACCGTGCCAGTCCCCAGAGAGCATCTGAAAAGTTTGCTTGATTGCTGCTTTCTTTGTGATTTGACTCAGAGGGTGAAAAAAAAAAATACACATAGCTCTTGAATGCCTGTGAAATTGAAGTGAGTGAAAAGGACTAACAGAAAGGAATCCCACTGAGTGAACCATGCACAAGGCAAACTGGCTAGAGAAACTCCCTACTGGGTTCCTGTTCCCATCATCTAAGATGAGGAATTCAGACCAGTTGGAGGGCTTGAGGGTTTTTTTTTTTTTCCAATTTTTTAAAAATAAAAAGACATGATAATCTGATTAACATATCTGAATTGACGTAGCAATATCCCTCATGGTATTAATCAGCAAGAAAGCAGCATCTCATGAGCCAAAAGTGTAGTGAGACAAATATTTCTGCAAGAGTCAGAGAGGTGTGAGACATTCTCCATCCTCTCTTGCAAGCTGCCATCACTTGGGGATTCATCTTAACCTGATTTTGCACAAAAACGGGCTCAGTGTGCTCAGTCACTAATTATGTTTCAGGAGCAGTGATAGAGGGAGGTGATGCTTCAACAATTCCAAATTGTTGCACAAATACATCACAAATGCTCCTCTGACTTTGCACTGCAGAGGGGAAGGGGAAAAACTCCTGAACGCTCATCTGGAACCGGTTTTAAAGAAGTGTCTGAGTGGGAATTAATTAACTCAGTAATTTACCGATGTCTTGGAAACACTGTGGTGTTTCGACGCTCTCTGAAAAGGCTTAAGAATCATTTGCCAGACCAGAGTTGATGCAGCACAGACAGGATTGTAATCTGTAGGAAGATGCCGACAAAATTTAAGGACTCTGTTGCTTGAATTAAGAGAGGATGAGCAGAAAGGTGGGGGCTGACTGTCCCCTGTGTTTGATGCTCAGTGAAGAGGCACGAAGGAGTTGCAAGCAGAAGGACCATCACGAACACCCTTTTCTTTCAATAGCTGTGGGTGCAGTCTGTTCCAGACAATAAATAACCGGAGGAAGATAAGCAGGGGACTTTTAATGCTCCCTCTATCCATTTGTTGCTTACGGACAATAGAAAGTGTCATTCAGCATGCACCAGGCAATCTTCAGTGATTGAGATATCTCCTCTCCCATCTGGATAAGCTTAGGTTATACATCAAATGTTGGTGATTATTCTTTGGACATTTTATCTCTTCTCCCTTGTGACCACAGGATGAGACCCAGCTTTCCCGCCCATTAGGCACATAGTCCCTATGTATTTATTTTCTGGAAAAAAACCCAAAATGTTCACCAGGAAAAATATCCTGAGTTTCTGTGTAAATTGAAGAAAAGGCAAAGAGGCAGTATTTACTGTCGGGGATTTCAGTCCCAAATGTATAGTTAAATTCCAGTCATATAAAAGATGAGAACAGAAAATCTGTACATACACAGCGAGCAGACACAAAGCCAAACACAATCAGGCATAACAAAAACAGATGAAAAAAAAAAGCACTGAAGGAAAGGAACAACAAGCAGTGCACCCCCAAGCAGCACTTCAGCCGCACTGAGCAGCAGATGGGCAGAGCTCTGGGCTGTGTGGCTGGTGAGAACACACTCCCCATGGTACAGATGTGATCCCTGCCAGGAATGTGCGTGGGGAGTGCACCCCGATTTTCCAGAGGGTTTCCTCTGGCTCTGGTGTGAGCCAGGACAGGGAAGATCCTTCCCCCACGCTTTTGGCACTCCACAAAACGCTGCCTAACGGGAACTAATGACCAGAGGGGTTTCAGAAATAATTTTCTGTTGATGTGGAGTAAATTCTCTACACGAGAGCACTACACCCAATCACAAACTGTCCGTCCACATCCAGATCCTCATAAATCAATGTTTGCTGAGGGAACGAGGAAGATACTGAGATTTACAGCAAGAGTAATGGGCAATTTCCCAGAGCAGGTTGGCTGCCGGGCACCCTCTCCGTGCTTCCCTCCTCCCAGTGCCCGTGCAGGGAACAAGAAGGTCCAGTAAAGACATCAATGAGCAGAAATGATGAATAATTGCCTCCCTGAGCGCTCAGATCTCCAAGCAGCCCTCTCGAAACCTTTGAGGTGCTCAGGGCATGAACAATTTAGCCGTTTTTCTATCCCAAAAGCAATTTGCATCATTAAGGAGGTTTCTTTTTCCTTATAAACTCTGCTGGCTATTTTCCCACTGGTGTTTTGTCCCGAACAAGACAGCTTCTTCAGTTAATTCTTTCTGAAACAATTTACCCCAAATAAGACAGTCCATCAGGTTTCAACCCATTCTGGGAGAGAGCAGCTTGTTTTTAGTGAAGTAATTCTGCAACACTAAGCGCAGAGCTGCTACCTGCTGCTTAACAAGGATCAGTATTACATCATCCTGGATGGAGGTTCCTAAATTTAAGCACTTGGGTTTGAAAGGCTCTGGCCATCCTCACTGAATCAATACTGTTCTGCTTTCAGGAGTCATTAGTTTCTATTCTCAAACCACTTAAATCAGTGCATATTTCAGGCAGGTATCTGTGGTGGAGAGGCAGGAGATGATCTGCATGAGGACTCCACAAACAGCACAGAGCACACAGCTACAAATGGTGCACGTTACAGTTACACAGAGGAAAACACTGACAAGTGAAATGCTACAAAAATAATTACACCTGTCAAAGTTAAAATGCTTCAGGAAATTAGACTGATATAACATTTTAGCGGTCAAGGGTCAGAAAATCTGATTTTTTAACTCCTAAAACGAGCTTTAAAAAAAATGGTAACACAATTTTAAAAAAAATTAAACATTTCAATGCTCAAAATCCGAAATATTTTGACCCATGTGAAATGATCTCCCTTCCCAAGCGTCTCCAGTAATTTAAAATCTGGGAGCTTTTTGTGCTTCAAAACTTTGAAAGCCTTTGTTAAATGGAATGTCCATCCTGTACAGCTTGCAATAGTTTCCCATCTGAAAACAATATTGCCTCTGTTGATAAGAACTAGAGGTTTCCTCAAGTATTTATAGCTTCCTTTATGAAAAATAATGAAGTTGCTGATGTTGTATCTACACTGGCATACAGTAAATAGATAAATAGCTTGTCAAATGGCAGACTCATCAAAGGGAAACAAGAGAGTTCTGAACCCTTGTGATGGTTTATAATAGATTAAGTAATGACATGCAAATTCTGTCACAGCCAGACCACTTGATCACAGATGAAGGATTCTGCTGATTTCAGACTTGGTTCTTGATTGCAAACCTCAGCGATGCCAATCCAGACTTTGCAGCTGTGAACTCTGTGTAGGGACCCCCCACCCTTGGGGCAAAGGCCAAGCACAGTCTCACAAATTTCCAAAAATTCAGTAACGCAGGTGGAGGTCACGGAGGATTTAACAAGACCAGACACCCTGTGGGGAGTTGATTTCTAACACAAACTGCTTTTCCAGTAACCACAATCATGAGCTGCCAGTAATTGGAGCTGTACTTTGTGTAACACTCCCCGGTGACATCTCAATTACCCAGAGGAGGGGTCAGGAAACCAGCAACAGCCCAAATTCTCCCTAAATGTTCCACTGCACAGTTTTTCACTGCAACAACACATTCCACCCCCCGGCATTGAATAAAAAAATAAATAAAAGCAGAGATAGCAGCTGATACCTGTGAGGATGCCATTTTTCTCTACAGGTTCTTGCCAGCTGACCTTGAGCGAGGTGTCCAGGATCTCAGTGAAACTCAGGTGTCCCACAGCTCCTGGCTCTGGCAAATCAGAAAACAAAAGATGTTAACAGGTGAACTCCACTTAACTGGGATCAGATTCACAGGGCAAGGTTAGGGATGCAGAAATACATCCCTGAGCCAGGGCTAAGGGAAGCTGAAAATATCAGTGAGAGGAGAATGCAAGGTGGGAAGAAACACTCTGGCTATCCTCATATCAATTATTTCACCCAGACATCATCCCAGCTGTGTGGAGATCTAACAGCATTTGCTCAAGGATCCCTGTGAGGCGTTTACCTGCACTTTTCTGTGCAGCAAGACCACCAGCAATCCACTCAACTGGAAAGAATCTTTCCCCTCTGCAAGGTCACAGCAAGGACAGAGTCACAAGACACTGCTTGGATAAATTCCCTCAAAACAACTCTAAAAATGTCCAACATAATGGCAACTGTCTTCTGTAAAATGAATACAAGTGTGTGAAACTTTTAAAGTGTTTTTATGATGTAGCTCAAGAGCTCTTAAAAATTTCAGCTCCCCAGTGTGCAATGAAAGAGCATAAAATGGAATGACTGTCAAGAATATGCCATCCTCCCTCAATTTTGATCTTCAAGGAAGACAACCTGACTGATTTTTGATCCAAAAGCTGTTCTGTCCTCAATCGATGTACTGGAAAAAGGAGGTTTTGTTCACTTTATATTCACTGTGCTTCTGTCATTGGATCCCTGCCCGAGTATCCTCCAGCTCCACTGACATCAGTTGGCAATTTCTTGTCTGCAATTTCATGTTTTGTTTCCTCTTCAATTTAGTCCAGCCTCTCATTCCCCTCCAGCTATGACAAAAAAAGCCCAAACCCTGCCAGCAGGTCAGCTACAACCCCATTTGTGATTCTGCAGTCTCAGTGAGGAAAATGTCCAAATCCACTCTGCAGTACCCAGTAGTCAAAGCCCCACAGAAGAACTGCTGATCCAGTAGCGATCCCAGGAGTGCCCAACAAGAGCATGGAATTATCACTGTTTGGGACCACAGACCTGCACACATGGAAACCACACACTCACAAAGCTTTGCTCCAGCCAGCCCCTGCAGTTGCAGCCCAATTTTAAAGTCATCAGGAAACACAGCTGCAGGTGACTCCAGGCCAGGACACGACTCTCCTGACTGGATGTCAGGTTTTATTTGACCTACAGCTCATCAGCAAACAGACCCCTGTTTTCCTAAAGGATTGCCTAACTTTGCTATACAGACAGAAAATGATCACCTGTGAACATGAATGACAGGCCTTTCAAATCTTTTTTCCCACCACATAAATCCTGAAGCAACTCAGCTTCGAGGAGTTCTCCGCCAAGATGCATTACACCATCCTGCACGGAACTCCTCTGTCACTGTGAAAACCCAGGGAAGCAATTCTGCAGGATTAATAAATAAATAAATCAATCCTGCTCATCTCTCCTGCTGAGGCCCTTTGCAGCATTCAGCTGGACACCCCAAGATTATCTAGAAAATACAAGTCTGGCTCTCTCAGTTTACATTTCCTGATGGAATTCTCTTATGTTTAAAATGCATGTGATCCCAACAGGTCCCTGATACAGCCTCAGTGAGACAGGGCAATGACTCAGCCTGGTTCACTTCTGCAGCCTTTCCTTCAGCAGAAATATTAATATTCTCTTTCCTCTTCCCAGTTGTTTAATTTTCGGGAAATCCAAGGAGTTTTGTATCTTTGGTTTCTTACCCTTCTGCACTCACTGAGACTAACCACGGGGTTCAACCATGCTCAGAGGGAGAAGACAGATGAATTTAACAGACACATTTATAAACCATCACTGGCTAAAGCATTGTTTCCTTAGGAAAATTAGCAAAAAAGTTGATGGTGCACACAGGAACCTAATGCACGTTTCTCTTTCCACCACACCTTTTGCTTTCACCCCAGACACACCAGTTGGAGTTCAGATTAGTGGCTCACACAGATTTCTGGTCCTTAAATTCCCATCTCTTGTTTAAGCTTACAACCTGCTCTTGGGACACAGTTCTAGTACATAGAGGAGACTAACCACACCAGGAAAATCCATGGGAAAGCAATTTTCTCCAGGTTCCTTCAAAAGTATCTCATGAAAAATTGGATTAGCACTTTGAGCCTCACTCCTGTGAATGTTAATGACGATTGGATTCCTCTTTACGGGAACACTGACTAACCTAAAAGATCCCTATTAAGGCAGAGTAGTATTTCTAAAAACAATATCTTAATGGATGAACTAGACACTTTTTATTCTGGTTTGAACCTGTAAATGTGCAGCAGTGTTTATGATACTCCTGAAGCACTGGCAGAGCTAAGATCACTGTGGACACAGTCGGCCACTGCAATTTATCTGCATCAGGCACACACTGCACTTGTTAGGCCCAAATATGTCTTGAGAAAACACTTTCAAGGGGCCACAGAGACCAAACCTTTTTCTGATGCAGGAAACAATTTATATGCTAAACCATCCAGGTCATTTTATTTCATCCTGCTTTCAGTTTTTCAGAATGCAAGATATTGCCTTGCTGTGATCCCGCTTCTTTCACACAAACACTTGCAATATAATATCGATACAGACATTTTCAATACATTGAATAACAGCAGGAAACAATCGCAAATTAATTCCTCCACAGGAAGTTCCAGTGCTCGGTTCCTAAGAAGATCAATTCATATTTATTTGGGTGCCTGAACATGGATTTAGGAGCACAAGGATTCACAGAGATAAACAATGCATTGTATGTTGTCTGAACCAGACTATGGAGCTCTTAGCTAATCATCAATGTAAAAAAATTCATCCAGGTTTAGTACATAATGGAAAAAAAAATCAAATATTTGCCACTTGCTAAAAGAACACCCATGGAAAACTGGCTGAGGTCCTCACCTGACACAAGATCACTTGAGAAGAGATTGCAAAGTGGCTGTGAACCTGAGGTCAAATTTTAAGCAGAAAGATTTCAAAATCTGGCTACTCACTGTCTTCCAGGGTGCTCAGGAGCTGGGGAGGGCTCCGAGGGCCATCCCCCGGGGTGGTGAAGCACAGCACTGAGGTGTAGTAGGTGGTGAATTTCTTCAGGTTGGTGATGCAGCCACTGTGAACACCATGGAAATCCGGAGCGATGGTGACCACGGTCACACTCTCTGGAGCATCCACTGGCCAAGCCAGGAGCTGGGAAATTCAAACATGGATGAGCTCTCATTAGAAGTTGTGTCTATTTGGAATTAAAGTAGGTTTGGCTGCCAAAACCATCTTAACCTGATTGCAAAGAACCAAGCAATGCTGTTAAACTACTGTCGGCTCTGATGCTGAACAGATGGATGCAGCACTGTGATACTGCAGGGATGTCTGGGATGGGGATGCACCAGCACTGCAATTCTCCAAGGCTGCTACTGAGCAATACCAAAACGATGGCAAATTATTATTCAGATGACACAAGCCTTTTGTCTCATCGGCCTGGCCAGTCTCTGCCACTGAAACCAAGTTGAAGGAAGAAATGTTTTCATTTCTTTCAGTGCTAATCAGACTCAAATGCTTTATCTTATTTTCTTTAAAGATCCCACTGTCTAGGGTGGTTATGGGATCAGAGGGAGAAAGATGGGGACACACACCCCCCCTTCCCCTCCCAGACACCCCTCAGCACCCCAGTGAGCCGCCCTGCCTCTCAGGCTGGGAGCATTGCAATGTTCAGTGGACTGGGGACGTCCACACTCTGAATGATTCAAGCGGTTCTGGAACTACAGAAAGAATAGAAAATGGTTGTAAAGATGATTACTACGATTTTCAACACCTGAGTCCCAAAAGTTAGACTCTCAAAGACATTTTCATGCATTTAAAATAGGGTGCTTGTCAGAGGAGCTCAGTCTTCCAGCTTTCATTCATCTCAGTGGATGTTCTGCACGATCAATATCTCTGAGAGTGCAATACCTCATGTGCAGGTACCTAAATGAGGACTTAAAAAATTCATTTTTGGCAAATGACTTTGAAATTTTGAAACAATTTTTGAAATCGCTTTAAAGTCTTAAGGGTCTAAAACTTGAAAGTGTTTATAAAATTTTTATTTTGTCCAAAAATCCTTATCGTGTGGCTTACAGGAGAATGTTAAAATTCCAGGCTTGACTCAGTATCTGTGTAAATCGTGCCACTTGTATTGATTTCAGGCTCATAAACATGAATAGATACCTGAAATTAATAAGCCATATTTGGCACATTTAGCCAATGTCTAGAGCCTCTGATAACCAGAAAGCACAGTTAGGGGACTATTAGGAGTAATTTTGTTAGGAATATTTCATATTTGAGAAGGTGCACTTTACAACTTACTGAAATGCAAATAAATTTCAAAGAAAAGATAAAAATGTAAAATGGTTGAAGAGGATAGTAAGTTTTATTTTCTTTTCTAAATCACCTCTATGAATTACAATTGGCATTTATAACTTTGGAGGACCGAACTCTTTTTTGAGTGCATTTCATTGCACGTTCATGAGGAAACACATGCAGAAAATACAGGTGAACAATTTTGTCAGTTAAAGGAAAAAATGGGTCCAATCCTTAAGAAAGGCAAAGGTCTGGCTTCAACTACTAGAAATTTATAAATCATACACAAAGCTACTCTGTAGAAAAAAACGACAGAAATGATCTCACAGTCTTTGTACTGCAATTCCCAACCCCTGAGAGAAACAGGATGGTAAAGCTGTGCCAATAGCTTTACTGCAATCAAAGAAATCCAAAGAAATAGAAATTTTGATAATTTCAGAAGGTTTCATTGGCCACTGACAGATACAAATTACAATTTTACTTATTTTATACCATTGCTGAAGAAATGGAAACATAAATTAGAGGTAGCTATGCAATGAGATGAAGGATCCTTAGACTGAAACTCTGAATATAACAGAGAATGAAAACCTGAAATAAAACTTTTGCACATCTGCGCTCACTGTGCTTGGACTTCAACCAGAAAATTATAGTGCACTGCAGTCCACTGAACCCCAAAAGTGCTTTTATTCTCCAGAGTCTGAACAGAAGCCAAGTGCCATTTCTATGCTGGGGTCTCAGGGTATTGTGCTGCAGCCCTGTCAGTCACTGAGCCTTGAGAGCTCTGCCAGAAGGAGGCACACATCTACATGTATTTAGTTCTTCAGCAGCGGGATTGTCAAACCACTGCTGGTCTTTATAAGAAATACATTGCTTTGGGCAGAAATACCAAAATTCCCATGCACATCTCTTTCTGTCTCAGTTTCTGTCAATTTGAGACATTCCTAGAAAAGGATCAAGTCTTCTGAAACATCTCAAATCCATGTACAACCCCTTAATTCAAAACTTCTCTTCTGACCTACAACATCCTCCTCAAACCACTCCAAGTGCTTTCACCCAGCACTCAAATCAACCTTGCTCCTCTCTGCTCATAAACCTCACCTGTCTTCCCTTTTCTTGCTCTGAGATTCTTGCAATATTTCTCTTTGTTGTCTCCATGAAAGTTTGTAAACCCCTCATTTATTGTGCCCTGACTGCTGAACCACTGATGGAAGTTCTACCGAGTGAGAACAAACCACCCCACCCAGCTCCTCAGCAAACATTCCACTGGCCAGAGGCTCTCTTAAGCACTCCGTGCACTCTAACAGGTATTGCCTGATTAACAAATTCTACATTCTCATATCTCCCAGATCGTCACACTGGGAAAGTCAAGGCAAATATTTAGTGTGATGCCCTGGTTCCCAGTGAAACGAATGGTGATCCTGCATTAGCACAAACAGAAACCTCAAGGTTGGTTTTCAGTGCCACAATGACATGTCTCCTGTGGTGACTTTCCAAACTGGCATGGAATTGCTTTCTGGCTTTGGAAACTCTCCAGGAAAATGACAAAGATATAAGGACTTCTAGGCTATGACACATTCCCTTTTCAGAACCTACATAAATTGCAAGTATCAGAATCACAGAATGGTTTGGGTTGGAAGGGATGTTGAAGATCATCCAGTTCCAACTTCTGCCATGTCCTGCAGGGACACCTTCCACTATCCTGGGTTGCCCCAAGCCCAGTTAGGAGCAACAACTGCTCACTTCTCTCTTCATCTTATCTGTGTGAGATACCCCTGAAAGCACAGAGATAATTCAGAGATTATCAGACTGAAATTGTGGTTTTTACCAGGACTGTTAGAGCAAACATTATTCGATGTCTCTACTCACCTTGTACCCTTGGTTGATGCCATTGATGAACTGCTGGGGTGGAGGGTTCCAGAGGAACTGGATGGTTGTGGAATTCACAGCTTCGACCTGCACGTTCTGAGGTGGAGCTGTGGGCACTGCTCCCAGGCAGCAGAGAGGGAACAAAATAAAACAGAGCAGAGAGAGGATGAGGGGGAATAAGAGAAAAATGAACACAGAACCCACAGAGTGTCACTCACAAGTCACAGAGTAATAACAACCTTGAGAGAGGGATGCACTTCCCCTGGAACAGCAGTGATTTGGAAAGCTAGGTAATTGGGTTAATTTCTCATCCTGTATTGGAGATTCCTTGAAGGGAAGGAGAAGAAATGGTTTCTGCAGCTTATTATCCTGCAGAGGAGTTTCTCAGAATGACTTGAGGCAGAGGCCACGTAAGGATAGGTGAGCACAGCTCTTTCAGCCATCCATGAGTGCACCCAGAATGAAGAGAGTTTCTGAGAGAAATTTCTTGAGTCCTTTAAAGCTGCTCAATTCCCCAGATCAGACAAGAAAACACAGAGTTTGCACAATTAAGGCTCTAATTGTGAATTATAATCTGGCAACAGCATCTGTTTATTATTTACTGCTGCTTAAAGAATTAGGACCAGTCAGATCACACACAATAAAGATTTTTCTTGGGAATTGGGAGATGTTCTCATTTTATCTTGATATGATATGCATTCATGTATATTGAATTGATTATATATATCCTGAGCCAATACATCCTCTAATCTACTAAAAGTTGCATAAACATTTTATGCCAAGGATTTAATTAGACAGATGTTTTCTCAATACAAAAGAAAGAATGGAACATAAAGGCATGTTGCCTTCAAACAACCAAAACCAGCACTTAAATATTTCACCATTTAATAAAATGTCTCATTCCAAGCAATTTCTTCAACTTACTGCTTTAAGATGTCATTTCTACAGTTCTCAGAGAAAAGAATACTAATAGACAGGTCCATTTTTTCTGAAATTATCAAGCTTATAGTAATTTTAAGAAGAAAACTGCTATCTGAGTACAAAAAGATGGACTAAGACACCTTAAATACTATAAAATAAGCTTAATAATGCTTCAAAAATATCACTATTGACAGCCATGTGCATTTGTATTCTATGAAAGAGAACTATCCACAAGTGATTTTGAAGCCTGGAAGGCTTTGTTCCTTCTGCTTCCAAGGGAAAATTTCTACCAAAGCCCAACGATCTGTACTTCTAAGGAGAATCCACAATTCCCACTGAGAAATGGTGGTTTCCTCCACACTTTTCAAAAACAGGGCGGAAACTTTCAAAGCCTCAAACTACTCTTTGGAAGATGAGTCTTTGTGTGGAGAAGAAATGAAGAAAAGAAGTTCAAAAATGCAAAGCTGCCCCTTTTTCCACCAAAAGTTTTTATCTGCTTGGAAGAGATAGAAATAAGCATTATTCTTAACTGGTGCACACACTACAATAAGACAGGACAGTGAACACTACTTATCAGACACATGCACAGCCCAGAAATATCAACACAGAAAAATGGAGAAATTCTCAAGGACGTCAGGTTTGAAATGACAGAACATCCCCTACCATGCCCTCTCTGTCACTAAAATTCCCTGAAGATTCTGCCACGGCTCCACAACTTCGCTCTGCAAATCTCAGCAGCTGTGTATTAGTCAGAACTTTCTTGCCCTAATTTAAAACTTGATGTCACCATTTATGAACTATGCATAATTATTGAGTTCTGGAAGCAGTTTATCTGATAGTACTCTAAATTTTCATTAGAATCCGGGCCCTGCTTCCTGCCATGTATCATAATTCCCTGTGTGCTTTTGGAAGGTTATACTATTATCTGAATGACCTGTAGACATCATAAAGTTTTTGTAGTTAAGAGATTCACCAAATCATCTTGAGATACAGTCATAAATACTAAAGTTGCTTTACAGTCAGAATGAGTTGCTTTGGCTACAGTCCCCCACTAAATGCATTTTTTTCTTATTCATGTTCTTGATGAAACTTTTTATGAGCCACAAGATATATTTGAACCTACTTTTGTGTGCGATACCTCATATAATTAATGGTTAACATGCATAAAATTTTTTAGAAGTCAAAATTCTTACTTTACTGTGTATTTGCATATTCAGATATTGTAACTGCCAGAGATTTGTTACTGCAGAAGAAAACTGTATTGCAAGTCTTCATGTTACTTTGCTATCAGAAAGTCACCAGGATATCACTGATAGATTAATCTCCTCCTGTCAGGAAGGCTAAATCAGCTGAGCATCAAGTTTTCATTTGTAGTACTCACAGTCCTCAAAAAAAAGCTCTGGCAAATACTTGAGGATAGGCTAAAACTACAGCTTTAGGAATGTGGATAACCAAATGCATCAGTTATTTCTTTTAAAAAGGGAAATATTTTTTGTTCATTAGGAGGTAATTTCCTGAAACAAGGATATATGGTCGTAGCAGAGAAAGCACCTGCTGCAATATGAAAAATGGTAAAAATTATGAAGAGAAAACATAAAACCTTCTGAACACTGGAAATCATGATTTATATCACAATTCCTCCTTGGATATCTCTATTGAAAAATCAACATCTGCATCTCAATTAATGCATTTAAAAGATGGAAAGAACATGGCCCATCTGATATGCATAAGCTAATTATACTGCAGAAGACATAATGTAATACATTTTTATATTTTTAATCAGTAAAATATTGGCATTATAATATCAAATTTACTTCAAAGTGCCAGTATAAAATTCTCCTTTTATGTCCTGATGTTAAAGACCTCCTTGGGTATCTGAGCAGTTCTGCATTTAAAAAGAAAAGAAGTTTGAGGGAAGCTAAATCAGAATTGACCTTCTGGTCACTTCAAAACTCAAATACTTTTCCAAGATCATGGAGAGTAACTTATTGAAGCTGTGGCTGTCTCCACAAAGGATTTTCTAATTTACTGGTAGATATATGTCCTCTTCCTACAAATTTGCTGTCAAGCTGTACAGAAGCTGCCAATGTCAAACAGGTGTTTCAAGAGTAATCCCCGAGTATTTACACTCCCAGCTTTTAAACCTGTACTTCATCATGTTTGCAAGTATTCCAAAGCCATCTCACTGTGGGGATCCATCTGGGAGTCATCTCAGAGCTGCAGATCAAATTGGTCAGACACAACCAACTGTTACTTTACTCCCGATAAAGTTCATGTGGTTGGAAATCTGTGGAGAGCTCAGCCCCTGGGACTGTGGGTTAATGTACAGCATTCCAAGTAGAAAAGGTCATGGAAGCACTCTGGATAAAAACCATTAAAAGGGTTTCACTGACAAGATAATTGAGAGGAGAGAAGGCACTGAGGTTAAGCATGTGTTCATGTAATTATTCTGTCTCTAGCCATGTGCAAATAGCATGTAAATCCCGCGGAGTTCCTGACGGCCAGACTCCTGCTCCTAAATATAGATCTTCAACACAGGCTTGGAAAAAAGGCTCCTCTGGAGCTCCTGACCTTCGAGGTGGGAGCTTGACTGTCTCAGGCAGGCTTCTGGAACTGCAGGTTTTCCTCTAGGTGAGGATTTGGCTGTTCCTTTAATGCACCAGCTTGAGGTGCTGAGCTGCACATCCCATGGGAGCAGCGGGGATGTGGAGGTTTGTAATTCCTCCTGTGAAACCTCTTCCCTCTGCTCCCAGCTGGTGTGCTGGGCTGTGTTCTGATCAGCAGTGGGTGCATAGGAAAAGTGGTCTCTTGTAACTCTGCACATCTGAAAATCTGAATTCTGAAATTCAGCAGTGTGAGATTTGGCACTAACTGATGAGTTGGGCTTCTTGTGGCTGGGAAACACCTCCTTCCTTTCTCGCATGTCTCTCATAGACAAGATTTTATTTCTTTATTAGAAACTGGGGGCCAGGGGCCTCACCAAGACCAGTGTTAATTTCACCATTTTGTGAAATAATTTAAAAATAAAATAAAAGCAGTAGATGGCCAATGACATCTAAGCAGTATAAAACCCCAGCCACTACAGCTCCAACCTGCTTCTGCACAGGAGCAGCTGGGCTCAAAACAGCCATGGGTGCTCCAAGGCTATTGGGAGCTTCCCCAGTGGAAGTGAATGAGGATCTTTAAGTTATTTTTGCCAAGAAAGCCCAAGGGAAAACCAAGGAAAATATCTTTTCACGGAGATAAAAATGAATGGTTGCAGAGGACGGTCTGCAGTCAGGGATTCCTTTTTCAAGATTACTTCCTACATAAAGGAGGAAGATTTCAGCTAACTGGGTTTCCTCTGGCTCTTCCACCTCAGTCATATGCATTTCTCTGATTCCTCTCCTATTGCCTGAGGAAGAAGCTCCTTTGGACTGGGTTGAACAGATTCCTCTTGCTTTCTCCTCTCCACACAATCGAGACTCACTAGCCTGGTGACTGTCCCACTCTTTTATTCAGGAAGGGCTTTTGCTCAGACTTCCCTGGCCTGGCAAGGTGCCCCTGCATGGCACAGAAGGGAAAACAAAATAACATTAAACCACACGTTGAGACTGTGAACTTTAGGACATAAGACTGGCTTTTAGGATACGCATCAAAAGAAAGATGTGGCACTAAAAGCAGAGACAGAAGCAGGTCAATGTCACTGAAGAGGCTAATGGAAGCAATGTCTCTATTTGTAAACCTTGCCCTGCCTAAATCTAAGGCATGGTGGGAGTTTGAATTTCAGAGAGAGAGAAGTTCAGAAATATTCACAGTGCTGAGATAAAAGGTACAGACCCAAAGTAAGGGGTGGAAGCTGCTGCTTTATCAAATCAACCTGCAGAAAAAGGTAAACATGCCCAACAGTGCAGAGCAGAGACAATATGTCACCACAGAAAGATGTTTTTAGCTTCACAGAGCTGCTCTTACATGAAAAGGAATTGGGAAACTTCAAGTTTTCATATGGCAATGAGAAGTCCTGCAGGACACTGTTTAAATAAGTAAAATTGCCCTATGCAGAAGGCTGGCACAAATCCCTGTGAAAAGTAACATCAAAGCAAGGAACAGCTGGAGAAACTCTGATGAAGAAAGACCTATATATACAGAGCATCAAAGGATTAGGCTGAATATCACTCTGAAAAGACTTTCAAGAATTTAGAGACAGTCCACCTGTCTGACCCTCGTGCTGGGATGTTCAGTGCTCTGCCAGTAAGTCTTTCTGACATTTTATCTCACTGACATTATGCACCAGTTTCCTCCAAGTTCAGATCCCTCAGCACCTTGTGAGCTTGGCTGCATTCTAGAAGTTGGTGATTTTTGAGGAGCTTGGAGTAGCTGATTAGTTTTCAGCAGCTAAAGCAACGCCAGAGTACTAATAAGGGATTAATAGACTAGCTCCTGGTATAAATCCACAGCTTATATGGCCAGTCAATACCCACTATGACAAAGGTGCCAATATGCTGATGTGCTCCTGCCAATGGGTTGATCTGCTCCCGGGGTTCATTTCCTCCCAGGGTCTGGCTGCACAGCACATTTGATTAGTATGAGGTGTTGCAGGTATTTTTCATCCGCAGACAGACAGGTTCTTGCCAGCACAGCTCACATCATTTACTGCATGTCAGAGCAGAGGCAGTGGTGGTGTGGTAGTAGGAGAGGGGGATGGATGGGAGTGTGTGTCTTTGACATTTATCTCTGCTCATATTAAAATCAGAATATGATTTACAAGGCAGTTTTACACATGGCTTTTTCTTACTTCTGCTGGTTTGGTTTAGGAAGAACATTCTGGAGCAGGAAACAATTACTGGATTTTCCTGTCTTTTCCCAACTAAAATATAATAGGAGCAGGGATTTGGACAGTAGCACATTACCTATGGAGACTGGATGTTAATCCAGTTTCAGATGATATTTATACCACCCAGTCTCCCTTTTCAGTTCTAAATGTAAAAAGGCTTCAAATTCTTTTTGAAACAGGACAAATGCGTTTGGAGAACCCATCAAGGTTCATTAGGAGGTGGCAGCATCCATGAAGTAGTTATTAACAGCAAATACCAATATGAAATAAATCAGAAATATTCAGTTTTTCTTCTATGTCTACCTGGCATTGAGGAATTACATAAAACCAAAGAGGCCATTGCAGTTTGGCCTGCAGTCTAAACACTCTTGCTGATTACCATGAATGCAGGACTGACTACACCTAATTTATAACAGAGGATTTATACCCTTATAAATGACAACAGACAGCCAATCAATAAAGGATGATAATAACTGCACATAATATCAAGGGAAATTAGAGTCAATTACAAGGTTTAAGAAAAAAGAGTGTGAAGCCCAAACCTGGGCCTTAATAGATGGAAGGTTAAGGTGCTATGATAGCTTAAAATGTGCAAATAAACAAGGTAATGAATTACAAGCATAATCACAAAAGGGATTCAAATTCTGTGTGCAAACCAATTCTCTGCAGAGCTTGAGTCTTTAGTGGGATAGAAAACATTAATCCTGGCTGCAAGGAGAAGACTTCAAGAAAAACATTTCAAGGTCTGCTATAAATACTTCTGGAATGAGCTTGAGTGTGTCTAGGCTCCTCTAAACTATGAGACTTTACCTGCCCTAAGACAAAATATAGATAGTTCTTTCTCTAGTTGTTGTGGTTAATTAGTGTTGCATATGAATAATCTTTTCTTAAAGATCTCCCTACACTTCAAACTATATCTAATCATGTTATAAGGTACTCCTAGTAACAATTAACAAACAACTACATCTTCTGCACTGATTGAAAATTAACTGATGCACTGTAAATCTGCAAGTTTTTAAAACAGTGTAATTGTTTTATGACCAATGAAGTAGAGCCCATGTACTGTCCAGTGCTCAGCATCCAGCACAACCCTGTAATTATGGGAATATATGGAAGCCTTAGGGACCTGGCACTTAATTATCCTACAGATTTTTATACCAATCTAGAGGTGTAAACATGCCTTACACTGGTTGTAAAAAGTAATTACATATCCTTTTGTTGGTGTAATTTATACTCTTCTTAAAGCACTTAGAAAAGTGTGGAGGAGCTGTAGCATAAAAATCAGGGCTTTAAAGAACATTTTATCTTTCCCTTTGCAAGTATCTGCACCATTCCTGAAATGCTTCAGAACACTTTCTCCACAGGTTGTATTTCTCTCCCTACACTTCCCTTACACTTTATTCCATATTTCTAAAACAAGGTATTCTGTGATTATCAGAACTAATGCAGCTGCTTCACTCTGTCTCCTATATTGCATATGCAGCATCTTGTATGCCTTGGCCATGATAAAACCAATTCCCTGCCATATTTTCTCTAACTCTCCAGGCAGAGTAACCTCAGCCCTTGCCTGTCACAGGTCCCATAAATCCATTCCTCAGGACCCCAGCTCTCATCAGCATTTCTATTTATTCCTTCGACTGCAGCTGACTCTGACCTGCAAGTGTGGCAACACGTCATCACGAGGGTCAACAAAAACAGATAATATTTGACTTCACTCCCAGCTTTTTCTACAACAGAGATAGAGCAGAGACTCGGCTCTGCTCAGGCATTTGAATTTTGCAGGTGCTTCCTGCTCCAAGCTGTCTATCAAATTTGACTGAAGTGACCATTCATTTCCCAAGTTCTAAGGTGGGACTGCCAGGCAGCACATCCCCTAAGGAAGCTGTGGGATGATAAAGGAGATTTTGGTCAGATTTGCTCACCTCCCTGCAGTGTGTACTCTGTCACAGGCCTGCTGAAGGCTCCCAGCCCAGCCCCGTTGTAAGATGCCACCTGGATTTCATACTGGGTCCAAATGATCAGGTCTTTCACTAAGCAGTAGTTGATTTCTGCACTGGTGATGTTCTTGTATTGGTACTCTCCCGGGAGGCCAGCCAGGCGATACCTACCACATGGGGAGAAAAATAAGCTGGTTAATTAGATGGTATCAATTAGAGAAAATATCCTGACTGGTAAAATAGCTTCCTTTGTGAGGAGGCAATATGCAAAGTTTTACAGCAGAATTATACCAAGAATAATGAAAAATAATCAGGAGGAACATAGCAACTCCTGATAAGACCATATCATGTTTGTCTGTTATAGTATTTATAATCTGATCTCACTGAGATTACAGGCTCAGGGCTAAACAAAACGGGTATTTTATTCCATTTTATGGTTGCAGAAAAAATTACAGCTTTTTAAATGTGGCTTGTCTAGTAAAAGCTGTGATTTAGTACAAAAAATAGCCCAGATGTGATTTTTATCAGAGTGCTGCTGTAAATCAGCCTGAGAAATGGTTTTTTTTCTTTACTTCTGGAATCTGAAAAGGAAGAGCTCAGAGGGCTCTGACCTTCTGGAATCTCAACCACTGGCAGCCCTGGCTTCCAACAGAATTAACTTCACAGAATAATTAAAATAAGGAAGGAATACAGGTGAGACTGAAGGGTTGGGTAAGGACTGGAATTCCAGAAGAAGGGCTGTATCAAACACAGATGGGTGGTAAATAACCTGCTGAAACATGAGAAGCTGAAACACTGAATATATTTTCTCATGTAAAAACTGTATTCCAGAAAACAGAGCCTCTTTGATGTGTCTCTTCAGGCCAACAAACTACAGAGGAGAACTAAATTATAAAAAACAAACAAACCTTGCAAATCTGTGAATGTGAATAATACTGTTTGTTTTCCTTCCTTTAGGAAAGTGGTACAGTGGATGCTCACAATATGCTAATTCACAAAAAATCAGAGAAACAGAGGCCAAATAGGGGACACAAGGCATTACTATTCCAGGAAAAAGATAAATATGGAAACATTTGTATTTTTATTCACCACACAACTTTTCTGTACTGTTACCTACCCTTTGCTTCACTGCAATCACCAAAAGTTTATTGACACAAA
This sequence comes from Vireo altiloquus, assembly GCA_013396875.1. Classification (NCBI taxonomy): domain Eukaryota; kingdom Metazoa; phylum Chordata; class Aves; order Passeriformes; family Vireonidae; genus Vireo; species Vireo altiloquus. The sequence continues at coordinate 308,197 of VZRF01003303.1, forward strand.
CAATTTAATTGACACCTTACAGAGAGATTTTAAATTCATCTTAGTTAAATTGGTGCAATGTTTATGACTAGGCAACTTCATGTGTTTCAGCCAGAGATTTTTGTTCTAAAGTCTTCCTATAAAGAGATCAGTTCTTAATCACTGACAACGCCTCTATTTTCTGCTGCTTGCCTGACCATCCTTTAGCTCACTTAATATCTGTAATGCTACACTGGTGTGGTTCCATTTATGAAATATAAATGGAAATAAAGAAATACCAGCCCTCAGCTGAGTTTATTGAATGTCTTGCTTGCTCCCTTCCTCTCTCTCACCTCCTGTGCAGGGTGTGTGCTCCCTGGGAAATCAGTTCTTAGTGCAGCAATGTTTTGCCTCCTGCCCAGCAGACAAGGTGTAAGTGCTCCCGTGATTTAATCTGTTATGCTGTTAGCATGGCAGACTCCTAAACGCAGTAGTGGCAGTGAGAAAAAGGGCAGAGGAAGGAGGCCAGTTCAGAAATGTCATGTCTTCATGATTTTTCTCACCATGGACTTTGATGTATACTCCACATGACTTGTGCAGTGCACCTTCACTTTTAAAGATCAGGTGTTCCATCATTTTAGCATCTTGCATGTCTTGAGCTTTGGGTCTCTGGAATGCCTGGTGCTTTTCATTCTGCTACACCCTGGTTCTGCAGAAATCAGTGCAGGAACACTGTTCTTCAGTGCATATTGCTGTGACCACACAATTCAGCTTGGAAGAACAGCCTGGTTTATCACTTGGGACAGTTGTGCTTTTATGTGATAATCTTAAATTCCTGTTGAATAAATGGTTCCTCTCTCTGAGACACAAAGCAGGTAGACACCAAAAATGCTCACAGATTGAATATAATGAATATGATCAGTATTAAAATGGAAAGAGATGTTAGGGCGAGGTCAGGGATCAATATGCAGATAAATACTGTAGAAAGTTACACATTATTGGGAATGCTAAATGGAGAAAACAGCACAGATTGCCAGAAGCAAGAGCCTATGGGATTGCTTTTTAAAGGACTTAATGCTGAGACTGGGAAAGACTCACTGGGAATACCTAAGGGACTAATCCTACCACTGAGGAGACCAGTTTGAAAGGAAGAGTTGTGTAAACGTTTGCACCCAGTGCAGATGGACACCTGAGACTCAGGGCAAGGAAGAGTCTGTCTGCAGGCAGAAGTTAAAACACCTTTCCCCACTGACAGCTGGCACAGCTCTCAAACTGAGCCCTCAAACCTTGAGCTCACCTGTGTTAAGGGGCTCTGTGCAGGTGACAGGGACAAGAACAGACTTCACTCTGCCTGCAGACAGAGGGAGCTTTCCAGGGCTATTTTGGGAGCTCACCAACACTCTTAATATGACAAAAGCCTTTCCATCCATGCCAGCAAAAGTAGGAACACAGCATCATCAGGATGTTGGCATGTAAACTGCAGCATTTAGCTCTCTTTTACAGTTCTGGAGGACACTGTATTAAAAATGTCAGCAGCCTGCCCACAGGAGGCTGTAAGCATCACTAGGAAATATGTCAGTGGCTGCAAGTTTCCCACAAAAACTCTAATTTAGGTAATGCCTCCCTCACTAGAGGTGTGGCCCTAGCTGGCTGCTAGCACTGCAGGGTATGGAGGATGCCAAATGAGCAGTAAGCTGTAGTGGAATTGGGTAGGAGTGAATACTGAGTCCCAAAAAATTACCTGAGGGAAAAGCTCTGCAAAGTCTCTCAAGTGTGGTAGCACCCTTTCCAACACAATGAATCCTGTCTAAGCAGCCAGGCTGGATCTATGCAGGATTCCCAGTTACCTACCTGAATGTGTTTCTCATTAATAAATACAGACAGGGCTGAAAGGATCTTACTCAACTGGCTGATTTTCAAAACCAAACCAAGGTCTGCCATGAAGCATCTGACCTGTCGCTCCCTCTCTCCATTTTGTTTGGCACAAAACTGAAGTTTATTGATTCTTTTGTTGCTCCTCCATAGGCAGGAGCCCTGTTGTGTCTTTGATAAATTTAATTAACCTTTCGAGCAGGGAGCTGAGCTTGTAATAAGCAAATATACATCTGCATAGGCTGCACTGTACCAGCTTCCCACGTGAATACTTGCAATACTTGGTGCTTCACTTCCCCTTGAAAATTGAATAAAAGGATGTTGTGAGTCTCCACAGGGAGCTGGTCCTTTGGAACAGCTGATGCAGCCCCCAGACTCTCTAGGACAGACAGGCAAGAATTTAAGTGGCTGCAGCACCCTTGTGACTCCCTTGAAGAGTTGTGTTTTCTCATTTGTAACAAACCAGAGCAGCCTCAGTGTTTGCAAATAGTAACTAGTATCTTCAATTCAATTGGAGATAGCTTTTATTACACTCTTAAGTCACACCATTTGAACTCCTTTGTGCATACCTGGACCTACCTCTGAGCTTTCCAGGTTAGGAAACGACTTACCTTAGGATATAGCCGTGAAGAACTCCATTGTGCTCACTCTCAGGAGGAGGCTGCCACTGGACCATGATGGACTGATTGGTTCTCCCACTGGCCACGATGTTTTTAGGGGGGGCACTGGGGGGCTCCTCAGGTAGCATCAACCTAAGTACAAAAGAATGTGATGGACAGGGGTGTTGAAAGAAATCATAAATAACAGTCTATTTCCTGTATCCACTCCAAGTGAACCACTTTCTTTTATCACAGTCTGATGACTAGAAAGAAATATAATGCTGATCAAACTGCTGAAGACATGCATGAAATAGTTACAACAAATCAACATAATAGGAAATCAGTTAAGCAAGCAACAAGACAGACAGCTGAGGTAACCCTATTCTCTTGGAATCACCCAAGCTGCTACAACTCTTTAAAAAGATTACAAGCCTGAATGAGTAAAAGCTCAGGTCCAGTGTCTGTGACTCCTTCCAAATTGTTTCTTTCAGCTCTTTCAATATTTTTCATATCAAACTCCCACATTTTGAAAAAGCCATTTAGAGTTCAGCTGTTGTGCAATTCAAGCTCGCAGCAAGCTTTGGTTCACAGAGGAAAGGGGATGTGTTTGAAACTGAATATGATGAAGCCATCCTTCTCTGTCACATCTGGGTGAATTCCAGAAGTGACATTGCCATGACAGGGTGAGGGCTGTGCTCCTGCCCGGGCTAACTGCTGGGGCTTAGCACAAGGGTAAAACATCATTTCCGAGATTGTGCTCAGCTGATACTCTGGAAGCACGAGAACACCTCACCCATGAAGTGCTGATCTCCTGCATCCCACAAATGCCATAATCCCCAATGCCTGCCTGCTGCAGAGCACTCTCCAGAGGCCTGGGAAATGGCAACTTCTCCATCTCCCAAATATTGTGCAAAAAAGATTATTTTATTCCTTCATTCACAACCAGCATGTTTTCCCTCCCGAGGCTGCTGTCCCTTTAGCACACAGATACTGAGTGCCATTACCTGCTGGTCTCGGTGCTGTACCGGCCCTTTCCCACCTGGTTCACTGCACACACCCTGAACTGGTAGGTCCTGGCTGGAGTGAGGCCACTCACAGTGACACCGGTCATCTTCGGGTCAAGGTTTGACAGGTGAACCTTCCAGGGAGAATCTGGTGGAAAAATTTGCATGGGAAAAAAAGAAAAGAAGATGAAAGTGCTTGTCAAAAGCCCTGCAGAAGTGAGAAAACGCCTCTGACTGCTCAGAGCTCTTTGTGCTTGTTTCCCTCAGAGGAACTTTGGGAAGAAGTTTCTTTTCAGCAGAAGAAACCTTCCTGTCAGCCCACACGGTTATGCAGATTGCACATTTGTCTACTGGAAAGTGATGCTGCACATGTCATGGCATAATAAATAAAAACTATATTCATTAACATTTTAATAAAAGAGGAAACAAGCATGATAAAGACAGATGGGCTGTGTATTTCACAACCCATCTGTTTGGCAGGCCATCACACCACCACACCCATGAGTGGCTCTGGTGGAAGGATTCTAATGAAATTCACAGTCAGTTTGGAATATCTTCCTACCCAGCTTGCAAGCAGGTGTAGAAGCGTGACTCTCTCTGCCAAATCAGCCCTTTGCTGCAAGACCTGAGAAAGCTTCTGCTGCTGATTCTATGCGTCTGCAATTATTTTTTTTTCCTAGTGATAGTATTTGGCATGGAATCCAATTGTCCTAGGAAGACTCCCTGGTAGAAAGAGCCCTGGCAGCGCTCTAAACCCCTCGCTGTCAGTTCACATTCTTGCCATACCGAGCTCCCCTGATGCCCAAATTACATTTACAAGTTTTCAAAGAGGTCAGAAATAAAACATGTTGAAAATTAAATATTCTGACTTCTTCTCTCCATAGCCTGGTGTCACATATTCTCCCTGAAGTCATGACTGAAATAGTCAGGGAGAGGTGACATTTGGTCTGTGTTGCAACACTACAGCAACCGAATCAGCCAATTTGAAGATTTGCTCAGTTTTTAAATAATACCAGCTGTTTTCATGCTCCCTGCTCAAAATTACTAACACTTCTGGAAATTGCTGAGGAGCTTGCTGTAGATTTTGGCAATGTTATCTGTGCATGTTGCTCATCAGAAGTGCATCGTGGCTCCTGGCAGGTCACCTCAACGTCTGCCTGAAAATGGAGATGAGATGTCCCAAACGTGGAAGGCTGCTAAACCTCACACCAAGACAGAAGCCACTCATTTTGTGCTTTTCTGGCAGATTTCTTCACAAGTTTAAGTTCCCTAGGGTGTGATGCCAGTTGGGCTATAAACACTGCATCTTCAAATTGCTCCAAATGTATTTATTCCAGTAAGGGCCTTGCCAGAATAAAGACTTTTTTAACAGGAAAACTGACACAGCAGAATACTGGGAATGCTGGAGAGGGACATCTGCACAGCAGTCAAGGTCTCTCCTTGCCAATTGTTGATTTACCAACAGCCACTTTGGCTGCAAGATCTTGATGCCAACTTATCTTAGCTGAACACTGAATTTCTTTTAGAGAGTCCTTAGAGGGAACAGACTTGTGCCATCTAGAAAAGCTTTGTTTAGGAGTTTTTTGCACCCTAGTTCCTTCTGAATTTTCACAGGGTTCCCTCGAGACTTCCCAAAGCCTTGTTACGGCTAGAGTGCACGACAACAAATCAAGGAAAGCTGAAGTTAAGGTATGGCTGACCTACTGCACTGCCTGAAGGAACTTCCTGAGGAAAATGGAAGAGCAGACACCAAGAGGGGAGTGAAATACCCTTGTATGAGCTACTTGGGCAGTGGTCCGTTTCCTAGAGCATTTCATTTGTTTACTGCCAGTGTAAACACCACCTGAGAGTGCTTAACCCAAGCAGCTCAATGTAGTGAGCAGTTTGATTCAACAACAGGCCCTATTAATCTCCTCAGCACCTTGGGGCTTTGCTCTGTTTATATGCTGCATCTGTAGAATACTTTATTAATTCTTTTTCCTCTCCTGGTGGAAGATAAAAGATCTGGCAGGAAGAGAGATTAAACTGGAAACTAATATAAACGAAGCCTATTCATCTCCTGGGCACTCTGATTCAGAGAGGAGGGCGGTTTGGGGAGCATTTGCTCAGTCCTGGAGCACTGGATACACCGAGTGTGCAGAGTATCTTTAAAATTTAAATGTCAAGTCTTTTTTTTGACAATCAATAAACAAAAAGACTTCAAAAAACGGATCTCCCTCTTTAGATACACACAAGCAACCCCAGGACTGTGCAGCAGCTCGTTTCACTGTGGAGAAGAGCAATTCTGACAAGGGAAACATGCCATAAAATTTTCAACACCGCCTCTACTCTCCTCCAGGGATGGCTGTCACTCACCTGTCCCAGGAAGCCTGGAGAAGCTCCATGGTGACAAAAGACTTGCCAGGTCAAACTATTAAACAAGCCTCTGTTAGACTGAACAGACTCTGCTAATCCTTCATTTAACTTAAGCTGCCCAGAACATACTCTGAGCTTCGCTGCTCTTCCCCCGTAATTGCCACTGTCTGAACAACTTCCATGTTGAGCTGTCTGTCGTCTCACAAATATTGGGCATTCTGAATTAACTCTGATTGCCTCTCCAAGTTAATTTATTGGAAATGAAGAATCTCACAGGCTGTTCTCTGGTTTACAATGTCATTTTGGGGTTTTAGAAATTACTTTTTTTTTCTGTCGTGAATTTTTGGATGCGCCTGTGATGCATTCAATAACTCTGGTCATGTGCCAAGAGGCATTTCTTCCTGATTTCCCTGTCTAGCCTACAGTTCATGCATTAATTGCAAATTTCCCAAAAATCATTTCTAATTTGCTATTACCGATTAGATCTACTGCAGAAAGCTGAGTTTTGCAGGTTTGGAGCACATTTCCATCTCTTTCTTTCTCCAGGGGGTTTTTCATGGATGGCAGCATAGGAATTTGCTGTACTGCTGGAATTCACTGAATGCATCTTCCAAACCTTTGTAGCAATATGATATTGCAAAAAATCCAAATGAAAGCTAAAGGGTTCATCCTTTGTTTGGTGGGACTTATACAAGGTCTAACAGTGGCCGGAGAAAAAATATCTTTTAACATTACCATATCTAGATCTGAGTTACAATCATAATGAATAAAGCAGTTTTACTTTGATTTTTGCAAAGATTTATGAATGAGTTCAATAGTTGCCATTTGAATATTCCTACCAAATTCAGGATGGCAACTCATAGGTTTTAGTTAAGCATGTAGAGATGCTTTGCACAGGAGCTTTTATTATCTCCTCGTTGGCACAACGTGATGAATCTGAGTTATATCATTACCTCACCCAGCACAGATATCCCAGAATACAATAAAACAAAAATGGGCTTTTATCTTAATTGTCCTCAACAGAATTCTATACGTCTTAATTAATTTCTTCAGTTAAAAGACTACTCAGAATATTTTTTGATTAATTCCTTCAGTCTAAACCTCTTTGAAATAAAATAAGCATATCCCCTCCTAACTCCATGAAGACACTGCACTGGAATTCCGAGGTAAATTGCAATGGGGCTAAACAGGTCATGAAGCATCCAAAATTGTATTAGTGCAAATGACAGCAAGGCATGGTACTATTTATTTGAAAATCCTATTTCAAATCAAGGTTCACATTCTTGGCTCTGTGTGGGCAGGAATACTTAATGACTGTGTTTCCTTGGAACTGTGTTTTTCAAATTAGATTATAAATTTGCCCCCAAATGTTTAAGGCCATATGTCTCAAGTCACCCACAGACACAGTCTACTGTGAATACTTGTAATTTGAGAATTATTGCATTGTGCCAAATACATTAATTTTAAAAATTAGGTGGCTAGAGTCATTCATATTCCCAGCAATTTATGTGCACGATCTGCCACTGTTTTTTTTCCCCTCTAATTAAAATAAAGGTTTTGTATCTCTTTACTGAATTGATATTAATGAAAAGGAGTTCTAATCCATGCCAGGTGGAGTGACACGCCTCCCTCTAATGCAGCTGGTAATTAAACCCCTGAAATTTATACTTGTTATTTTGAACCCTCTTCAGCTATTTCTCTGCCACAGACACTGTTGTGTATTCATTTATGGTACATGCTCCAAAACCTACCATGGATCCTAAAGCTGTGAGTTATCCAAAACAAAACTCCTAAAAAAGAGCAACAAAACAAGGCAACATTTCGGCACCTGTAACTTAAACACTCAAACTCCAAACGTTCAAACTCTGCAGAACTAAGAACAAAATCTGTGCAGCTTTGCTAACTGGGAAATAAATAATAATTCTGATGTCCCTCCTCTACCTTCCCATGTGTGAAAGCAAAGAGGGATTGGGATGGGAGGCACATTGCCTCACTGTGACAGTGACAGAGCTCCTGGAGGGTGTTCCCTCTCTCCCTGACAGTCACTCCTTCTGCAGCACACAACCCAAACCGAAATTGTCTTTGAAAAGCAAAGAGAATTTCTGCACAGTCATATCAGACCACGCTTTACCTACACAACATCAAATATCAGGGCTTGGGATGGCTGGGAACAAAGGGAAGGTGGTGGTTTCCAGAGGATCAGGAGGTCTGGAGAAGCTAAATATTAACTGCACACCACTGAGATCAAAATGACTCTGAAAAACAAACACTTCAGCAAAATAAAAACCCAACCAAGGCAGTAACAGTGTGCAGACATTACAGTCACTGTTCCAAACAAGTCACTGCTGACACTGCCATACTATTCTGTGTATATGGGATAGATATGGAATAAGGGAACACAGCAACAGTGGAATATCCAAGGGCTCAGATTCCTCTCTGTCCTACTTCTGTGGGCAACCATTAGACATTGTACATAGAAGCAAAGTAAATAAAGACAAAAAATTTCAAGGACAGTAAGACCTGGAATATATCTGGGAGAATTCACAGCAAACCAGGCCTGTGTTTGGCTTCTGCAGCTTTGAGCTGCTGCAGGACACAGACCTGTGCTTTGGGACAATGAGACCCTCCCAGTGGCAGATTGCAATGACACCAGCCAAAACTATTTGATCTATCACACAGTGAGCAGCGGTTCACAGGATCCTGTGGTGTTCTCAGGCACTGTTTGCATGCTTTCCAAAGAACTATTGTTGATTTTGGCTGAGCCTTTGACAAATTTCAGTAAATTAATTCTAAAACTATGGCACATCTACCCCATTCCTATACAACTGCAAAGCATCCTTGATAGAAAGGATTTGAAGGACTTCCAAACTTCTCCATGACACAAGAAAGATGATGGAATGAGATGAACTTTAAGGTCCCTTCCAACTGAAACAATTCCATGATTCTCTGGGCACTGAATGAACTGCCTCTTAGGGATTCGTCCCAGTCGATGCAGGACACTGCAGGACACAAGTGCACATGTTCTGCCACCTCTGTGCTGCCTCTGTGTAAATACAGCTCTAGGACCTTTGCATCATGTTGCCAGACTAGGACTTCACTAACTTGTTATCAACAAAGCCACTGGGAAACAAGGAGCAGAAAGGTAACATCTTCAGGCAACAGAAGAAGGAAGGAAAAGTGTAAAGGCAGTTAGTTACTGGCCTGTAGTTGTGGGAGGGAAGGAGAGAAGAGTGAAAATAAAAAGGAAGCTGGTGATGAAAAGGTAGAGGAGGAGTATGGAGGATTGTGGGTTTTCTTATTCATTTCTTACAAAAATATCAGGAGTCCTTGCTTGAAAAGAACTAATTTTAAGGACAGCAGCCCTGGGCATGACTTTGGATTCCTGCTAGGATTAGAAACCTGCACTTTGCTTAACAATTGTCAAGATCACCAGTCCTGGGACCTCCATATCTGAGAAGTTATGCACTCCAGCCTGCAAAGCAAAAGCCTTGTATGTGATCTGAATTTCCTCTCAAGCTCTCTGTGTGGCAAAACAAACTGCTGCTCTCCAGATAATCAGAAATCAGAACTGTTTCACATTCAGTTATGCAGTGACTAATTTCCACATGTCACAAAAAGCGATGTTCTTAATTTTTTCATCAAGAATCAATTGTTCAGCTTGGATTTCCAGCTCCTAGGGTGATAGAGATTAGAAAGTATTGCCAAGGTGACCGATTTCCATATAACCTCATCTTTCCATCAACTCCTAAAGAGGCATTAGCAATGTCCCTGAATAACCTTGCAGACTGAGAGCCACGGAGGACCTGGTGTACTGCATGATAAAACTGTGGGAAGTGGCAATCCCCAGTGCCCAGGTTTGTAACCCATGGAGTCAGATATTTGGATTGCACTCAAGCATCCTCAACCACCTACTCAAAGGAAGGGTGTAAAATGATAATCTAGAGAAAGCAGAGAAAATATATCAGCCCACAGCGAGGTAAGACAGCAGCTGCTCTTGATATCCCAGTTTGTTCCTTTGTCAGACCATCAGTTCCTTGAATTATCACCCTGCCTGCATCTTTTAGGTGAAACTGGGACTCTGAATGCACCAAGAAATCCAGGAAACTGGAGAAAGAGTCAACCATGGGAAGGAACAAACTGACTACTCCTCTTTCACTGAGGAATGAGCTGTCGTGCCTCAAGTCTGGCAGGCAACACTAAAGGTAGAACTAAGTCTCTCCTGTAAAACAATCCCTCCATCTCAGTCTTTGTTGTTTCACTCTCTGAGTGTGCAAACAGCTGAGCGTAAAACCCCTTTGTGCAGGCTGCCTCTCACTTAGCAAACTGCAGCAGCATTTTGTAGCAGCTCTGGTGAGAGGTGAGTCTGAAGGAGTGATTACAAACACCAGGAGGCTGAAATCTTTTTGACTTACTGTTCTCAGAGAGCTCCACCACGTAGTAGAGCACGGGGCTGTTGCCATCGAAGGGGCGCACCCAGGAGAGCATCACGCTGCGGCTGTAGGAGGAATTCAGGGTGGCCACGAGGTTCTGAGGGGAGTGAGGCAGCTCACTGTGGAGGAAAAGGGAGAAAAGAAAGAACCAGCACAGAAAAATTAATCTACATTTCATTCAGCTACAGTCGTACAGGCAGTTAAAGGCAGGCGACATCAGCCCCGTGTGATGATGGATATAAAACCACCGGCAGCTGTTGTACAATTAAATAAATGAAAGACATCTCGGAATTCTTCACAATTTTATCCCATTGGGGGGAAAAAAAAATATGCTGAAAGTCCCAAGGCTGATGCTTAGAACAGCTAATGGACATGTTGCTAAATGTGGAAAAAAGCCAATTTTCATCCTGCTTTTGACTGAGCGAGTTGGTCAATAAATTTCCTCTCTTACTTTTTCTCCCTTCTTAGAATGATGTCCTACAACGTGACAGCAGTGATACGTACAAACAGTAAAACACATGGGAGATATGATTTAACATGGAATTTTTCATACTCAAGGAAGCAGAAGACATTGACACTATTCACACAGAGCTACTAATCAAAATTACCATATGTATTCTTAGGCTACAGAACAGCTTGATTTACTCATGGATTCAGGCTTATCCTGTCATGGGTAGAATCCTTCCTCCCTATAATAAGGGTTTTTTTGGAAGCACCCAACCAGAAAATGTAGTGAAAATGCCTGCAGAAACCCCATGGAAATACAAAACGAAACATTTCAAATACAAAAATAAAACAGCAGCTCAATTAAAATGTGTGATTTCTCCACATAAAGGAAATTTGTGGAAAAACATTTCATTTGTACTCATTGGCTGAAAGTGGGAGCCGCACGGCGCAGTGAGAACACTAAATTCTGCTGCAACCCTTAAATTCTGATGTGTTTTAAGACATAAAAGCCCTTCAACATTTACACTTGAGCATGATTTCTGCTCATTATCATCCTGGTTCCTAGGGAAGATGAGGATTTCAGAGTGAAGGAAAAGCAAGGAGGGTCAGTTTTTACCCATTCAATCCCCCCTCCTCCCCAGGAAGGCTGAGGGCGACCCTTCCACAGATCAGGCCAGAGCAGAAAGCCATGAGGGCACTCACATGCTTGAATTAAAAATGCAGTAATTCCTGGTTGTGATGTATTTTGCCACTGAAGGCTCAGAGTTATTTAAAAACCGCAACTCCTGAGCCACTCACAAAAGTAAATACAGGCTCTGGCTCCAAGCCAGAACAATAAATATGTCCCGGATTTCTGTTTCTACTGGAAGATTGAGGAACATATGGGGAGCCAGACAATAGTTTTATTATTTTTCTGTTAAAGCTGTGAATGCTTTTGTTTACGCGTTTCTGATGGGTACACACCGCGGAGTTAGCACCAAAAGAAAAAAAAAATATTGCTGGAAGAGCCAAAGAGTGGCAAGAAAAACACACAGCTAATGAGGCACCAGAAGCAGAAGGCACTTCCCTGCCCACTTCTCTCCAGGCAAGAGGGGTTGATATTTCCTAAGGCTAAACCTGAGACTCAAAGCCTTGTCTCGTCTCATTTGACTTTAAACGCATAACCAAATTAGCAGCACAGTGACCCCAGGCTCTTTCTGTAGTAAACATGGAATGACACCTCAGGGTGTGATTCAGATCTCAAATTCATTAAATCGCTTGCTTGAGATGCCTCGATGGTGAGGGGTTTAAGTTGACTGTTCTCACTCCTATCTGGGCATGCACTCACAGCTCAGGCATGGCCACTTTTGGGCTAAAACAAATATCAGGCACAGCAAGGAGCATGTGTGGGCCCAAAGGGAGAAGATTTTGAACACAGCACTGTGAAATTTTGGATAAACATGTTTAGGGAAGAGAGGGACGTAGAAACAAAGCAGGAGGGCAGCTGCCCTGCGAGACAGAGTGTGGCTGTCACTGAAAAGTGTGGGCATGTAAGATATGGCCATTTACCCAGGGACTACAGGAGTGTGCTGCTTAATTTTGAATGAAACATTAAATTATAATAAACATTAAACCTCCACCACAATTTATCATTATGTCCTAGGCAAGCTGGTTGGAAAAGTTTTTGTGATTAAGCTGGCAAAGATAATTACTAAAGGGAAGAGTGAAATGTTTTGTTGCTACATGGCTCACAGAAGTCCCAGTCCCCACTTCATTTAACAACAGTCCCTGCGGGGAAGAGCTCAGAGAGGGGCTGTGGCTCCAGCTCCTTCCAGAAGATGATGGCCACAGAAGCAGCAATGTGGGAGGAATGGCTGAGCAGGAGCTCACAGCAGATTATCCCCATGGAACTGCTTTTCTAGGCAGCAAATGAACACTCCTGGTATATATGAAGAGTGTTTTCAAGGTGTGCATTTACCACCCTTGATCTCCCATGCATTAGAAGGGCTCAATTAACAGCTCACTTGAAGGCAGAGACCACACAACTAAGAAAGACTTAAAGCTCAATCTCTTTTTCCAAGTGCACAAGGCTCAGAAGAAGAGGGGACACTCCCTTCTCCCTGTATTTTAATGCATAAACCTGGGGTTTTGTTTGCCTAGGATTTGGGTTTAGTTGATTATTCTCTCAGATGAACAACGACAATCTGCAGCAGCACGAAGGGAATGGGCACTTTCTGCTCAGAGATTGAGTAGCGTGAGCTGCTGCCTCCATCCAGGACACCACAAATATCAGTCTTTACCCAAACATGTCCACACTGAACAGCAGCAGATGGTGCTCACAGATTTAAACCCCTCGAGGCAGGCAGAACAAATGCCTAAGAAATACACCTGGACAGAAATAAATATTTAAAGCTACAAAGACGTTTCAGCACAGAAGTTACCTCTCTCGTCAGAGTATACAAAAGCAGAGATTAATAAGTAGTAATTTCTACTTTAGCAAGCACTTATGCTTTGTCTCCTTCTCATTTGCTACCACATATCCTGTGGAAGGGATGATAAATGAGACCTGTACCACCATCATGAATATTCACGTTCCCCAAAGAGATCATTGCTTCTATTTTTCCTTTAAGAGGATTACTTTTCCTTGCTTCTAACACCCAAGAAATTATTGCAGAGAATTCTAATTTCAACCCTTTCTCAGGGCGAGGAGGACCTCAGAGCAGAACTGGTCAGCTTCTGATGCACCAAGAATGTGGATGAGGTTTAGGACAGCAACACCCAGAGCACTGAACAAGCCACCCTTGGCCAGACATTGCAAGTGTAATCCCAGCATTATCATCTTTCTTTTGTTCACTGAAGCCCCAACAGGAAATACATGAAAGTTTTTCAAGACAGAGTATCTTAAAACCTCACTCTTCTAATGCTGAAGAGTTGCATGGAGGCAAGTTTTCCATAACTTATTTTGTGTGATAGCAAAATATGTCCATGGACACTTTAAAATCTGTAATTGATAGATAAGCCCAGGGTTAATGGCATTGCCACCAAGGTGACCTGAGGGAACTCTGACAAAGCAATTAAAATAGTGCATTTGCAAGAAAAGAACATGAAGTCATTGTGACAATCTGGGAGAGAAATATTAGCCAGTTGCAGATGATACATGCTCAAAACAGAAACCCTAATGTTTTGAGTCAGCTCATCACTGCCAGAGGGCAGCTGAAAAATTCACTCAGCAAACACATAGAGTGTTTTATAAAATTAGCTAAAAGCAGACTATTTGCTGAGGAAAATAAACCAGACACATTTGGAGAGACTTCTGAGAAAAATGGTCCAACAGCAGGTAATTAGAGAGACTGTGACTGAAGAGGGGATTACTAAAAAGGCACAGGAGATTAAACAAGTTTTCTTGTCAGTTTATGAAAAGCCTTGCTCCTATTTCATACACGATTCCCTCAGTCAGGTCCACCAGGCAGGGTCTGCTTGGGAGCAGGGGGTTCATAACCGGGGAGGGAACGCAGAGCTCAGCCCCGATGGCTCCTCCAAGTTTATAGTGGTTTAAATTAAAACACCTGGCAACTGTCGCTCAGGACTTTGCAGTATCTCTTGCAAAGAATCCTGGCCAATTTATAAACACAGGAAGAATTTGTGTGAGGCAGCCCTGAGCTTTGAGGCTCTTTGTCTCTCACAGGTCTGTAACAAGGTGAATTTTTGGAATTAAAGGGTTGCCGCGTTCCAGAGTGCACAGATTTATTTCCCATTTCAATTTGCTCAGATCTGGAGATTACTTGGGAAAGGGGTTTGAATTGTATGCTTTCTTTTTGCTGATACACCTACATTCCTGCTATGCCTTCAATGACAAACAGACACAATGGCATTTATTTCCGAATGCATTTCTGGGCAATATTTCTCCTTTGAGTATCAAGTGTGTTCAGACTCAGCAGTGAACCTTGCTTCTTGGATGACATCTCAATAGAGAGCTTGGAAAAATAAAGAGAAGCCTTCTTCCCAGTGAGGAAGGAATAATTTATTTTCAAGTTTGACATTCTTCCTGCTTTCACTCCCTGCAGAAAGGAGATGGGCTATTGGAACCAAGGGATGTGGGATCTGTATCAAGTTATGTTTGTAATGGGACATCATTTTTATCTCTTACCTTGCATTGGTCATACTGATTTTAATTTTAGCAATAATTTTTTTAACGGGATATATTGGGAAGAAATTGGAAGAAGCAGCAATTACAAATACTCCAGTAAAAAGGGTATCCAAATTCATATATAGGTGGCTGACAAAGGCAATACTGTGCATTCTTGGCAACCCACTGGGGTTTATTATAAGTGGTTAGCTCCCCTCTCCTGCTTTTGAAGAAGACAGAACAATAATAGTTCTTTCTCTGATGAAAGGGAACTGAAAGAAGATGAACTTGCTGCCAAGAATAAATTGCCTATTTTTGTATTACATTGTCCTTCCCATATTTTTGCATAGAAAAAGAGCCTAAAAGATTTTACTATATGTTGTGACATAACAGAGGCTTGTACAGGGCTTTGATTTTCCAACAATGCAGCATTACCATACTTTCCAGTCACATTCATACAACAAAGAGATCCTCTAGCACGGGCTGCAAGACGGGCTGATATTGAGCAGTGGGTATCATCAGGCTCAGATAGTGGTAATTCTGCATATTTTATACATACTGAGAATCCTCAGGATACTTTGAGCTGGAATCAGTACAGTTTCCCATCAGGTGAGTGATACATGGTGATAACTCAGCTTATGCAGCTTTAGGAGCAGGCCTTTTTCCCTCTGTATGTATTTCAGGGTGGTATTTACAGGACCATAAAAATAAGCTAAATGAAGCTGGGGTTTTTCATGACATGCAATTACTTTCAGGATCAAACCCTATGACTTGGAGGGATGCAAGAGAAGCGGGGGGGTCGTTACCAAATGTTTCTGATATGGAGTTGAGAAACTCTACTAGGAGAAAAGCAAAGTCAGTGTAAAATTAAAATCTATCTCTTGCAGAATAGAAACATCACTCGCAAATGTTTTACCTCGTGCAAATCAAATCAAGTGATGTACATGAAGAATAAACACATTTAGAGGGAAGACGAATGAATGAATAGAGTATCTTGACTAGCAATTAGTTTCTGTGCCCAAGTACCATCAGTGCAAAATTGATGAGCAAGGTAACCTTTGTCTGCACTTCAGCAAGTTCTTCATTAGTTTTCTGGCTTTCCTTTGCAAATATTTTATTTCTTCTTTCATGCTGAGGAAGATGATCCATCCTGCCTGCAGCATCAATGTATCTGTGCTGTGCTCTCAGTGCATGTTCTTCCAGCAAGGAACACCACCTTCCTCCCCAAGCCTGACTTCCAGCTAGGGAAGGCAAAGGAAGAGTTTTCTTTCCTCCTTTCCAGAGATTAGAAAACTGGATCACTTAGAAATTAAATAACTAAATGTCACCCTGAAGGTCAACAGTTTTCAACTGAATCAGTTTGAACAGAAATCAGTAACAAACTTATTTGTGCCTTTGGAAAACCCTCTTGATGGGTGCAGTGGTAGAGGAGGAACACGCTGGTTCCTGGGGGGAAAAAGGTGGGAGACAATTGGAGTTGTCAGGCAAGGCTTTGTGGGCTACAATATTATCCATTGGTGACTGCTCCAGTCTGTAATTGGTTGAGAGGCCTCCTTTGAACATTTGTCTGACATTACTGCTACTCAAGGCACTGAAGTGTAAGTGCTCATCGATGGGAACAGGCATGCCCTGTTTGTTAATGCTCTGCACAAGGGAATCATCCAGGAGAACAGGGAATGTTATAGATCTGTCATTCCTATACAAGCTGGAATTTAATTTAAGCTTTACTTCAGACGTTTCCTTTCCACATATTTTCTTCTTCATTTCACTCCTGTTGTATCATGTATCTCTCTTCCTCGCAGATCTGTGCTGCTGAGCCAAACAATAATGATGAAAGCTGCAAGGAAATGCAATGTTCTCTGGCAGTATTGCACTACCTGCAGCCCTGCTTTGAAATGAAATGTCACAATTCAAGGTATTATTGAGTGACTTATCAGTTACTCAACTCCTCTGAAAGAGCAGGTCTGATAGATTTCTTTAATTCCTCCAGGAAAAACAGGTGATGGGCAATCAGCAACAGAACATCAAAGGAAGCAGAGATGCAGGATTGAGAGCCAGTGCATGGAGAGCCAGCCAGCCAGCACAGCTGGAACAGCTGGGGGGCCTCAGCAGTGCACCCAGGATGAGCCTCTCCCAGCCAACTTCTAGCCCAGCATTTATGGACCATAAAAGAAGCTCCTCAGTGATCAATGGGGAACTGCAAGTAAATCCATCCCCTGTGCTGTACTGGGCTGCACAGGGCAGCATTTGCTATTCAGCATTAAGAAACCATCCTGCAGCTGGTTAGCACATATTTATAGCTTTGTTTCAAAGTCCAAGCTTTAACATTCTTTTCAGTTTTTACTCCATGATTTTCTGCCCTCCATTCAAAAACCGCCTCAGAGAACAGCGAGCATGGTTATGTGGCAACAATATATTCTGAATTGTCTTCTGCTCTTGGATTCCAACCAGCAGTAAAATGCACTCCGGGAGGAGAGCTGAGGAGTGCTTAATTAGAAAAAGAATGTATGACCGCTCTCGGAAAATGGGCATCTGATGGAGCCTTGGCACTGTCAGAATAATGCTGTATCAAACAGCCCTCTGCATAGCAAATCTCAGAGGTGAACTCATTACACTGCCAACCAAACAATTGCCATCTTCTCAGAGACATCAGGCATGACCGGCAGAAACAGATGCAATTTTAGTTAAATTAAAGCATGCGGCAATACTCGAGTAAATAAATAAATAAATAACTCTACATAAAACATTACCTTTTTTTTTGTTTGTTTTTTTATTTGATCTGTTCCACACTTGTACCAAACCCACAGCTGTTGCTTTTAGTGATAAAAATAAAATGGAAATGCACTTCATCCCAGTGGAATGACAGAAATAGAAAATATGGAACCCTGTAATGACATTTTTATAATCCTTTTCCAGAACTGAATGGAACTTTAAACGTTTTCTTGGTTTTATTTTTAAAGATCTATAGGAATAAAGAAAGTCATACACAAAAATATTTTTTTTCTTGAAAAATGATGTATAAAAGAGAATGCAAGAGTAAGCAATGCCCATCCAGGGACCAGCTATTCTGATAAATGTTTAACAGAGAAAAAATGCTAAAAGGAAGAAAACATTTTCTTGTTTCCAAACCCTGGCATCACAGCACAGCACCTGGGCTTGATGGGAAAGCCCTACAGCATGGGGTGATGGAAGGATCCAGGTTTAAAGGGACTTTAGGAAGTCTCTGGTCCAAACTCCTGCTCAAAGCAGGCTCAGCCATGAGATCAGACCAGAGTATATCAAGGCAATTTCATTAGCAATGAACCAGGCTTAACTTCCCTTAAAAAAAACCCCACACCAAAAATCAGAGCTGCCAACTCTTCAGATCACCTAGAATTAAATGCTAGAAAAATACCTGAGGGTGTCTGAAAGCAAGTGTAGTGAACCTTTAAGTTGGAGTACTCACATCACTTCCAGCCGAGCTGTCCTGGAGTCGTTTCCTCCAGAAGAAATGACCTCGCAGGTGTAATCCCCAATGTCGCCTGACCACGTCTGGCTGATGAGGAGAGTTCCATCCTTCTCTACCGTAATCCTGGAACTGCTGGATGGATTTATTACAACACTGTCCTTCTTCCAAAGGTACCTGAGTATTACAGCGTTCCAGTTATTGATTACCCATAAGAAGACCAGAACAGATTTATTTTAACTCTGCTGGAAGGTATCAGCTCCTGTCATCACGTGTTAAAAATGACAGGCCCCTGCAGCTACTTTCAAGAGCAGTGCCTTTTACAAATTTAAGTGTTAGATCAAGTGAACAGAATGAAAAATGTAATTCCATCTGAGATATTATGTATTTTACAAGGAAAAAATGGAGTACTTATAACTGTCCAAGTTCTTAAGTTCACCCCCAATAGAATGTTAACTCTGCAGTTAATGGTGGGTGCTGGCCCAGCTCTGCCAAGGCTCTGTAACACTGGACTGCCATGATGAGAAACTTGCTGAAGGTTTGCTAGAGATCACCTATTAAAAACACACCTCCCAACATGTCACAGAGGTATGGAGAGACCACAGACTCACAATTTCCTACCTCTAACTGAAATTTTTATACCCATATTTCTCTTTCCGAAGTTCTTTCTGCAGTTCACCCTTCAAGTACTCTCCAAGCTCTCCCTCACATTTTATTTCATTTGTGTTGCTTTCAGACTACATTAATTTTCATGGCAAATTTATTTTCAAGTTTTGAGCTTCCTCCAAATGCTCTAATGCAGATTTTAATAGTCCAGACAAATTCTGATTTCCTTTACAGTTAGAACAGACTGTAAGCCCAAGTTATTGAGTTGTTTTCAAAAACATGGGCATCTCTTGTGTGGCTTTTATGCACCCCAGAGTAAACACTTCTGAAATCCTATTCCTTCTCTTTGGCTTTTACTCTCATTAAGTATCAGCCTCTGACAAGTTGGTTTTATTGATAGTGTATTAACCTTGACAGTAAAATCATGGAAGGCTATATTGAAGTCATGAAGTGGAACATAGCTCATTGTAAATAATACATAAGGCTGAAATGGAAGATGGGATTTATATGATTAATGATACAGTGTACAACCTTATAATGCAGTAATCAGGGGTTTGGCGTGAAAATCTGGGGTCCTGAAACTTTTCACCTAATGCTATTCACACAGCTTATAAAATTAGGCTGGGATAAACCACACAAACGAGAAGTGACACCACGAACCTGATTGAAATTCTGGGATCGTGAGTGGCCTCGCAGCGCAGGGTGGCTGTGGTTCCTTTGATCACCGTGCTGTCCTCGGGAGGGCGGACGATGGAAGTGCGATCTGAAAGGAGCACAAGGCACGGCTCAGGTGAAATTAGAGCCTTTTGACTCGGGTATTCACTCAGAGAGCAGCAACCGAGCCTTTGTCATTCAAAGCAGGCAGGCCACCGCTCTTAGAGCCTCTGCTGTGAAGGCTCCCCTCCCTCTGAAGCCATTGTGACACAGGTGACACGCTGTGGGGTGCAGAGAGGCACAGCAGCACAGGGCACGAGCTGAGCCCAGAGGAGAAGAATGGTAAAGCTCTCTGAACTCTCCCTTGGCTTGTGCAAGTGTCTGTGGCAACTCCCTGAAGTCTTAACAAGTACATGGAAGACAATACGGAGTCAGGAAATGAGCCACACTGTTTGGAGCAGCAAAAACACGAACAAGACCAAGGAAAATCCACGCAAGGAGGAATACACTTGAAAAATACAGAGAAAGAGGTGAACTTAAACGGCACCCTACAACCTCATCAACTCCAGGACAGAGGAGGAGCTTCTTGTAGAAAATCTTCCATATAAGAAAGATATGTTGTTTACTCAAATGTTTCAGAACACCCTTATTGAAGCCCCTCCTGGAGCCTCAGAACACAATAATTGACGTAACTACAGCAACCAGATCTGGTGTGAAAGATCCCCATTATGTGTCACACACAGGAGCAGCAGCAGAGAGCATCAGCTGAGGCAGGGAGACAACAAGGATGAGTATGGAAGATATGTGGATAATGTTAATAAGTCCCAAATCCCTACAGAGATAATCAGCTTCTACTGAGATATCTCATGCAGGCACAAGAAGGGACCATCAGCAAAATCAAAAGCTGACTCTAATATCACAGAATTTTCAGCATTACTCCTGATGAACCTATGTAAGATTTCTTTGGCTTTATAATGGTGCTGCTGTTACACAAATATCAAGTTATATTCATATTTCTTCCCCTCATGCAGTGCAATGAACAGAAGCTATCTTTAATGCATATAAAAACCATAACTTTGAGAATTAATAGGAAGGATCTCCTTTACTTGATCCTGGATATCATTCAATTTACACCATCCTGGTATCTATACCAACTGTATATTGTCAATAAGATATAAATACAATGGCCACAGGACACAAATAAATTACAGTTACTGACAGAAATGTTTTCAGGTATTCCTAAATTCAAAAGATAAAATATGGCTGATTTAGCTTGCAGAGTCTGGGGATTAACAAATGCCAAATAAGCACCACACATCAGCAGCATAATCAGTACTTCAGGTGCTGGAGAGGAGAGAGGGCCACAACACTTCTCTATTAATCCTCATCATCTTCATTTTTCGTTGCTCTTAGTCCCAGCTCACGGATCATTATTTTGTACCTTGAGTAGCAAAAACCACGTTACACTTCAATTTAACTCACTTAGGAGTAACACAGGTGAACCTCTTGGATTAGACTCTCTGCCCCAACAGAAGAAATAAAAATATAGAGATCAAGGGAAAATGGTGAATGACAAAACCATTTCATAGGTTCACAGCAGTCTGTAGCATGAGGGATTAGCTGAAATCTGCTGCACTTTGATTTGGCTTCCAACGGCACCCAGGGTCACAAAAAATACAAAAGTACGAGGAAAATCCTATCTGTTGTAACTGTGGCCACAGCCTCAGTACCAGCACGGACTGATCTGTGCTGCCTGCACACTCCTGGAGGCAGAAACCACCTGCAAACAGCCAAATCCACAAGTTAAAAGCTCTGACTTGCAATGCAAGACGCCAAAGCAAAACCTGAGTAAAACTGTAATTGTGATTGAAGCTCCATTTAAATATACGTCCTTTCAAAAATAGAGATCTATATGCATAATTTTCCAAACAAAAAGGGTATTTGTGATAGGCTTCCTAAAATAGACACATTATTCCTATTAAATCATACAAGTATCTCTATTAACGAGAAAAGCATAATTACTTGTGAAAATTTCCTGAGCGTACAACAAAAACTGATTAATACTTGATTAAAGTTAGACTTCAAACAAAGCGTTATCCTTACTCCACACTGTCAGCATCACAAAAGCATTCAGAGCTCCTTCAGAGTTGGCTGCACAGCAAGTGTAATTGCCAGCATCCTGCAGGAACACGGGCGTTATCTGGAGCCCTCCAGACTCGAGGAGAACGAAGCGAGGAATCTGCACCGAGCCACTGGCTAAGATCTGCTCTCCTGAAACACACGAGGGGGAAGCAGCACAGTTAATGTCAGATGGGCTCAGGGATCAGGCACTGCAGTTCCAGCTCTTCCAAAATGTTACATCCTGCCCGCGCTCCGGCTCCCAACGGCACAGGGAAAGGGGAGGCAGGCACTGAATGGATCTACAGGATCTCAGGAACAGGAATGGACAGGAAAATGTGGATTACAGCTCCTCTATGAGTTAATAACTGGCTACCTTTCTTCCAGGAGATGGCAGGTCGTGGGGCCCCTGAAACTTCGCAGGTCAGCACCGCAGTCATCCCCTCGGTGACTGTGGTGTCCTCTGGGGGCTGGATAAAGGCTGGTTTGATGTCTAGAATAAAAAATTCAAACAAACTCAGTGCATCAGCTCTCAGAAAGATCCTTTAACTATTATCACGGACTACTTTACATCCACTTTTATGGAGCTGATCATGGAGAAGGACACGACCATAAGACATGAAAACCTTTCAGCAGTGACTGTAACCTTTTCTTATTCATCTCCCAGGAATTGTCTAATCCTGTTTATTACCTACACAGAAAATAAAAATCTATCAGCGCTTGTACCTGTACAAGTAAGATGGGTCAAAGAAAAAGGAAGATAAAGCTCAAAATGGGTGTTTGGGGGGAACTTGAGAAATCTAGATAAACAAAACTATTTTCCTTCATCTTCATAACAGAGTTCTTTAAGATGAAAAGCAACTTGAGAAAGGCATTAACTTTGAAACTTAAATGTCAGCCAAAAGAATTTAGAACCTGAGCCTTATCAGACATTTTCTAAGTTTCTTTCTCTCTTATTTTCCCCCAGTTGCATTTTATTGCAGTTTTTTTCCTGCAGTTTCCTAGATCTATATTGAACTGGGCTGATTTATTTTCTGAGGCCAGTAGGAATTCTGGTCAGTATGTGCAAACTGCTCCTGGGCTAAAAATCAGCTTCCTGAAGAGAAGTTTAATATTACAGAAATGACTGTTAATAATCACTTTTAAAAGAGACTACTAGGATTTGTAATTCTTCCACAGAGAAGCATGCACTTCATTAACAAAACCATTTAATCTGACTTTTTGGCCAAAAAAGACATTTAACTTGAACTTTCTTTCTTTTCCCCAACTAAATGCAGTTGCAGACAAAGGCAAATAAAATGATAGCATGCACAATCATGAAGCAGTAGCTCAACTTCAGGACAGAATTAAATTAGAGTGGAAATACGAGGGAAAGATAAAAGTATTTCAAAATTGATTTTTTTTTTTTCCTTCCACTAAGATCTCTTTTTACTGTGTGAAATAGGGAAGTTCACCTCAACCTCTCCTGATGTCATGGAGAGCTTCTCCACAGGTTTTGGCAGATTGTGGTGAGGCCACAGGGGCATTTTGGGGTTCCTTACAGCTGGGGCAGCTACACTTGACAAGAAATCAGTGTTCCGTGGGTCAAAAAGCAGCTCAGAGAAATGTGATGGGATGACACCTCCTGTGCCCCGCACCACCACTCCTCACTCACTGGTCACATCCAGGTAGGTGTAGGTCTGGATCTCTCCAGCTTGGTTGCTGGCGAAGCACTGGAAGATGCCAGCGTCCTGCGGCCGCAGCGCGTGGATCCGCAGCCCCCCGCTCAGCAGCACCTTGTACCGCGGGTTCTCCAGCCTGCTCAGGGGAACTGAGTCCTTGTACCACACCAGCGTGGGGATGGGAACACCTATTCAAACGCAAATAAATCACTATTAGCCTTTGCAGAGCACTGTTATGGTCATATCCCCGTTTTCCCCTCTTTCTACGCCAATTATTTATGTTTTTTCCAAGCCGCTTTAGATAAATGAAGGCTGCATCTCACATTATCAATGGTAATAACACACTGCAAGACACAAGGGAATAAAACCAGCAAACACTGAAGGGGGAATGTTGAGAAAACATGTTATCAAATTACTTTTTTCACCCAATCATATTTCATGCTATTTCAAAATGAGATTTGGAGCAATTTCATGTTGAAAGCCAGAATCATGCTTCTTAAACAGCAGCAGTGTGGCAAGACAGCCAGTCTGTAAGACTGTTCCATCCCAAATAAGATTCCTCTCTGCTACCGTAGCTAAGATAGCTGAAATACAAAGGAAATGGCAAATTACACATGAAAAATGAAGAGCTCACATGGCTGTACTTGAGTCCCAATTTAGCAGCTTAGTTTGAGCCGATGTACAAACAACATGTTGCCAACAATGGGATAGCTTTAAATTATTTTTTTTTTATTCATTCTCAAGCGTCACTTGTTATTTGAAAAAAGCAGGCATAAAGAGAAATAGAATTCCTAGCCTATATAAAACTTATGGTCCCATTTATTCCTGTTTTCTTTCATGTGCATGTACCACAAGCCCTGACACAGTTATTTCACAGATATTTTTGTTGCTGTCATGTCCCCGTCAGCTGGGATGAAGTGGCTGTAAATTTATTATACACAAATAGTGTAGGATTCTCTTTTCCTCAAGAGATGTCAGGGGCCTAGAACAGTCTCAGACAGCTGTTCCCATCCCACTGCTCACATCAGACAATGTTTTATCTTTACATCCCAGAAATCCCTACTGGATCAAATGTGGGGGGGTTCTGTGAAGAGATCAGAAGTGAGGCAGGTATTTTATTATGTGATTAGAAAAACACTGAGTAATTAAGATTGGAAAAGATCTCCAAGATCATCACCTTCCTGGGCACCTCCCCAACGTCTGATCACCCTTTCTGTGAAGAAATTCTTGCTGATGTCCAACCTGACCCTCCCCTGGCATGGCTTAAGACCATTTCCTCTCATCCTGCCCGTTGTTCCCTGGGAGCAGAGCCTGACCCCCATCTCACTACAAGCACCTCTCAGGGAGTTGTGGAGAGCAAGAAGGGCCCCCCAGATCTTCCTTTTCTCCAGGCTGAGTCTCCCCAGCTCCCTCAGCTGCTCTTCACAGGATTTACACTCCAGACCCTTCCCTGAATACATTCCAGCCCCTCAATGTCCTTCCTGAACTGAGGGCCCAGAACTGGGCACACCACTCGAGGTGTTTCTGAACACATTTCACTTAAAACCTCAGACCTACACAATCTCTTGTGATAAGGTGAGATACCAAAGACTTAAATTCACGGGTGAGGGAAATTTGGCCAAATGGAGAAAAACGATGTCACTGAAGCATGGAGGATGGGATGTCACTGATGAATTGAGCATCTGCAGACAATGAATTTCACTGCAATGCTGGCAGTCACTTGATGTTCCGAGAGCTAAAGTGCCATGGGAAGATCTGTATAATCATCATTATCATTTTAAACTCCCAAAGTTAAATACTACTGTGTTATATTTCCATTCATATCTTCTCTCAGTGTACTTGCTCTCTTTATACAGACAAAAGCTGTATTAACTCTGGAAAAAATGTACAAACAATGTATGGAAACGACTGAAAAACAACATCCAATTGCTGTTGTTACTTTTATAAACACGTATCATTTACTTCAATCACCTCTGATGCTTTTGTTCTGCTGATAAAATAAAATGTACTCGTAATGCAGATAATCATCTCAGGAAGAAACCCACTATGTAGAGTGCATTGTCTGATAGAGAATAGACGTGGTGTAGGAGCTTGCAATAGGCATAATTTAAATTTCATACAACAACCCATATACAGAATTAGCGTAAATTTCAATGTTCACAATTCTCGGTGAGAATGTTATTCATCTCTTGAAAATCCTCCTGGGCAAATACAAATTATCACTGAGTAATGAAGAAACAGATGATGCAAAATGGAATAGTTCTCCTGATGCTGAGAAGCCTGGAAATGATTTCAAGTTTAAATAATAGCAACTCCATTTTCCCACACATTAGACTTGATAGGCACCGAGGAAATAATGAAATCCTGCATTCAGAACACTCAAACCTTTAACACCGGTGTCATTCCATAAATCCCATTCTACTAACAGTATTGGCAAACCTTCTAATCCTATAATCACTGTGAGATACACCTTCCTATCACCAACTCAGCTGACAAACTGAATATTACCATCTCTATTTCTCTGCTTTTCTGTTACGGGTATCTTCCTCCACTCAAAGTTATGAGTCTGAATAACAGGATCTTATCTGAGCACTCTGATGCCTGTCAGCAGCATTCATTTGGGCTTTAGTGATCTTCCCAGAGAGATTTGTCTTCCAAGTTGTACACACGTTCTCATCTAATTTTGCTACCTGTTTGGCTGTAAAAATGGTTAAAACCAGCTTTTCTTCTCTTCCTCTTCTACCCACCCCACAACCTTTCCTCTCCACACACCTCTAAAGGAATTTTGCTTATTTTCTTCTCTAAACAACTTCTGCTGAAAAAATTATGAAGAGAACACTTTAAAGTTCTTTTGCACTCTACTTTTCCGAGCAATATCAGCCCAACCCTGCTGCTTGAGAGGTGAGAGTGGCCTAAAAGAGTGGCAATAATAAGTAAAATAACCTTCTTTCTCAGCTGTGTGCAGCACTATTCATTTTTCACAGACAAATTAATCTAGTGTCAGGGGGGAGAAGGGAAGGCAGGAAACAGAGACAGTGGTTCTGGCTTTGCCACTTCTTCTGTAACCTTGGGCAAATAAGTTATGGAACCCCAGGCTCAGCTCCTCCATCTGTGAAACAGCTGCTTGACTCTCTGCCAAATTTAACTTAAGAACCTCGATGAAAGACTCAGAATATTCAGTGTCATCTTTGTTATTTATTTTTTACCTCCTCCTCTAGATCCCAGTGAGCTACTGGGGAATCCCCAAAGCATCTCTTCCATCTACTTCTCTAAACAGGTAGAACTGAAGTCCAATTAACTGTGCTCCCCAGACACCACCACCACTGCCTGCAGCTCTAAACCTTCCACAAGCAAATAAGAAAGAGCATTTAAAGGAAACCCATTGAACATTCAGGCAGCATCAGCCACTGCTGGAAGATAAACAGCAGAGCCTGCTTCCTGTGGCCTGATACACTGAAACTCCATTACAGGGAGCAGGGAGCTGGTCGCTGCAAGTTGCAATTTTATTTACAGTTAATCTCTGCTTATACTGTGAAATTAATCTGTCTCTCACACACTCATAGTGCACGAAGTCTTGGCAAATGGGCTTTGTGCACAGAACCCAATGGGGCTGGGGGAAATACAATCTGTCTTCCTTTTGTAGCAAAGGTAGAGGGCAGCTCTGCAGTTTCCCCAGTGCTTCATTCTCTCAGCTCAGAGCAGGGAGGCACCAACCTTCATTTACCCTCTTTAAGTGCTGGCAATTGCCAGATTTGTGTAACAGTGGATCAAAACTCCTCTGTGTTTAATTCTAGTACCTGCCCCTTATGTTTGTTATAGATACTCAGCAAAATAATCTGCATGGAAACAGGTCTTCATGCTCCTGCACCATATTCATCAGCAAATCAGATGTGCACTACAAGAGTTGAGTAGAAATATTTGATTTTGTCTCATAAGTGTTCCCATATCTCCACTGAGAATGGTTATGAGTACCCCATTAACCCCCTTGGCAACTAAACTGCTCAAAGCAAGAGTTAGGGTAGAAAGAAGAGCTGAAGTCAGCCCCAGGTCACCCTGATTCCTCCAGCTTTTGGGTTGGGTTGTCTTTTAATCCATGAAAAACATTTGAGACAGCAGATCGGTTCCTGGGGAACTCCACTGACAGCAGGCCCTGCTGTGTTCTGCTTAAAAAGCTATTAATTAACAAGAAGACGTTGTCTCTTATCATCTGATAGCTTCATTTCCATAAGAGCTTTTTGTAAGAGATCTCATCATGGGCTTCTGAAATTCCAAATCAGCCAGAGCACCCTTAACACACACACTCTCTTATCACACAGTTTGCAAAGATTCCTTCAAGAAAAACAGTGCTGACTCCTTCCTACATAAAACAGAGGGGAAAATGCTTAAATCACAGTGGCAATAACATAATCATGCAGTAAAAACGTCTTTAGTGGCTCTGATTTGGAGAAAGACACCACACAAGTAAGCTGTTAGTTAGGTTTGGGTGCTTTTTAAATGAAGGATGTGATCTTTTTCCCTAAGGATCTCATGACATTTTACGATGTGTTGCTTCTTAAACTCAGCTCTGGGGAAAGTGAGACAACAAAATGTTCAGTCCCTTGCCAGAGTCACGTAGAAGTTTGGTGACTTTGAGAAACCTGCTCTAAACACATGATGAAAATGTCTCCTACCTCACCAGAGCGCTGAAATAGGGGGTGATTGCATTTCTCTGGAACTCAACTTGAAACACGATTTTAGGCAGGTGAAATTCTAGACATTTGAAGTCTTTTATATTAATAAAACACCTGCCAATTAAAAACCGCCTATAACAGTCCTCCTGCAGATTTCATAACTACGTTGAGATGTCAGAGCTGCTGACATTTCTATTCAGTACAAAAGTTCCTTAAGTTTTAGAAGAAAGGACATTGGAACTGTTGAAAATAATGACTGTTTGCATTGCAAATGATGGGTTTCATAACCACACTCTCCCCTCAGCCATTTTCTGGCTCAAGATATTAAAATCTCTTGTCTAGCGACAACTCTGAAGAGCAGGCAGGATCCCAGAGCAACAGGAGCAGGACTTGTGCTCCCCACAGACAAACATCAATGTGCCAGCATTATTCCAAACTAAACTAAATTACAAGAACTGCCCAATTCTCCAAGAGGAAAGGCCACCCCTCTTCCTTGTATATGGTTCCTGTGATAATCAGCAATAACACAGAGACTTCTAAACGTTAAAAGCTTACGAAGACTGTTTGTATAAGGTGATTTCTTCAAGACAGGACACACACACACACCGTCAGTCCAGGTTGGAACACTATTGCACTCACCCATGGCCTGGCACAGGATGTCCACGTCCTTCTCCACCTCAGCCAAAATCACGTTCTGGGGTTCAGCCGTAAAATACGGAGGTTCTTGAGGATGGGGAGAGCAAACAAAAGTCAGCGAGCAAAGCCACAGCAAAATAAAAAACAGGTGCTCATTAAAAAAATATTCATCACAGAATTTCTCCAGAGGTGGTGTATTTGATACAGGGAGTTGCAAAGATTAGTTTGTCTCTATTTGGAGGTGAGGGTTTTTTTGGTAGTAAAAGCATCATAAAAAAAAGCTGACAAGTTTTGCTATGCTGAGTATGAATTCCAGAGTTGAGTCAATGAAGGAAAAGATTTAGGGGTTTGCACTGCGAATTAATACCCAGAGCAGGGGCTACTTTTCATTTTATAGGACTGAATCATGGAACATGTTAATTCTTCGTTTAGAAAGGCTCTCCCAAGAGGTTTATAAAGGTTTATATTTACAATGTAGCATTTTATAGGATGGTTTGCTTCAGTATCCAAACTGCATTTCACCTCAGCAAGGCATGAAGTACCTCAAATAAAGTGCCATAGCATGTCACAGAGTCGACAGCAGAGGACAAGTGCAGCATAATTAAAAGAAATTCCTCTCAACTGTTTTATTTTGTGAAAGCAAACAGATTTAATGCTTTAATTGAAGTTACAGTAATAATCATAAAAATCTCCACTTTATCATTAGGGCTAAAGAAAAGATATTAGATGTTTAATTAAAAAAAGACCAGACTGCAGAAATTGCAGAATATGCTGGCATGTAACTCCTTCTTCTATGCAGCATAAAATTGAAGAGCATCATGTCAAAGTCCCAGAGGCACTAAGGTTGCAGTTATTATCATGGTAACTAAAGACTGTCATAGTCTGATCAATGCAATTATCATCCGAGTACTGTTTTTAGAAGGATTTTACTTTATTATAAATACAGTTCTCTTGTAGCATAACCAAACTCACTGATAGGTTTTAGAAAATACAGAAAAGGCAATGTAAGTAGCTTGTGAAACTGAGTTATTTCTATTTCCATTTTAAGGAAATAGAGTATGTTTTAAAATATGTAAGAAGCTACAAGATCCAAGGTCATCTGAGCTGACCTGCTCTTAAATCTCTTCACCAAACATGACTGGAAAAAAGGACTTGTGGCTACATTATTGCTAGGGCATCAGCATTTTAGTAAATAAAATCAAAATCATAAATTTATCCCACAAGATCTTGTTGCTACCTGCAGCATAGCAAGTGTGGCTGTCATTGCACAGGGATGACATCAGGAGGCACCAGGTTAGAACAGAAACTCCCCTTTCACAGCACTTTTTCCCTCTCACTACAATAAAATACTTGCTTGGGTGTACAGAACTGGGGTCTCATTTGAGCACCAATGGATATTACAATTCTGTATTCATTCCAAATAAAGCCAATCAATATTAGTCTTCAGCACGCCATGCAGGGGAGGAGGGGAGGTTGCAAACAGCCTGGAATAGTTGTTTACGCAGCAAAACCAATAAAAACAAGCTACCTGATTTATTATATTCTAATAATATACATGTGTTAACATTATTGATCCTCACTGCTTAAATATAAAGCTATTAATAAACACGCATAATAAGCTGTGATTTATTGCATATGATCTCATGCGTTAATCTCAACAACAAATTGAAAAGCTGAACATTTAATTGAAATTCACTGATGGCACACACTTTGACATGTTTGATCAGCTAAGGTGCTGAGTCCTCTTCAATTCATCTAAGTCCATGTTTTCACTCCGAGCACACTCCATCCTCTCACGCCATCCCTCCAAGCCCTGCCTGATGTTTTCCTTGCAGCCCATTTCTCAGGATGTTAACTTTTTAATTTCCAAACTTTCAGCCTTGTGTCCTTATCTGTGTGTCCTGTCTGTATTCACACAGGTCAGTATCCACACATCCATCTCTCCAAATAAAATTTGAATCTTTCATTCTATGGCAATTTGATGCGATCGTGGGGTGAGGACAAAGCAGCACTGGGCCAAGAGAGCATCCAGACACATATTCTCAAATCCAGACATTCCCTTCTAAGTCTGGGCTGCTTCTGTGAATGTCTCTTCAGCCAGTGAGGTTCAAGTTGATCTTCTGCTTAGGGAGCTCCTGACTGCACCTTTCCCTTCATAAAGGATTCTGCCCTTAATGGGCCAATTGCTAAACTTGGCAACATTCAGCCACCAGCTCTCAAACTTTCTCCTGGATCAGCAACATACCCGCACACCAGTGATAAATTTGCAGATTTATCTTCACCGTGGGCCTTCAGTCCAGCTGCAAAGTGCTTAACATGACCTCAGAGATGCTCGCGGTTCCATGACCTCTGTTTATGTGCTGCTGCTGCTGTAGCAGTTACACCTGGCATATTTACACAGTCGCCTTTCCCAGTGTCCCTCCCAAAACCCTAACCTGCAACTTGTGCTCCTTCCTTTAAATCCCACACAGGCTGCTATGTCACCCTCAAAGAAACTTCTGACATTAAGAGATGCTTAGGTGAGCAGGTATCAAGCAATGAATTACGTGACAAAGAACCTGAAGTCAGTGACACCTGTCACTTAGCAAACGGGATGTGATGTTATAAAAGGAAGACTCACATCAGCTTTTTCTGAAAGAAGCAGGGAGAAACAGAAGCAGACAAGACAGAAAAAGAGCAGGAGCAGCAGAAAGATGCAATCTAAAGGCCAGAGGCAGATCCCAGAGGACTTTTGGTGCCAACAAATTTGATTTCCAGTCTTGAAGCCCAGACTTCCTTTTCCCCTGGACTAAAGGCTGCTGAACTCTGTTCTCACAGCCACTCTAGCAGCTGGAAGCTCTGCCAAATGCTACACCTGACACAGAGACAACAGCAGCCCACAGACAAGTCAGATCCTGTTCTTGAAAGATAAGCACTGATATAGCAAACCTTCCAGGAGCAACTCAGCCTGTACTGACTGGAGATTGAGACAAGCCTGGGCGGGATGACAAGGTTATTCCATAAGGGATTTTTTGGAAGATCCCAAATAGCACGTGGACAGCAGTGCTGTGGCAAAGTCTAATATATGTGGAAAAACAGAGGGAAAGAACGAGGGAACCCCAGAACTACTGTAGGGACACCCTTAGGGTTTTGAGGCAAATAAAAGAGTGATTTCGCACAGAACAGTTGGGGTTGGCAGTGACCTGTGAAGATCATCCAGACCTATCCCTCTCCTAAAGCTGGTTCATCCAGGGCAGGCTGCAGGAGTGTTTTTACCATCTCCAGAGAATGACACTTTACAATCTCTCTGGGCAGCCTTTTCCAGTGTTTCCCCTCAAAGTAAAGAAGTTTAAAACTTCCATGCAACTCTGCAGCTTTTCCACATCCATGTACCATTCCCCAGCAGGATGGATGTTCTAAAGGTCCTGTGGATTCCACAGAACTCAGGCTGTGAAGGAAACAGCTCCAGGGGCTGGACAACTGAAACCTCAGCTCCTCACTTTTCAGAGGTGTCAGATGTATCATCTGCACATCAGGTTTTGTGCCCGAGGGCCTCAATGCCCAGCATTAACTGCAAGGGAGAAATTCAGAGTACCTGAGTTTGGGTTACACAGCACCTGATGAATGACTGTCAGAAAGAGGCCATAAAAATGCAGCACTATTTATAGGGGTCAGATGGCATTCTGAGGGGGCATGCTGGCTGTCTATGTATATGACTCCACTGCATATTTATAAGGCTTGGTTTGAATCACACAGTATGAATTTAACATTTATTGTTGTAGGCAATAATCATGTGCTGAAATTTAATACGTGTGGCGAAATTATAACGTCTTCCAAAGTATATAACATGCCAGACACAAGTCCCCACATACAGCAATTTTTAGGAATGACAGTAATCTGTCAGTATCAGGTCAAACATTGCAATTTTTTGGAAATTATAGAATCACAATAGAATAGGAAAGCACCCATTACTCTGAGTTCACCCTGCTGGCATTGTGGCGTGTGGCAATGAGAGAGGTCACAGCTCACATTAGGCTGAAAGAAACAGATACTGCATTGTTCAGATATCATATTGGTGTTTGACTCATCTTCACTAAGATGTCAAGTACAGGCAAGGAGGAAAAGGAGTATTTGAATATAAACGCATGCCTTTAACAGTTGTTGAGGGTTTGGGGCTTTTTTATGCACTCCAGACATCACTGGAAAGATGTCTCTCAGAAAAGCCCTTGGGAGCCTGCAAAATTTGATCCTGTTCTAACTTCCCCCACACAGAGTTACATGGTCACTGATTTTAGCATTCACAAGATAGCAGTCAGCATCCATTACATACCCTTCAAGCTGCATTGGAGATGTGTGACCTAATCCTAGACACACACATGAAAGTCAGAAAGAACAGAGAAAGCCCCAGGGGCTCCTCCAAAGCTGAAATTCCTGCATCTCTCAGAAATTCAGGGCTGCATATTTAAGAGGAAAATTGAGCCTTCAACATGGAAGCCTTCCTCCAGCATTACCATAAACTAATTTATTTGGTGAATATCTTCTAAAGGAAGAGGAACTGGAAGCCTGACAGCTCGTTGGAGGTACAAAGTCTGTAACTCTAGACAGAAGATCAGACTGGCCATGCTGGGAGAGAAGCCCCATTGTGGATGCAGGTACAGCAGGCTCCTCGGAGCAGGAATTTTCTTTGCATGAGTATCAGGTTAAAACAGGGAGAGATGAAAAGATCTGTGTGGTTTCTTGCTACTACCCCTACTGCGAGCTGCAGTGTGTGTGTGTTCTGAAATAACAGCCCGGGGAACACATGTCCTGGTTGCAGGGCTGAAAGGAGGAGGAACTTCTCAGGAATGTCAGAGACAGAGCTGGGCTGCCCAGAAGCCCCACTACTTCCCTGTGGGATGGGTCCTGTTACATTTGGGCCCAAGGCAGCCAGTCTGTGTCCATCTCAGGACCTCTGAGGCTTGACAAATCAAAAGCTGCCAATATTTCTTTCCTTTGAGCCCACACTGTGATTAGGTGAGTCTGAAGACATTTTGTATTATAGTTTCCCTGAAAACTTATTATTTTCTTACACAGTTAGATGAACACAGCCATCAGGATCTTTGCTTAAGTGCCACACATGAAAAACTCTTTCCACAGCTTTCAAAGACAGCATCTGCAGTGTTTCAAAGTGTCTAAGCTGGAGCCACAAGAGCTGTTGTTTCCAGAGGTCTGAGCACGAGGCACTGAGGTGCTCACAGCTACAGAGGGAAATAACTTCTGCTCTGACAGTTCTGTACACACCCAGAGAAAATTCCTGAGCAGCCACAAGGCACAAGTAAGACTCTTCAGCATCTGGACACTCCTGGAGAACAGGGAGGGAGAAACAGCCCCACAGTCCATGGCAGAGCCCAGCCAGGTGGGCTCTTCAGGCCAACACTGGAACTTTTCTGATGTGTTCCCAAATCCTATGGTCCCACAGAGCTGAATCCTCCCAAGATGAGAATGTCTTTTAATGTAGTTCTCTGAGCACAAAAATGGTCCAAAAGAAGGGAATCCCTCTACTCTGTTTTATTCCTTTATATTCCATTGGATGGACTAAAAAGGCTTCAACCCTCAGTTCTGTACAGCCCCTCATGCCAGGCCCTTCTTTCTAATTGTTTTTCTCCTCATTTTGTTCAGGTTTTACTTTCTGACTACATTTAATTTAAACAGCAGTTTGGATTTCAGTGGAAGAGTTTTGTTGGCCATTTTCTTAAGCTCCTAAAATTCATAATTTCCCTTAGAACAATCACTTAAGAAATTACTATTGCCATTTGTCACTAACAAAACTTGCAGAAGTGGAGCAAAAGAATTTAAGATTATCTCAGCTTTCAAATTCGTTTGTTCATGGGAAGACTCTTTAAATTACTTAATCTTCAAACTGTTAGTGATAAAACAAATGTGCTCTTATCTAATCTGCAACAAATCTTTCCCAAACTGTTACTCTGCCAAGCGAGGAACATGATACCCTTTAAAAATTTATAACAACTGCAGCTAATAAAACCAAGGTTTGGAACCACCTCAGTTTATCTTTTCTGGAACAATATGAAGATGTCAGGGAGCTCTTTGCCACATTCAGAGGAAAATTGCAGCAGCACACAACTAGAGGATTTTCTTCTTGTTTATGCAGTACTACTCTAAGACACTGGAGATTCAGGCTTTTCAAATATTATTGTGATTTGAATTTAGAGACACAGATGTACTCTCAGAAACATCCAGAAAAGCTTCTGAGATAACACTGTAGGTCCCAAGTAGCAATTTGGTGAGCAGATGCCTTTGTGCTAAGTTTCATTGCCTTCTAATAGAGCTCTGGTCACCATCTGAGCCACACTCAAATTGTGCGACTTCTCTTTGCTGAGAAAGTCAAGGACTGATATATTTTGAAAAAAGCTTTGATTAACTCAGTGTTTGTGACATCTTTGATGCTTCTTTTTATTGCTACCCCTACTCCACCTGTTGACAGCAAAAGATTTTTCTCTATTGATCCACAGAAGCTCTCACAGCCATGCTACTGAGGGGCTGCATTTGATTTCTCCCCTTTTGAAAACAAACCTCTTCCTTTAAGACAATTTCCTTTTTCTCTTAGTCAAGACCCCTCATTAAGTCCACGCTGTGTTATTCTCCCCAGAACTACAGCTCATTATCAGCTCCCAATCTACACATACACACTACAAATATTTTATGCATGTAAATGGACAAGCACTCCTGATTCTCTCTAAGTAGTGCCCCCACGGACTAGGAGAGAAACACTGCAGAAAGCCTTAGGTTTGAATCCTGTCTGTGCTTTCCTCTAGAACTTGTCCCTTGACTAATTAAATGACAGCCAGATCCATCCAAGAATTCTAAAGCTGAATATAAGTTATGCATTAACTACTAATCCTTTGATTTGGCTCCCTGTTTAGAATTAGAGATCCATCCTGCAGCTCAAGAAACTCATAAATAAAGAAATCTATCAGGCTTTGCTGACACATTGAGTAAACACCTGCATCTGAAGTGTCGTGTTCCATCAGAAGGAAATAAAAGTAATTGGTAACCAATTTGTTTCTGCTTTCTTTCATCTGCTTGTTCTTATCTACAGACCTTTTCATAACTTCATTCCCTGACAGCCTCCTAAAACTGGATAAGAAATAAATAAAACATTTAAAAATAAGAGAGTAGGTAAGCTACTAAAGCACTGCTAGTTTAATATGATTCCCCAGTGATTATTTTTCAGTTTTACTGTAACTGTATTTAAGAATCTTTTACATTAACCAAGAGGCTGCTTTAAGTATCGCATTAGTCTGGATCTGACATCATAGCAACCAAGGCAAACCAGCTACCATAAAGTCTTATGAATAAGGAAGAGTTTCAACAAAACCTATAAATAAGTGGGATCCATCTCTGCTCTTTAAAGGGAAGGTGATAACTCTAAGAAACAGAGGGCAAGGAAAAAGACTGGAACCAAACTTTGTCCAGCTGGTAATAAATACAACAGACACACAGTGCTACAAATGAATCTGGAATGGAGCTCTGCAGAGGGAAGAGCTGCTTTCTCACTTAACAGCCACTACTACAAATTGCTTTAGCAGAATGCAGATCGTACAGCAGTCTTTAAAACTGTATTTTCAGAAGGCTCAAAGATGTAGAGAGTTGTGGGCTGCATTCCCTCTGCAAAGCTCCAGGAGTGCATGTGCCTGAACTCTGAGCAACACCAGGACTGGTGGCACTGCCAGGGCTACAGCATCCCCTGGACACTCCCACAGATAAACACTTGACTTCACACAATCAGCTCTGGCTGAAAACATCTCAGTGTTCCTACTCTAAAACACCTCTTTTAGTCTAAAAGCCCTAAACCCCTCCATGCTCTGTGCACTGTGCTAATATGCAGAATTTCATTGGACCACGACGTACCAGGAACCATAATTTCCAAATTCCAACCTCCTCCCTACAGCAACACTTGGAGAGGTGGTGATGGTGGAAACAGCCAAGGAAAGGGCAGCAACACCACCAGCAAAAGTATTAATTCCAAAGTTTCCCTGGGAGCTGAAGGTCCAGCAAACAGAGCTGCTTTAATGGCATTTCCTTCTCCACCCTGTTGCCCCAGCAATGCTCTGTGCCTGCAGAATGTTCTTGGCCCCCAGCTGGCACTTGCAGCACACGAGGCACAGGAGTACTCCTAAAAGCCTTCTTTCAAAAATACAGGCACTTGACATATGAAAACTGAATGTAAGCAAGCCAGGAGTTAATCAGGATTTAATGCACCTAAAAGCCAAGATAGGGAAGCTGTCCATTAAGGATTTTACTACTGTATTTCTCAAAATTCCTATTAAATGTATAGTTTCACAGGGGATTCACAATCACAGCAGTGTTTAAAAAAATCTATTTGATGAATTTATATTAGCAGGGAAGAACAGCTGAATTAATTTGGAAGATAACCCTCTTTCACCTCCTTTGTTCTGTTCTCTGAAGAAAGGTTCAAATGTAAGGTCAATGAAATATTAAGATATCAATTTTATTTCCTATTATACCTCAGCCCAGAGCCTTTTTGACTAAAAAACACATTGCCTTGAGAATTACCCAATATAGAAAGGAAAGCTTTTGCTCTTGCTGGTTCCTCTGTGCTCTCTCTGAGTTTGGCTTCACAGAAGTACATCCCCACATCAGCAGAGGTTGGGTTGGTGATAGTGAGGCGCCTCCCAAAGCTGCTGATGCCAGTGGTGATCTTGATTCCATTTCTCTTCCATGTCACGCTCAGCCTCTCAAGAGGTCTGCAAAAAAATACAAGAATAAAATCATAAAACATATCTATTACAGAATAGTCTGTGTGTGCATATATATATATTTATACACATGAGGAATATAATATTACAGATTATAAAACTTCTTTCAGTCTTCCTCTATCCCCAAAACACACTGTTAGAAAGTAAATGCATATATAACTTCTACACATCAAGGACTACAGACTACTCAAGTGGCATTATGCAAGTACAGCTAATTGATACAGCAATAGAACTTAAGTGCTAATAATTTGATTTCTCCAAGCAAAAGGAGTAAATACTGCTATGGGAATCAGCTGCATGGGAAGTGCTTTCATTACAACTCAATTACCAAAACAATATTAATCATATCAAGAACATCTCTGCCCTCAGAGGGGAAAGTAAATCAGTTGGTCTTATCACCCAAGGACTTCAACTATTCGCTTCCACTGAAATTCAAAGCTATTCAAGGCCAGCTAGATGGAAACATAGGAGGAATGCTGTGAATTCTGTATTACACTGCATTATGAACAGTTGAGCAATAATCACTGCAAAATTAGAGTGCCTGAAAAAAATGACTTCATAGGAGATCCTCAATATATTTATTTACTAGGAAGCATCAACTGTTCAACAGTATCACCTCCGCTGTTGATCAGCAACAGCTGAAATATTATTGACCCTCACCATGAGTTTTTCCTTAAGATAATGCCTGCTTTTGAACAGCACTTCTTTTCCTTTCCAGTGAGGGCCAGGTGGGAAAGCACCCCTGCCTGTATCCTCATTTGGCCAGAAAAATCAACAGCTTTAATTCAGTACAAACAAGATCATTCATAAGGTTGCTCTGAAGAGCAAGCATCCCTCTTCAATCTCCAAATTACTAACAACAGACATGAAAATAACACCGTTTGTCCTTCTCTGGAAAGGACAGAGGTCACCCAGAGCCGCGGAGCTGCTCCCATACCTGGCGTTGGCCACACACTCCAGGGTGGCCTCGCTGCTCCCTGACACCACGCTGGTGTTGCGCGGGCGGATGACGATGGCCGGAGCTGCGGTGTCCGAGGGGCTGCTGGCACCTGCAGGGGCACAGACACACTGGTGAGGGCCCTGTGCCAGCCAGGGCGGTGAGGGCCCTGTGCCACACCTGGTGAGGGCCCTGTGTCACACCTAGTGAGGGCCCTGTGCCAGCCAGGGCAGTGAGGGCCCTGTGCCACACCTGGTGAGGGCCCTGTGTCACACCTAGTGAGGGCCCTGTGCCAGCCAGGGC
>VZRF01003303.1:346958-501344 GCA_013396875.1 Vireo altiloquus
CTGTGCCACACCTGGTGAGGGCCCTGTGCCACACCTGGTGAGGGCTCTGTGCCAGCCAGGGCAGTGAGGGCCCTGTGCCACACCTGGTGAGGGCTCTGTGCCAGCCAGGGTGGTGAGGAGGCCACAGCCAGGCACTTGTGCCAACGTCACCCTTCAGCCCCACTGTGGGCTCACACCTCCCTGCACCACCCCAACACACCACCACCAAAACACCACCACCACCTATATATACAACACCTATACTACCTATAGATAATACAATAATATATAATAATAATACTACCTACATATACAATATACCCTGCCCTCAGTGCGGGAATCTTCTCAAGGACAGAGCAAATAAATTAAGCATCCTAACGGTGTTCTGTTGTGGAGCACTTTTATTTTTATCAAACACTTGCTGACTTATATTTTTAAGACCTTTTCATGTTTTGTTTAATCTTACCCCGTCCATACCATTTCAAAAGAGTCTGCCAATACTCATGTTAGTTCTTTAAAAAGAGTTTACACACTGGGGAACAAATATAAAATTAACAAAGCAGCATATCACAGCAACTTCAATCCCCTTTTCTTATCAGGAAAGTAAATAACCCAAATCTGTTATTCTTTTGTGAGGCTTCATACTGTAAATAATTTAGCTTATGCAACAGTCAGCAGACACTTAAAAAATGGTAAAAAGGCAGCTTGTAAATTTTCTCTGTATGCATTCAGTAAGTGAATTAAAACACCCATGTATTCATAGGTACTTTGCTTCAAGCAACTCATTTGGGAAAGAAAAATTAGCCATTTTTTAGCTTGAATAACAGACTAATAAAATTTTCAAAGATACAGAAACCAATAAACAAATTACAGGGAAAAATAATGAAAATAAACTGAAACGGATGGAAAAGCAAGCCAGTCCTCAAATGTTTTCTGCACAGGAGGCTAGTCCATGCTCATTAAGCAGAATGGGAAATTGGGAAATGCAAGGTATGAACCCTAAAACTTAAGGTAATTCCCTAAAGAACAAAAAACACACAGAAGATTCTTTGCTTACAAGAATGCCAAAAGCCATTTGACATTGGATTTCAGCTGTTGGATAGACAAAGACTTTGGTCATGTGGCTCAGAAAGTTCACAAGGTTAGCAGGTTTCTCAATGAGAAATCTTTTACCTTTTGATGGTTTTTCTAATTAACAGTAGCTAGTGTAGTACAGGAGATGGAAACGTGGAGCATCGTTTTAAAATTTAAAGAATACCACCCACACTTCTGAATAAATTCAAGCATTCAGGAATAGTACTTAAAGTGTAAGCACATATTTATTTCTTCCCCTAAATATGCTCTGTCAACCTGACACAGCATCTCTGAGTAATTCACACAGTATCTCAAAACACAAGCTGTTAGTGGATTTTACACCTCCTCATCAACATTCCTGGAAATAGGATGCCAACAGGTAGCAAATCTTATTTTCTAAGATTTCCATGTAGGTATCCAGGGCAGAAATTTTCCAGATAGTAATTAAAAAAAACAAACAAAAACCCAGAAAATGAGAGCTGATCAGATTAGAAGCTTTTAAGTGATGAGAAGAAATAACCTCAGCATCACTGTTCCCCACCACTTCTGCCCAAGATGAAGGTTTACACCAGTGAACACTAAAAGATCAACAAACTAGTGACTAATTTGGCAGTAATAAATTCTTATCTCCATCTAGAAGAGAAGAAAACCATTTGTTTGACTTATCAGCTCCCCACTAAAACCAGACAAGGAGGAGAAGCTGGCTTCGTTGTCACCCCCATCACTCCACATGAGTGGCCCTGTGTTCACCCAGCAGATAAGAAAGGAAATAAAGTGCACAATTCCCCTCCTGCAATCAGGAGAATGTTGATTTCTTTCACTTTCTTACTGATTGTAACAAGAATCTAAACAAAACGTGTTTATTTTTAATTTGCATCGTGCTTGAAACAAATTTATTAAAAGCAGGCAGCTGCTAAAGGTTGTGAGTGAACTGGTACTGATGTGAGACAGAAGGCTCATCAAAATGGTCAGAACTCGAATTCCCAGGAACACACCTACAAAGGTCAGCTATGGATGCAAAAACATACAGAAAACAACAAAATTTCCAAGTATTACCTAAACAGCGTGGAGGCAGAATGAATATTGCTCTTTCATATTCAAAGACAGCTTTATTTTCCCTTTGCAGCACTAAGAAATCCCTTCCCATAACTCACTCTGGCCCCAGTCCTGCCAAATCGACTTCCACAGGGACATTCCCAGGGCTCCCTTTGCAGAGGGCAGTTTGCAGCTTTGTTTTATGGCTAATTGAAACACCAAAGGAGGATCTCAGTTTTTCTTTAGAGTAAAAACCTCAATAGGGCTGTAACTTGGGATCTGTGCCTGATTCATCCTTTCAAATTTCACTCTTTTGTAAGAAATCCACAGGCTGGAGTGTCAGACTAGCCAGGATCCTAATGGAGATAAGCAACACTGGGATTCTGTTTGGATGATGGGATGTGGCAGATCAGCTTTCCATCAGGCTGGGGAAGGCAGAGAGTTATTGCAAACAAGCAGATAATGAACAGCTACCCAGACTTCCCAAGTTTCTCATCCTACCTGTCAATAAAGCCACTCCATCCTTCTCCTGCCTCCTCATGCACCACACAAATATGATTTTACTTGACTGATGCTACACAAAAATCCAATGCAGAATGTCATTGTTAGTAAACAGACATTTTCTTCAAAAATTCCTTTGTCATAAACAATTGGATTTTTCTCCTTTTCACTGTTCCTTTTTTTACTTCATCAGACTTTTTGCTGCCTGAGCTTTCTAGGATTCTGCTGTTTCTGGCTTTTCACCACCTCTTCCTTTTCCTTCTCCCCTCCCTCAGCTTCTCTGCCCTCTTCTGAGGCCATTTCCCCCCACCCCATTCCATCCCATGGTCCCCTACAAATTTCACACTATTTAAGAATGCTCAGTTTTTGATGTATCCTTTAATTTAATAACTGAACTTCAGCTTCTCAGAAGAAAATATTTATTAATATTTATTAAGGACACTGGGATGGGGGAGCAATACCAATGCACACTGGAACAGAGCTACAGTAAGAGGAATGCACTAATAGGGAACCACCATTCCCAGCTATAGTCTATCTTTCTGGAAAGAAAAGCCCTTCTTTCCTTTCCATCTGCTTTCTGAACCCTCCTCTCAGCTAAGAAAGCAAAGCAACATTAGGGAAAAACACTGACCCCAGACCTGTAGCCAGGGGATGCCTCACTATTACACATAAGCCTGGAGGGAACCTGTGGGAAGCTGCAGAGACAAGGCTGAGTGACACTGAAAAACACTTAAAGGATGTGCTCTTAATCTGATTTTAGCCCTTAATAGATGACTGGACAGAAGGACTGCCACAGGCAGAGTCCTAATCCAACAGGGACTCTTCTCCAAAAGAGAGCTCACACTGCTTTATTCTCCTTTCTACCCATTCCAGCCACTGCACTCCCAGCGTTTCCAATCTCCCCTTTGCTTCTAAACTTTCTCAATCATCACTGTCTGAGCCATTACCAGGATCTACAAGGGCCCAACACCTGCAGGGCCTTCAGGACTGACCCCAAACAGTCTGTGAGGCAAGACTAGGGGAACATAGGTCTGGACTCAGGACTGGAGGGAGTTTGTCCTCCAATCCTCCAGTGGTTGCCATCTGCAGCTGCTCACGAAGCAGGTGGTGAACTGCTACCATTCACAGCCCAAGATATTAAAGTAAATTGCCATTGATATCATGTTTTCCGTATTAAACTTTTGTTTGTTGGGTTTTTTTCTTTTAAAGAGACAAAAAAAGAGAAAAAAAATGAGGCAAGACAAAATGGAAAGAGATGATCTGAGGTTTCTCCATCCCTTTGAACATAAACACCTCTCCAGACTGTGGAATTCAAGGAATCTGGCAATCCCCCACAAAGCAGAGATAAATTGAGAGAAGAAGAAAGAGTGAACAACTCTTGCATGGTCTATTAGTTTTTATCACCTGTGGCTGTGTATGGCTGCCCATCACTGAGCCTGCTGAACTTCCCCCTCCCTCCTTGTGCCTGACCAGGAATGAAACCCATCCAAGGCCTCTGTAACACTGATTTTTTTTTTAGTACTGATGAGCTGTAGAATTTTAATCTGTTATTTAAATACAATAATTATGTACACTGCCCTATCTTCGCTGGAAAGACCGTGTTTTTATCTCTGTACATATATTGATATGTAAGGTACAAGGAATTTTAAATATTGTCATTTACAGTTCATAAAGATCACAGACTTTATCAAAGCCACTTCAGTGCTTAATTTTCCCAACAGAACTTAAATCTCACCCAGGCTGGATGACTGGAGATACAATGGGTTCCCTTCCCCTTCAGAAATGCATAAACATTAGGTTCTTCCCCAGATTTTACATTATGACATGCAAAGTTTATCCATATTGGTACTTGCAGTGCAGAATATTAAGTGCATTACTTCAATGGGTGCTCAAATTCATGTGACAGAGATATGAGGTAAGCCAGCCTCAACAGAAACTGAGAGAAAGCATTTATCTCCTGAAAAGAAGCAATAGTTTGAGTTCAGACTTGAGCTCGACGATAAGGTTTATTTTTGAGGCTTGCTTATAGGTCCCAACCCTCTGAAGAAGCTGAATCCAAACAAGGTGACCACAGGAGCAGGAAAAGGAGGATTGTCCAAATAATCAAGAGCCTGGACTGTGAGGTTGGCTACTCCTCATCCCTACCCTTACTGCAAATTACTGCAATTACTGCCCAATGTCCAGCTTGCAGTGAGGAAGGGATCCCATAGGAATCAGTACCCAAAAAGAAATTTACTTTTTCATATTGTGAAATTTGTGTATGCGAGAAAAAGGCTTCACAGAAGAGATCACCAGCACCCTGCCCTCAAGCTAATGAGAAACTGAGTACTTAAACAGAACTTTGAAACCATTTATAAGTTATCCTGGGAGAAAAATATTAGAAAACTTTCACAATAAACTTCCCACATACTTCCAGGCTTGCAGAGAATGCAGAAATGCCTTGTTGATTATTATGTAGGATACATGCAAAGCTTCATTTTATCAAATTATGGACACCTCTATTAGAAAAAAGCAGGATAGGAGATAAGAGGCCAACATGAATAGCAAAAATATTACATATAGTACAACATTGTGGCATCGGGAATGTGCAATCTCTGTATGTGACACAGAATACAAGAAAAGAGGAGAAATGACAATCACAAGGTATCTCGAGATTGCTCGAGGGAGAGAGAAAAAAAAAGACCTTACAAATACAAGCTGCCTAATGGAACACACTCTCTGTTCCCAGGTACAGCCTGCAGATGGTTTAAATTATGAACCCGGAGTGGATTAATGCCCCTTTCCCTTGCCAGCACAAGACACACAACAGGAATTGGATCCTGATCAATAATAGATTAATTTCCCTTCCCCTTTGGAGCAAAAGATGCGCAACAGGAATTGGAGCCTGATCAACAGAAAAGCAAATGCTGACAACCACCTGCAGGCACCAGAGAGAAACATTATGCAAATAATGAAAAGAAAGTGTGTTCTCAATCATAAACCTCTGTCCCAAACCATGCCTACTGGTTCCCTGCTTATTAGGGCAATTATTAGCAGGTGATAAAATAAAAGAGCATTGAGATAATCC
This sequence comes from Vireo altiloquus, assembly GCA_013396875.1. NCBI lineage: Eukaryota > Metazoa > Chordata > Aves > Passeriformes > Vireonidae > Vireo > Vireo altiloquus. The sequence continues at coordinate 352,615 of VZRF01003303.1, forward strand.
AAGTTACTGTTTCAGTTCCTCACTTTGACTCTAGCAAGGACTATTTCTTTTCAAGAAAAGGGAAATACAATGCTGCTGTCACTGCACAGATCTCTGCTCGCTTTTCTAGATATAAAGAAAAATAACAGAGACTTTCCTGTGAGGCTTCTTGGTCACATTCATTTAGTTTGATGAAGAACATAAAAACTCCAGATGGAGGGTTTTTTAGAGTCAACGTTACACATTTATAAAATAATTAGCAAACTAATGGTGAAGAGTTCGTGTATGAAGAATTATGACTTTTCAGTACCCAAGGATGTCTTAAGACTCCTCAAACAGTGTGAGCAGTAACATAATTTACTTAACTTTTGAGGACCTAGACTGTGGACTTAAAATAATAAATAAGGAGCAACATAAAAACTTAATTTTGTGGATCAAATTTATAGGGAAGAAACAGTCTAGTTTGAATTAATCATAGCAAGTGAAATCTTTTATATCCAGCCCTCGTCTTGAACCAGACATCACAACATATGAATAAAACACCAGATATGAAAAAGATTTACAGAACACAAGCAAAACAAGTGAATGATCTAGGTCGGTTGTATTTATTGACTCATTACACTCTTGTCACTATGACTAAGCTTTGTCCACATCAGAACAAACAGAGGATGCATTTCCATTGCAAGCAAAATTTAAAAAAAACCCTAAAAACTCCCCAAAAAACAACAACAAAAAAAAAGGGAGTAAAGTAATAAAACTCAGAACAATATACAGCAAGTGGATCCCAAGTTAAATATCCAGAGTTTGGGGAGGGATATGGTAAAGGAGCAATTAGAAAAGATTTCATCAGCACCTGTAAAGAAAGCCTTGCAATAAATTCATTTTGCTTGAATTGTCCACTCCATAAAGGCTGAGAATCTTCCCCTCCCTCCTTTTCCATCCATCCCTCCTGGGTCTGATTGTCTGAATAGGTCATAATTACACTTCTGATGCATTTAACTTTGAAAAACTAAGTTACCCCCAGAAATTAACCCATGCAAGTACATGATTTAGCCAGTCCAGATCCTTTTTTGGCTGGAAAGCTTCCCAAAGCTTTTCTGTTCAACCTGTTACAAACACTCCTAATTTCCAGCTTAAATGGCCAATGAACTCCATTAGTTCTCCTGCCAGAGCTGTCCTTTAGCTTGAAGAGCTGCTCTCCCTCTCTGAGATGTTTACATCCTAAAGCATTTACAGAAAACAACCCTATTCTTTTCACAGTCTTCATTTTACTAAGTTAAACAAGCAAAACTTTTCTTGCCTGGAAGGATTCACTGAAAAACACACAAACAAAAGACAAGGAGCAAGGGTAAAAAAAAACAAGCCAGCATCACACTGTAAATGTCTCCAAATGTTTAAACAAATAACAGCCACATATTAAACAGCTTTTTTCCCCCCTTTGTAAGGACTTTCACACAGGCTGCAAGTGCTGTTAGTTTTAACCCTAGGGAAAGATTAATAGAGAACTCAGCTCAAGCCACAAGACGATTTATACCCCTTTGTGTGTAGATGCTCCAGTAAAGAAGAGATTTATATATTTTATTGGATAAAACCGAGTCTAAAATACAGGTTGAAAAGGTCTAAAGCCTTATAGAGAGTTCTTAGGGTCTACTCCTGGGCACAATGAGAGGCTGGGGCCTAAATACAGTTGATTTAAAGATGGAAAATGTATTTCTGTAACCAACAAAGTGCCCCAGGAGAGGCAGTGAGGCCAGGGTGGTCCATGGTGACTCAGTCTCTCCAGCCCATCTTTCACCAATTCTGCTCTAAAGACAGGGACAGGGATGGAAAATGTGGTTTTTTTCTTGATTTTCCTCTCTTTCTACAGTGCAGTTGGCCCAGCAACTGCTGTTTGGGGGGTGAATTCCTCTCTTTTCTACTTCCTGAGGTCTACAGACCCACTTTATATTACAGGACTACCTCAGAAATAGATTTCTAGCATTGTCCCATGTAGTTTCAAGAAAATTAAACCACTGCTTAGTTACACAGCTCCGCGTGAATCAGCAGCTAAATTCAAAAGCAGACCAAATTTCTGCTCATACACTCTGAAATTTCCTTCTCACAACTCCTCGTGCAAAAAGAGCAATTTGGAAGTTCAGTCTCTGTCACTGACCTGACCTTCCCCCATGCACAGTGAGGGGCTTCTTTCTGCCTGGAAACTTATCATCTAGCACATCATTAGAGCTTTTAACATGAAAAAATATATAGCCTCAAGCTATTCCAGCTAAAGAACACTCAGGTGGCTTTTCAATTCACCAGATAGCTTTAATACCAGCTATATAAGTGGATAGAGTGTGTAATCTTATTCAACAGCAGTTAAAAGGGGGAAAAATATCCATGGTCTGGCAGTGGAATCTATTAGCCTCGGAGTCATCTTCAAAGGGATGCAGGAGGCAAAAGGCAGAGCAGCTGCACTGCAGCCAGGGCCCACAGCCCTTGGCTTCCCATGGAATCACAGAATTCCAGAATGGTTTGGGTGGGGAGCGACCTCAAAGCCCATCTCATTCCACCCCCATGGGCAGGGACACCTTCCACTCTCCCAGGTTGCTCCAAGCCCTGTCCAACCTGGCCTTGGGCACTGCCAGGGATCCAGGGGCAGTCACAGCTGCTCTGGGCACCCTGTGCCAGGGCCTCCCTGCCCTCTCAGGGAAGAATTTCATCCCAATATCCCACCTAACTCTGCCCTCTGGCAGTTTAGAGCCTTCTCCTGTTGCTCCAGGCCCTTTTCCAAAGTCCTTTTTCAGCTCTCTTGGAGCCCCTTTTAGGCACTGGAAGATGCTCCGATGTCTCCCCAGAGTCTTCTCCAGGCTGAACAATGCTAAATCTCTCCAAAACCATGCCTATGTTTAAAAAGACTTAAAAATAACTCATTAGTGAGAATTACTTTTAAGAGGCTGTATATTTTTACTATGTACTTCAGTGCATTGCATGAGAAGCATCCTTTTACCCATAAATAGACACTCATTTGGTTAGCAGTGGTTGCAGGGGTTTCTGCAGCCCAAGGCAAGACTCACTTTCTCCTGAGGACAAATCAAACTTCTAAGGTCTCACAGCCTTGGTGCTTCACATACCTGGATATTTACCATTTGCTTTCTTAACAATGGGAAATTTAAGTTAATAAACCATGCATCAGTGGCTGGATGTTAAATAAACCAAAACTGTGCCTTAATAATCATGTCCAGAAATGCAAATTCAGTGGTGAGATGAGCTGAGAGAAGAAACGAAGGAGGAAAGCTGAGCTTTGGCTGTGTCACAGGGATCAAGAGCTGGTGCCATTTCAGGGGCTGCCATTCTCACCAGCAGATCTTGGTTTAATGTTGAGCAGCAGGAAAGAGAAAAATTAGAGATATTAAAATACTGCCTTCTATTTACAAATATATCTTTGCATATGGCTACATGTTAGTTTCTTTTTCATAAATGCATTTCTTAACTCCTTATTTGGCACAAATAAAATCACACAAGTGACAATCTAGTTGCTTTTCCTCCTACTTGTAAGAAGTTTAAACTCTTCCTCTTACTTAGAAATGAAAGGGTGATAACACCTAAAAAGAGAATCTCATCTATCCTTCACTGGACTTCAATAAAGAAAAGCATTTGCAGTGACTTTGGGGGAAATTCTTTAAGAAATACCTTCAACAATTTATTTTATGACAACAATAATGGAAGCACTATTTTCAGAGGGAAGATTCAAGATTAAATACGCTCTGTAGAGCATAAAGCAGATATATACAATTGATCACATGGGAGTTCCCAAGATCTATTTCTTTATAGCAGTTTTTTAAATGAACCTGATATTGCAGCACAGACTGATCACAGAATCCCAGAAAGGTTTGGGTTGGAAAGGACCTTAAAACTCATCCAGTTCAGGGTCACCTTCCACTATGCCAGGTTGCTCCAAGTCCTGTCCAAGCTGGCCTTGGACATTTCCAGGGATGGGCCTGCCACAGCTTCTCTGGGCAACCTGTGCCCTCTCAGGGAAGAACTTCCTCCTAACTTCCTAGATAATCTAAATCTCTCCTCTTCTAGTTAAAGAGAATTTAAAAAGTCATCTGACAAAGACTCTTGATAAAGCTAAAATTAACACTGAATTTCAGTTAGGTTCCAAGTTTAAAAAGAGTGGAGTTTTCTTGCATTAACCCAGACTTTGCTATTAGATATATGGCAAACACATGGAAATGATAAATCCTATTGGATTTTTGAGGTTTCCCTACACCTGGGTATCTCCTGCCCCTGCTGTTAAAAAAACCTGTGATCTTCCTAAAAGGGTAAAGACTTTAAACCTGCCCTTTCAGAGAAGAAGAAAAAGACAAACCAGCAAGTGTTCCATAGTTTATCTGCCCTTCATAAAGAAAGGAGAGGCTTTTGTGTCACAGATATTTGGGGGATGTGTCCAGGCCACCAGCTGGGCCCCATTCCCATGTCCATGAAGGACACTCAGCCAAAGTCATGCAAGCCCATTTCTGCAGGCGGTGGATAAGCAAAGTGTTGGTCAAAGTTTTCTCCAGAAAAACCACTCTAAGAACTGAGATTAAAACTTGCCACATACAAACATCCTTTGAACTTCAAAATAAATAAAAAAACCCCTACCTAATTTAGCCTATCCTCAGATCCCAGATACCACAGGCTGGGAACAGTTCATGAAGGCTTAAAGGAGAGCCCTCCTACAGAGAGGGTAACACTGACATAAAAAGGCATTCTTGGTTTTCCTTGTTGAACTGAACTCTTCAAACCAAGGTGCACTCAGTGAGCAGCATTTTAAGCTCACGGTCAACTCTTGCTGCATTCTATTTTTATATATTTATATACACACACATATCTGAGAAACATGTTTTGGGATCCAGATTGCTACCTTGCTCCCAAAGGTCTGCCATTTCCAAGTCTTTATGTAGAGAGAAGAGATCAGAGAAACAAGAAGATACCCCACAGCCTTCCTCCAGCAGCTAACTCAACCAAACACATGGAATGACTTGTCAGAATAATATCTTGAGAAATAGGTTATCAGGGGCCTCAGGTCCACTCCATATGGTCTAAAGTACTCCATCCCCTGACCATATCATGCTACTTCTCCACTCTCTTCTATAAAGGGAGACAAGCCTTAATAAAAGTGGAGTTGTTCAGGTCACGGACATTCAGAAGCAAATAAAATTTCATTTATAATATTTAGAGTACTGTAAAATAAAACAAAACAAAACCCAGGACAAAACCATGCACACAGAAGAGCTCAGAACCCAAAGAAATATTTTTCTGACAAAAGAAAGAATTTTGTTTCCTGTTTCCAGCACAGATGTTTTTCTCTAAATAAAGAGCAGCTTCCCCTTTGCAGTCTTTGTGATTATCAATCTTTGGTTATTTTATAATATAAAGTTGTCTCAGACCTCAGCAGGGAGAAAAATACACACTGCTGCATTTCCTCTGTCTCAGGAACAAAACAACTGTGAAAGCAAAAAATGTTCCAAAAGAGCAAACAATAACCCAGGCTAAAGAAAGTCTACAAACTTATCCATTCAAAAATAATTCCACAGATGGATAAGCATTTAATTTTCTGAAGTGAGAATAAACCAGCCTCTCTCTTTTCTGGGATGTGGAATGGAGTTTTTTAGCTGCCTATTTATACCCAGTACATAAATGCTGCTCAGAGAATGCTGCAAGTCCCATAAAAAGAAATCTAAAGGAAAGTTATTAGTCCAGGCTCTTTGTTAGTATTTCTGCAGTCTGAGTAGCGCCAGCATTGTTAAAAATAAACTGTTAGTTGTACCTTGCTTGGCCTGTACAAATGTTCTTTGCATTGATGTACTCAGGATCTCCTATCTGCTGTGCCCTGCCAAGAGAAGAGCTGAGGAGTGTGATGTCTTCTCAATCTTGCATTGACTTCCCACCCTCTCAGAAGAGGGCTGGTCACAGTTTTTGGCTTTCTGGATGGTAAACAGCCTCCCCTGAATATGCCAGGGACTCTCTGCTGTGATAAAAACCATAAGCTTATTTCCACAGGGTGTTCTTGACTCCCCAGCTCATCCAAAGCTTCACATTTCATGCTGCTTCTTACTTGAAATTTTCATCATTATAATATGACACTCAGATGTCACAACAGAATTACAGTTAATAAGGAAAATTAGGGGGAATAAATGGAAGAAAGTGGTACATTGGAAAATGCACCATTGTCTGAGGCATGAATTTCTATATTGTTGAGATACAAGTAACACCTATTTCATTTTGTTTTCAAAAGAAATCAATTCACCCTTAGGTTTAGAAACATTCTGTCACTTCCCCAAATGTCCTTGGGTTGTCAGCTTGAAATAAATTGGCAACGTGTCATTAGGCAGAACACAACAGCATTGTTCCAACTTAATTAACCCATTTTATTCAGATTTGCCCCAAAAATAACCCTTAACAATATGATTCTGCTCTCCAGATGGTGATGGGCTGTGTCAGAGTAGAACTATCAGATGTCAGAGCAACTTAACCAGGAACCAAACATTGCAGGGTCCACTTGAAACCCAAACTCGTCGCTCGCTCTCTCTCCTACACAATCTCCTGAAAGTGCTTCCACAGAATGAGGAAGGATGAATCACCTCTACACACACATGAAATGCATCTAGAGGAGACTAAAATTACTCTAAGCAGGTAAAACAAAGCTGAAAGGAAGGCAGGCTGGAAGAACTGGAGGCAGCCAGCGCCTGGATCCTGGAGGGGATGCCCAAACACCAACAGCACCGACCTGGTTTTGCCACCTTCTGCTCGGTGACCTCTCCAGGTTTTTGGCCGTGGGATTAGTCCTGGAAACTCAGTGCATCCACAGGCACCTCCAGTGGGAGGAAATACTGAATGAATAAAGCATGTGCAGTGTCAAAAGCTGGTGCTGGCCTCTCTGCAGGCTACTGCCAGCACCCTACAGAGTGTCACAAACTGCTCCCTCTCCCTCCCCTCCTTCCTTTCAAAAAATGTTATTATAGATAAGAGATGTGTTCCAGACCATTTGGCTATTCAGGAGCAAAAGAATTTTGTGGCATAAACTGAATTTAAGACAATAAAATGTGTTACCTACTGAACCACAAAATCTCTGGGAGAACTCAGGAATAGAAGCAGCTTTTTGAAATAAACCATAATCTCTCTGTCCTCTTCCCAAAGTCTGCAACTTCAAACAAAAAACCCCTGAAAAACACAAAGCCTGGTGATATATAAAAATAAAAGTACAGATGAAGCATTTTTGACATTTCTCTATCACTCTTAAAAATAGTAATAATCTTGAGCTGTTGAAGTTGCTGAAAGAAAATAAAAATCAATGTGTTTTCACTTAGCACTTCTGAAAAAGAAAAGGATCACTTGGTATTTCAGCAAAATGCTTTAATGCCACTCTGTAACAGAGCCCACTATAGGGTGCAGATAAAGCTCTTCACCCTCAGGCATCTACAGCACCCCAGAATTAGGGGCTGGGAAGGGAACTGGGACAAGGGTGCAGTTCCCAGTGGGAAGTGGGAAGAGCAGCTCATGGTCCCAGCGTACAGAACCTGGGGTGTTCTGGGCTCTGGGAACAGCTGCCCCATGTCCCACACACAGGGCAGAGACTTCAGACATATCTCCTGAGCATTCCACGCATGAAAAAAACCATTTATTTCCTGAAACACAGGAACTGCAGTGGGGGTTTCTGCTTTCCCTGCTTCCCACTCAGCCCCGATCCAGCAAGCAGTGATGCACAAATCTCAGGTGGGGTTGGATTTGGGGGGCAGTTCGGTTTGCTTTTTTATTTTTATTTTAAATAACCCTCATGGAAAAGATTACAAGCTTCAGCTCCAATGTATACCTAAAGCTCTGCAAATGTGGGCTTTTAAGTGTTTCTCTACATTTCCCAAATTCTGTCTGGTCACAAATTTTAGGTGTGCAACCATGGGCAGGACAGAAATGACCAAATTTCTGAGAGACATTGAGAAGCTTCTGCAAACCATTGTTATCTACTCACTTTGAAAGTGGCAAATGATTGAAACTTCCCTCAGTACAGGCAGGGTGGACATTAAATTGTGTATTTTATAGTGAATCACAAGTACCACTCATAATAATTAATGGCAAGAGCCAATGTAAAGGACAAGAAAAAACAGCACGTTACAAAAAAATCTGTTTCTTTTTTCATATGGGAGAACCATAGTAAAAAAAAAATGCTTTTAAACAAATGTTTCTAACTGCTAACAATTTTTCTTTTGTTTCTGGTTCCTCTCTATGCATAAAAATGCATAAAATGTATTTTTATACATTTTATAAGGGGAAGACTGGAAAATTTAGAAAAGCTGATTTATTTCTGCACAAATCCTTTACTCTCACCATTGAAAAGTACAATTTATTACCACTGGAAAGCAGAAGGAGTAGAAAGTGCTCTTGAAAAATAATAACTGCTTCTCCCAACACACCAGAGACCTCTAGAGAAGACGGAGGAACCATTATCCCCATTTTATGCGTGGCGAAAATGAGGTGAGGACAAACATTACTGAAATGAGGCTGCACCAGGTGCATCTGACCTGTTTATTACAACCTTTTAACACTTCAGGTTACTCTCAAATATAAGACGGAAAGATGATTTTTTTTTTTTTTTCTTTCCAGTCTACAACTGGAAGAAGACACAAATCCTTGGGAATCTCACAGGCTCTGAAGCTGTCCCCCTTGTCACAGTCCCTCTGCAGGCCAGTTCGCAGCTGGAAAATTCATTAATGGGATGTGGCAATCTAAATTAAATTCTGCTGCTGGACAGTTATTCGCAGCATCTCTGGACAACAGCAGCTTGGAGAGGGGGAAAAGCAGAATATCCTCCCAGGTTTTACCAGAGGCAGTGGCAGGCTGAGAGCAAACCAGGCAATTTGCATTTCTCAGAGTTACTGTCTCCGGCTGCCCACAGACTCTGGCACGTGTCACCACACCAATTTAACTGAGCTTTAGCTGTTACAAAGTGTTAGAAATGAATGTCTAAAGCCCAGATCAAAACACATGCTAAGGCCATTCAGACAGCAGGTTCCATCCCAGTGTTGAAAACAGGAGCTTTCCTGCTCCTCCATCTCTACAGTTGTGTTCTGCAGTATCTTTTGTCCTTTCTCAAACAGATAAAATGCACATATCCAACAAATTCAAACATTAAAAAAAGCCGAGATGAAAACCAGTCTGAAGCGCTGCAGAGCAGGGGATCAGTGGGTGTGAAGTGTCTGTGAGGAATCAGCACCTTCTCTGGGAACCAGCCAGGAAAGGAGCCTGGGCAGGGGATGCTCCTCAACCCACTGAGCTGAGTCCTTCCAAAATTCAAACCAACAGCATCTCTTTGACTTCCCAATTCTCCCATGGATGCAGATCAGTGCCATACACTCTAAATCAACTCCTGGTTGCTCTTTAAGCTGAAGGAGGGTAGATTTAGATTATAAATTAAAAAGAAATTCTTCCCTGTGAGGGTGGGGAGGCCCTGGCACAGAGTGCCCAGAGAAGCTGTGGGTGCCCCTGGATCTCTGGAAGTGTCCAAGGCCAGGTTGGATGAGGCTTGGAGCAACCTGGGATAGTGGAAGGTGTCCCTGCCCATGGCACAGGGTGGGAGCTTTAAGGTCCCAACCCAAACAGTTCTGTGAGAAAGTGCTTTGAGAAATCTCACCCCAGCCCTTCACCCACTGCAGAGGAGCTGCACCTTAACCCCAGACCTTGTTCCCTGCCAGAGGGGTGCTGGGGGTGTGCTCACACCCAGCCTTGCCCCCATCAGGTGGCCGTGCCCTGTCACTGAGGATTTGTCCGTCCATGACTGGCACACTCCTCCTTCGGGCAGCATGAGACTATGGCCCTTGTTGGGGGCACCAAAATTGTTCATTTCAAACTGATTTTCCAGTCTGTGTCCATCATTGTGATCAATGCCAGGCTACAGAGCAAAGGAGTTCGATGACAGGCTGGGAAAGCTGCTGTTGCCTTTCTCATCTGAGGGGATGAGCACAGAGGGTACCACAGGGCAGGGCTGTCCCCACCTCTGGGCAGCTCCATGTCCTGGTGACACTGGATGGATGCTCTGAAGATCATTTACACCAGGGAGGTCTCCAGGACAGGAATTCATTTTTTTGTATTAGCACATAAAAATGGTTTCTGAAGGCATAACTTGGGATGAGTTTGTTTCACCCTGATCACTTGATTACCACAACCAAAAGTTGGAACTGGGACAAGAGTACTCAGAGAGCTTAAACGACAGATGTCATCGTATTTCTGTGAGCATGTTAAGGGGTATTTGAGAAGGGATATGATTTTCTCTTTAGGAAGAATGAAAAATAAATTGAATTTTCTCCCCTTAACCTTTATGAATCACAGTTTTCCATTTGTCTGTGGTGACAGATTCCTGTATTTTTCCCAGAGGGAAATACAATTTTCCTTGCGTATGGGGAAGCAAAAGAGAATGCGGATCAAAATATTTTGATTATTTCAGTTCTTTCAAGGGCTGCTTTCTAAGGAAGGAACTTGATGAATTCATCCTTACCCCTGCCCTTCCCAAGTGTTCTTGTACCTACAGGTGTACCTGCAGGGTGGGACGGATTCCTCAGATGGGAAAGGGGAACATAAATACATTCCTGGTTAGTACATCACTCTTTGACATCCCTTTAATGACTTGATTCAGCAATTTAAAAAAAGCTTTTCCTTCTAATGGAGGAATATTGGGCAGCTCAAGGGTGAGGTTTTTTCACGAGACCAAGGGCATTGAAAATTAGAGAGTAAGAAATGCCCCAAATGCCAGGGATGCATAGAATGAGTTGCTAAGTTTTATAAAAACTTGTCCCCTTGATCAAAACTCCTGGTTTGGAGGGAAAAACCTTTTTAAAAGACACGCTATTAACTTACTAACTTTTATAATGAAGGTTGCAATCCTCAGCCATTCCTGCTACCTTACAGGAAAGGCATCCAAAGATGAAAGGGAACGTTCGACAAAGCACAAATATCTGTTACCCTTATTTGATGATCAGCTTCAGGTTAAACCTGTCTGCCTTGAGACTGGAGATTAATAGTGATAGCTTCTTTTAATGACTGTAGAAATGCCACAGTGCCTGCCAATAACAACTTGAGCAATGAACAGGTTGCTATAGAATGTATTGTTTATGCACCACTGACTGCAATCTCTATACAGAAAATTTAATAGACCCTTTTTTCCCTCTCAGCAAGCTTATGTGGTTGGGGATTTAGAACTGCATTATTCCTTATGACCTGACTTATTTATCGTGTCAATCACAGTAATGATGTGTCAAAATTATCACAATTCTGAAGCTTTCCCTTTATCATCATTTTGAGAGTGTTCTTTCTCAGCATTATAAGTACATATGACAGAAGAGACATCAGAGGCATAGATTCCATGCATGGCTCTAACAAAATCACAGGGTTAAATAGCTACTTCGAGAGCCAAAGCACCATGGAATAACTTCTTCCATTTTTCTAATTCAGTTCTTGTAATAGCAACCAGACACGGCTGCAGCTGCAATTAAGGAGAAAAGATGGGGAATAAAACAGCACAGAGTCAATTGCCAAAGGTCAAATTAAGATGCTGGGATTTGCAGGTCCTGACCCACATAACACCATGTAGTTGGCCTTCTGATACCACCAGTCAGATTGAAAATTACAACTTTAGCAATTACTGTGAGTGAAGAAGCAGACAAGCAGGTTACATACTGGTGAGAATGCCCTTCCCTGCCTGAGAGCTTCCCCAAGGACTGCTGTTAGGGAAGGGAGGATAATGCAGATGGAGGGATTCAGCCCTTGCTGGAGCAGAAGCTTCAGACAAGAGTGTGAGCAAGGTCAGGGCCAAGCTGATGAAGGTGACTGTCTCAGCGGCACAGGTGCCACATCCCTCAGAGCAGCTTTCCCCTCAAAATGCTGGCCTGAATCCACACCAGGCTATTGACTCGGAGAAATTAAAGGATGAGAAATAGTTAACAACAGCAGTTCTGTCGGAGGTACAACATATATTCCTTTGGTTCAATTTTCTAAAGCCTGAGGTCTGAAAGAGATGGAAGCCTCTCTGAAAGGGTCTGGACAGCATTCTAAATTTCATGTACCATAAGTTTCTCTCAGTCACACAAGATTAATTCACCATTTATTCTGGAGGCTAGTAAGAACTCGGGGAGCAGGTAGTGTGTGCTGCCCTGAAGGAGCAAGACAGCAAAGCCCTGCTCCCTCTGGGGCTTGTAACTGGGGCCAAAACCATTTTTAAATGTAGTTACAGTCAAGAAGAGTTTTAACAAGTTTGAATGCACACCTAACATTGTTACATCGTGAAATATGGATTCTCTAACCAGTGGCCTGTGTTGCAGCATAATTTTTGCTACAACAGCTGTCTGGAATGATCCTAAAAGCCAAGCTAACACTAGACAGGTTGAAAAATGCCTGTCAAGTCCAGTTCCGGCAGCATCACCGTGACGCCTGTTTGAAGTGTCCGGGCTATGGATCAGCAAAACCACACAGCTTAATAAAGCCTAATAAAACAGAAACAGCTTGTTCTGGGCAAACTCTGATGGAGGTGCAGGATGTTTGCTGCTGAATTACCAGGGTGAGCATGTCTCAGGGGACCCCGGAATCGATAAAAGAGACATGACGTGGCCCTTCAGCAGGCAGAGGTGAGACAGACAGGTCCACAAAATGAACTGACAACAGCCAGCAAGAACTGCTTAGTTAGGAGAAGTAAAGTTGTAGAGAAGAAAAGTGTGGGAGTCGGAAGGAGATTTAAGTTTAGCATAAACTTAATGCTATTTCAAAACCAATTAAAAGTAAGCAATTCAATGTCTAATTTCCCTGCTCTCTGTCAGTTTGAAGCTATTTCCCCTTGTCCTGTCACTTCAGGCCATTGTCCCAAGTCCCTCTGCAGCTCTCCTGGAGCCCCTTTGGGCACTGGAAGTGACTCTGAGGTCTCCACGGAGCCTTCTCCTGTCCAGGCTGAGCACTCCCAGCTCTCTCATCCTGTTCCCAGGGCAGAGGGGCTCCAGCCCTTGGAGCATCTCCTTATCCTCCCCATTGAGTGCTACAGCTGTTTACAGCTGGATGGAGCACCACAAAACCAGGAGCAGTGAGGGTGTCACATCCACCTCTTCCACTCTCAGCCCAGCCCAAGCCATGCTCTGGAAAAGCTGAGGGCCTGTGCTCTGTCTACAGGGACATCACGCCAAAAGGAAGCTGCATCCCTGCAGTGCTGGCAGTGATAAATAAGTTATATTTCTTAGGAATTTCCAGATAAAATATCCTCTCCATGACAAGATCAGTGGACAACAAAAGTGTGAAAGTATTTCATGGGAGGAAGATAATGTATATGAAATTCACTACACCAAGAAAGTTCGATGTCTTCCTTAACACCATATTGAGGCTGAACCAGGTTTCATGGTGATTTAAACAAAATAAACCCACTCTAAAAGAATGATAACATCATCTTGAGTGACTTAAATCTACAAAAGTGAAGAAATTAGCCAATCCCATTGTAAGGATCATTTCTCAACGTTCCATTTAGCTTTTAATTACCCAACAGACTGTAATGGCTGCTCTGGAGCTATTACACTCCATCGTGTCAATTTGGCTGCTACAAATGCACAGCACAAAGTCCTCAAGCTAAAAATCATTATGAAATTATTGTTGAAAAAGATTGTTGGGCATGTGCAATAGCTCTCTTTTGAACTTCAATGTTTTACAATTTCTCTTTTTTATAAATAGCTGGAGCAATTAGATGCTGTTATGGAACTATTCAAAACCTTTCAGTTTTGAGATCCAAAGCATTTCTTGAGTTACAGAACTGTAAAATTTCAGTTAAATTGGCAAAGTTCTGTTTGCAGTCTGTCATAGCCTCGTATTTTCTCTTTACTTCTGTATACAATCTCTTCAAGTCATATTTTTTACACAATGTTCCATCAGAGAAAACATCAGAAAATATTTTAGAAAGTAAATGAAATAAATCTTTGAAAAAAATTGGTTCTGCAGTAGAAGCTACACAGTAATAAGAAACAGATGCGTGTATAGAAGAACAGAACTCGAAGCACTAAGTAGCACACCCGGCCTTGCCTGGACACAAGATTAAAAAGGGAAAGGATTTAGGAACGTGGGCATGCAAAGAAAAATGAGGCTTCATGTAAATCAGAAGCCCAAAATAACAAGGAATTTGCATTGGTGGGATTTGCAGAGAATGAGCAATTAAATGGTTCATGGATTTGAGAGAAAGCTGCACCTAAGTGAGAATATCTCAGCTGTGCTCCCCAAATCAGCAATTCCAGCTCAAAGCACAGGACAGACTCAAACTGGGATGGAGTCTTGTCAAGGACATGGACCAGGGCTTCACAGAGGAACAGTTTATCACACAAAATGAAACAGTCACTGCCTTACAGATCTTGCAGCGCAAATTTTAAGCCAGAAGTCCCCCTCCCAAGGATGATGCAGCCAAACAAGAAAGCAGAAGGAAATTATTCAGCTCTATTTGACAGCATATTAACTTGCTGGATCACGCTCAAACTTTCTTGTAGGCATCCCAGCACAGAGACACTTCCAGAAGGTGTTTTGTAGCACTAATGAGGCAGATTCATGGGATTAGGTTTTTTTTCCTGGAATATAAGTCAAGAGCAGCATAGGAATCAGTACAGGTGAGACTCAGAAGAAGCAGGTAACAGGCTGGGAAATGGCTGAGGGGAGCCAGGAGCTGATCTCTCCTTGCTGCCTCCAGGATGGGAGAGGTCATAAATCTCCTCCAAAGTGAGGAAGAGGGAGACAAACTGCAGGACACAAAATGGGAGGGTAAAGGTCAAAGCAATACTAGAGAAGAGAAGGCATTTTAGTAATTGAAATATGAGTTGTTAAGAGCTTAGGCAAGAGTTTTGGACTTATTGGAAAGGCTGTATCATCACCAGATTATTAAAAGTAAGAGGAATTTGTAAATAATAGGCACAACATAAATATGAGGGATCTCAGAAGATGACAGAAAGTAACTTCTAGGCAATGACATCCTGTGGGATAAGCAGTATGTTTACATTCTCTGGGGAGTCAGCAAAGAATGAGAGGAAGAGGTGTGGTGGGACTGCCAGGACTGCTGCAGGAAGATAAATCTGATTTTTCAAAAGTGGATGACAAGCTGCTGATATATATCAGAGAGATTTAGAGGAAAGGCAAAAAAGATACCCCAAGCAATAGGGATAAAGTGGGTGTTCTTTGAAAGGGTGATTACATTTGATAGGAAATCAAGCAAGGATGGTGGCAAGGAGGCAGAAGTGGTCGAGATTTCAAGGATGATATGTGCTAAAGCATCCAAGGAGCTTGATACTGCTTTTGTTACATGAACTGGTGTGAAGGACCAATAGCAAAAAATCAGATAAAAGAAGCCTCTGTGTTTTCAACTTATTAATAAAAATAATCTTTGGTAAGTCACATACTTAAAATACCAAGAAGTTCTCAAAATTCCTCTTTATTTTTTCCTGCAGCTGAGTATTAAGAAAACCAAAAGCAGCATAAAATGTTTGGAGAAGAATCATAGACTCATCAGAGAATCCCGGGATAGTCTGGGCTGGAAGAGACCTTAAAGCTCATCCAGTCCCACCTTCTGCCAGGGACAGGGACACCTTCCACTATCTCAGGCTGCTCCAAGCTCTGCCCAGCCTGGCCTTGGACACTTCCAAAACGACACAGAAAGCAAGTCCTTAGAAAGGGTTGCAACACAGGACCTCAAGTGTGAAATGGATACAAAACCAAGGAGCAAACAGAGCACAGAAGGGGAAACATGGCTGGGGTGACAGAGAACCTTACTGGAATACCATCATTTTACAACAGAGAAATTATTGCCATCAAAAAATTAAGACATCAGGAGTTTCCCTTCCTGGAGCCTCGTATTTCAACAGTGCTGACTGCCTTTATAACGTGCCAGCAAACAGACTCCTCTGTGGGCAGAGAACCACCAGAGTCTCTGCAAGTCTGCTTGAGGAACAAGTTTTTGCTAAGAGGTGGCTTTGAAATGCTTTTGTTGGGGGGTGAAGTACAAATACTGTGGGATAGCCTATTCTTGTTTTGTCTCTTACAATGGGAGAAAAACTAATCCTGCAATTCTGCACATTGTTTGCTGAACACAGACACAAAGTGCTGTGCTCTCCCCAGAAAGCTGCTGATGCAGCACAGCTCAGAGCCAGGCACAGCACTGGGCAGCTCCTACAGCACAGAAACAAATACTTCTTCCACTGCTACTTTCAGGGAAAATTAACAACATTCTTGGGCAGCTCTTCAGCTGTCCAAAATATTCCTTTTCACAGTCTCTTCTCTTTCTTTGCTTTCAAAGAAATTTTACCTCCCAGCTCCTGTACCTACACCACCATTTGGGGTGTACCTCTGAGAGGAATTTATAACTAAAAGAACAGGCTCAGCTTCTATGTTATAAACAAGTAAATAAGAGGGAATAAAAAAAAAAAGGTCATAAACTTACATCTCAGAACGTAAGAAGAACCAGCATTTTTGTTATCAAGCATGAAAAGATGCTCATCTCAATACAGAGGACAAATATCCAGTGAGACAGCCCAGCCCTCACTGTGCTGATTAGAGATGTTGTAAGAAATATAACATGCAATGCTTTTTTAAGTCTCTACACTTCTTAGGTAGAAGTTAATTTAAAAAGGTTGGTGTCAATGTCAAAAAAGCCAGGCCTTGCTCGAAAATGGTTTTTGAATGCTTAATTATCATTATTTAGGATAACGTTGGACAGCCTGGTTTTGCCATGAAATCTCATATTTTTATTTCATGGGAATCAAACAAAAAGCCTTCCCCCACTGTTGTAGGGCCCAGAATCTGCCACCTGATCCTCTCTCAATTGCCCTAATACTGATATGTATATGAGATTTTTCTCCCCGAGGGGTTCAGAAGAGTCTCACACATTTCTGTTCTCAGCACCCAGCAGAAGCCACAACTTTGAACTGATGTACCCTGGGAGGAAAGAGAATCTGCTTCTCACTCTCCTGACCATCTCACATCACCACTCCAAGCTGCTGATGGTGGGGGTTGCCTGGCAGTCATAAACACTTGTCATTGCTTCCCAAATTAACACTTCTGCAAATATTCTACTCATTATCTTGCTTTATTTTCACTTTAGGGAAAAAAAAAGTAATTAAAGTGTTTGCAGAATACCTCAGTATAGACTTTTTAATATCAGCCAAAATTATAAAAAAGAAGCCTAGTTCAACTCTTGAAAATATTGTGAGGTTATTTCACAAGAACTGGATGATAGCACAGAACATCTTTCAGAAACTCTGGATTTAAATAAAACCTTTTCATACTAATGGCAAAGGATTAGTAAGCTTTACCAGTGTCCATGCAAGTGACCCCTAGAAAATCCAACAGAACTACAGCATAGGTACCCTGAGGGATTCAGATTTCTTTCAGAATGAGAATTCTTTCTGAATCCACACTCTGGATGATATTGGGGATCCAGGAAGTATGAACAGAAAATGGCACAGCATGATATAATTTAGATTGCGTTTTCCACATTTCTTGCTCTGACATTAATGTTAATCAGTATATATTATGCAGCCAGTTAAAAGTCTACATGAAAGTTCAGTGAGATGCACAATCCTTCCTCATTTCAGCTCTTAAACTATTGTTCAATTTTTTTCAGATATATCATTACAACAGTACCTGCACTAAAGAGAAGGTAAAACATTTATAATCATCCATAGCATAATTAGGGCAATTCTGGATTGCAAGTGATAGAAAAACCCCACAATAAATAATGCTCAGAATTTTGAGATTAGCACTGCTGACAGCATTTAACTTCAGCACTGCTGCAGGACTTTGATCTAACATCGATATAACTGACTGCACCCTTTTGCTTAATTGCCATCTATAGAAGAATCTAATTAGACCAAGAAATATTAAAATAGTTTTAATGGTTAACATAAAGCTTCATAAAAACAATCACTGCTGGTTCAAGGACGCAATCAATACCCCTAGTTTGAAAAATATTGTGGTTGCAATTATAACTATACTGGCATTCAATCCATCCTCTCCCCTTTTTCATAAAAATCAGTATCTTGAAGAATGTTCCTATGGCACTACATGCACTGTAATTTTTCACTCTTTCTCTAAATCTCAGAAAATGTGCTGTAGATGGCCCCAGGAGCAAACACAGCAAAGATGAAGTAAAACTCGAAAAGGAGCTGTCTGGTTTAATCTATGAATGTTCACAGCAAGGGCTTCGTGTAAGAAATTTGTAATCAGGATTTCCACAAATGATGGTGGCAAGGTTTCATTGGAGCTGGTGTTCTTGTCATCTGCAGAGCCTGTCACAGCAACCTGCAAGCATTTGCTGTTGCTGTGATTTGAGAATCCCCAAGCATTCTGCTTCTCCCCAGTGCCCAAACACACACACTAGATCTTTCTGCTTGGAAACCACCCCAGCTTAACAGCCATGCATTTGTTATGCTCTGCAGGGAGAAGTGCAAGATCTACTGGAACAAGCTGCTGGAGTCTCAAAATGCTAACCAAAGCCCCACCAAATGAAACCTGTCCAGGATACAAGTTAGTGTGTCAATTAGGAGCAAACTCCTCACGCGGTGATGGGTAGGTGAGGGAGCAGGGGAGCACCTGGGAAGGAGCACAGGCTGTCGGAGCTTCTAACAGGGATGGCTTCACTCCGGGTAAACAAATAACACACTCTGGGTCTTACTCCTTAAGTGCTTTCGTGGAACAAAAATACCTCAGGAGCAGGAAAACAAAAACTATCCTCCAGCTACTCTGTTTCTCCAGCCTTTAATTTAATTTGTATCCAATTAATCCAAGGCAATTAGCTTTACAAGGAAGACGGTGAAATTTTCATAGGAATTTCAGGTAGCCCAGGATGCTTCAGGAGATCTGCTGCCTGGTACTGACTCATGACAAAAAGGAAATGGGGATCTACACTGATCCAGGGTCCCTGACAGAATCACATCCTGGTGCTGATTCTGGTTCACAGCACTAGAGAAGAGATGCACACACAGCTGCATCTCTCCTTGCAATTGCCAGACCCCAAACAACACTCAGTTAAAAACCATTCTCCATTAAATGAAAACAAAGTCAAACTAGGATAATAAAGTTAAACTAGTACAAAGAAGAGGAGAACCAGTTCCTTGATGTTCTCCTTGCATCAGCCAAACCCTGCAGGTTTTTTTCCAGTGATGTTTTCTCACCTTTTATTCTTTCCATTCTCGAGTTTTCCTGGTGTACAGCCTGTGCATGAAGATGTTCAGAAGCATCATCTCCCAAAAGCACACTCACCATGGGGGGTGATCACACATTTTTATCCAGAGCATCACCTCCCTACCCCAGGCAGCTCTCCTCACTGTTGTGTTTGTGAGAGACTTCAAAGCTTCAACTAATGATAATTAGCACCCTGAGATTATAATCTTCCTAAATGGGAGGGATTCTCAGTAACAGTGGGGAGCCAACACGACTGAGGCACCCACAGCCCTCCTGGGACATGCTGTGCCAGACCTGCCTGGCCCAGCTGGTACCAAGGCGAGGAAGAGGAGCAAGCAGCACAACTTTCCCATTTCCCTAGCAAAGACCTACAACGGAGAATCATCATTTTGTGGGGATCAGTGGGTCCCAGGGAAGAAGCAGAAGACAAAAGGAATTATGCTGGAAAAAAAAGGTTTGACTGAGATTTGGATTGAAACCTCCAATCTCTGCTTCCACTGTCAGGCCACATTAGCTGAGTCAACACAGAAAATACAGGGACCTCTTGCCCTAAAGGTTTAATATTAACACAGCTGCCATATAACTTACTGTAACTTCATTATCATGGCATATTATAATAGGCTGCTTATCTGCAAAATTTAGGACTTGGACAGTAATCATTACCTTCTCAGCATTTCATAAAAAACAATTTAAAAAATGGCTTGCAAATCAATATGTGAGCACTTCAACAGCACACAGAAAATGTCCTTCCCCAATAATTTCTTCCTATTTTGCAATTTCAACTTTGAGTGATGTGTGTAGGGAGAATGGGGAGGGTGGAAGGCAGAGATGGGTTTTATATCAACAATTCCCATTAGCACTGATGGGAATTGCACCCATAAAGACTCAGGTCAGTGATGCTTTTCTTTACTCATTAGGTAATTTCCAGCATTTTATTCTTCTGGTTTCTGCTCTCTGCCCTATAATTTCCAATGCAGTGTTTAGATTCTTCCAAGAAGCTTCATTGTGTTCTGGCTGCCACTTGCAAGTAAATAGCACTGTGATGAACTTAGAAATATCTATTTCTCCCATAATTGGTTGGTACCAGTCAGTGCAGTCCAGCAATGGAAAAAATGAGGGAAATACATTGCAAAAAATTAGCTGATTCAAATACTTCCTGAAAATACAGATATTCCACCATGACTTCTCATTACCAGCAAAATACTAAGGAAAAAGCATGATTCTATGTCATCAAAAATAGCTGTGCCCAGCTTGAAAACTAAAGAACAAAGACCTGCATGTACTTTACTGCATTCTGGGAGAGGAAATAAAGCAAGATCTGTCTTTTCTTCTCTCTCTGCAGCACCAAGTAAAGTTGTTCAGAGACCTTGTGGACAGCACACCACATATGGTGGTCACAGTTCAACTGAATGTCCATAATAAAATATTTTGCCTGCAATGAAATCTGAACACCATTCATTTTTGTCTTGATTTCTCATTTATTTTTAAAGAACTTGACCCTCTGTTTCTGTAAGAAAGCCTAGTGCATCACATCATATACCAGGGATTACTGGATCAGAGAGAAAGGGACTTCTTTCTAAAATTCTGAATGTTGTTCATTAAGAGAACAAAAAAAATTCCAGGTAATACATGAAATGTGCAAATTGCACTGATATTCCAGGACCAGCACACCTGGGCTTCGAGTCTACCACCCAAATCAATCACTGCTGATAATCATCCTTCAACAGAGCAATGCAGATCAATTTTGATCTGTTAAGTGCTTCTGCCTTACTTTATTACACCACTGTCTCCTAAAGAAGACAGATACTGAGGTATTTTAATAGAAATTATTTGACACAGCTCTTATAAATTCCATAAAATAATTATCCTTGTGTTGCATATAAGAGTCAATTTTGTTAAGTGAGAAGAGCATGGGACCAGGAATTACAAAATGTGATTTCTAACCTTGTTTCTGCCCCTGATTCTAACTAAGTGATTTTAGGCTAATCACTTTTATCTTTCTGTGCATCAGTTTTCTCATTTTGATATTGGAATTAATAACCTGCATCTTGGTAAAGACTTTTGAGGAATACTGATGAAAAGCATTAGATATGAATCAGGCCTTATTATTAATAATAGGAAATTGCTTTGGGATCCTTGGATGATAAGTGCTATTTAAATTCAAAGAAAATATTGGGACTTTAATTGCTTCATGTTTCAGATCTACCCCAGTTTTACTTACGCACCGACAGGTAAATTGAACTCAAATTACATCAGAGTGGATACACAAAGATGTAAATGTATGAGCCCCTTGAATTACTGCTGTTGCAGCTTCCAAGGCTTTGTAACACCTATTTTGTGCTCAAGATCCCACATGGCAAACATCCAAATCTCCTGCTGCTGGTGGGGTATTGGGTATTGATGGAAATGCTGCAATCCCCAAATTCTTTCAACAGTCCGACTTCAAGCCTTCCATTTATGCAATGGTTTATCAAAGTCATTACAATTGTGATGAAAACTCTTGTTTTGAAATGATATCGGGAACAAAACGTCATTATCAAGTAGTTTCACTGCGTGAAGATCAGAGCCACAGTTTATTAAAGTATTGCCATTGATTTATTCACTAATGTGCCCTATATTTTCATCTGCAAAAGCCTTTGTAAAACCCAGTGTCTATTAGTGCAATTATCCCACATATCTACTCTGCAGGGCACAGCTCATTATGGTTTTTTTTTTTTTTTTTTTTTTTTTTTTTTTTTTTTGCTGTATTCTTCCCNGCTGAATGCTGCCAACAGCATCCGGGTACAGGAGAGGCTTCAGTGGGTGGTGACAGTGGGAAAACAATTCCAGCACCGGCTCCAACAGGAGCCTCGCCCACTGTCTCCACAACAAACTGCAGGGAAAACAACTGTAAACTGATATTATTATCCCAGCAGCACCCTGGGACAGAGAGACAGGCAACAGGCACATCATAAAACACAAGGAATTCTGCTTAAGCAGAAGGAGTTTTAATTTATTCCTTGACTGCAGGGGTAATCAAACACTGGAGAAGGTTCTGGACTCTGCAGCCTCAGAGATGCTCAAACCCCACCTGAAGAGAGCCCTCAGCAGTGTGCTGGAGGTGACCTGCTTTAGGAGGGGGCTGGACTCCACAGGAACCTTCCAGCCTCATCCATCCTGTGATTCTGTGACTAATAATTCCTCTCAGATCACCAGGTTTGTTGATGTGTGACCTATATTCACTACTGGAAATTAGAGAGAGCAGCTGCAGACACTTAAAACCTGGACTTGATATAAGAGTACCTCCCCTAATAAAACACAGCAGAGAAAACTTTGGTTTTCCTGTTTACTCATCTTCCACCTGAGGGAAGTAAAGCACAAACATGGCTCTTTTTAGCCATCCTAATTTTGGCAAGACAGTAATGACTGACTTAATTACTAATCAGTTTGCATCAGAAATTAGCAGACCAAAGGCAGAGTGCTGCATTAGTCACACAGTTTAATACCCCAGTATTTTTGGTATTTCAGAAACATCTATTTTCCTCAGGATTATCCAGCCTTACCACAGTGTTCCCTTGCAGGAACATTATTTCTTCAGTACAAACCAGATTCCAGGCTGGGAATGGGAGGAGGAAACCACCCTGGTTGCCTGAGTCTCTACTAATGACTGCACAAAGCCCAGGCAGCATCTTCACACCTCTGAGATGCAAGGAGGACTCCATGGGAAAACAGGAACATGCTTTGTTTTGTTTAAAAACAAACCAAATCAATTTGATGAGCAGTGATGGCCTTGCACTTCTGAGGAATTAACAAGCGACCTGTATTTATGGCCTAAAGCAACATTCCTCCTGCAGGGAAGGATCCAAAGCAGGAGCTGAATTTTCAGTCATATTTGCTTCTCAATGGGGAAGATAGTGAAAATCACTAAGCAGAGAAATTTAGGTTAAAAGTTCTTTTTTTTTTCCCCCTATGAAACATTGCCCCTTTTTGTCATTTATCAGAGTTGTGACACCAGGCTAAGCAGCCAACATCGGTGCAACTCCCACATTTCAGTGGAAATCATTTTGGAGTTCAGGACTTGTGCTTTTGGTTCATTTTTTTATAGTTTCAGATGCTTCTACAACAAAACCTGTTAATCAAAGCTCTTTGGGGCTTGAACTCCATGCCCTGCACGAGATCTTAAGTACTGCTAACATCCATTTCATTTTCCAAAACAAATTTACAGGAACATGCATTTGTGGAAAAAAGAATAATGACCACCAGTATCTGGTCTCCATATGGAATGACAGGGACAGTGAGAAGTGCATTATTTAAAAATACAAAAGGGCTGTGTTCCAGCCATAGTCAGGCACTATAAATATTTCAGCTACTTTTATAATTGGGTTCATTTAAAATACTATCTACTCCCAAAACATTGCATTCAAAATGTATTGTGCAGAATAACTATCATTTGTTTTGGTCACATCAAAATATCACTCAAAAAACCATTAGGGATTCTTTTTTACTTTTTTTTTTTTTTTCCCTGGCTGTGATGCTGTAAAACCACATCTCCCCAAGACCAAAAAAAATGAGGTTGTAGAACATATAATTCATCTTGCCTCTGGATAAAATGACTGCTGTGAAACAATCCAAAAACTTTCAGCAGGAAGATGAAACAATGTATATTTTTGCCAGAAAACCCAAGTTGCCTGACAGTACCTCATCTTAGCCCAACAGATAAACCTCAAACAGTCTCTTGGATAATGCTTTTTGTTCATCCTCATTAGGTAGGGTTAATTATGCAATATTTTTAATATCAATAACAAAAATAGTGCATAATATTTGCAATATCAACGCCATGAAAGACAACTCCTGTACAACAGCAGTAAACTTTACAGAAATGTGCAATAAAGCCTTTTCCTTTGAACTCTTTGCTTTTACTGGATTTAGTGAAAATGTGAAGAAGGATTTTATCCTGTTCTATCTTTGTGTGTGTTTGCACTTAAGTTGCATTTAGTATTTTTCTGTAAGAAATCAGCAACAAGGGGGACTGGCATTCTGAAACTGTTTGAAATGGAGTATCTGGATTTGACAAAACTGTGCTATTTTTGAACTCCTCATGACTTTAAATAAATAGGAGGCTTTGTGGTTTGCATGCGATGGATTGCAACACAGCAAAAAACAGAGTCAAAAATCAGCAATTCCTCACAGAGACTTCCAAAAGAAAGGGTTTGTTCTGCACAAGGCAGAGGTGTTAATATCCTCTGCACATTCCATACCCCTTAGATGTTATCAACCGTGAATGTGAGAAGCAAGAACACAGAATAATCTCCCAGGATTAATCCAAGCCTTGGCTGTGGAGACAAACCTGAAAATTCCCTCACACTTTTTTTTCCAAACACAACCATGGCCAATCCGTTTCCTCACGAGATGAGCCCACCATTAACATCAGCTTTTGTACGTGTGTCAGCTCTGCCTGTTTAGCACTTTTAGCCTTCAGTCCTGGTGACAGCCTTATCTTTCATCATCTCTAATCTGGAAAGCTTTGCAGAATTAAGTTAAATGTGATGCTGAGCAGCACTATTTACAGCAGCAGCTTTGTGAGGTGTTCCCAACATCAGCCTTCAGGAAACGGCTAAAAACTTCTTCCCCTTAGTTTGGAAACAGAAAACTTTTGAAGTTTGAAGGTTTTTTTTTTTTAAGAACTAAAACTGGCAGGTTGAAATCACACCAGGGAACATATTCCAGGCTCCAGTGTGTGCATCTCTCTGGCAAGGCCAGACCTAATGAGGATGGGCATATGTTCTCTCCATGAATTGCTCCAATCCTCCTGCCCTCCCACTCACCTGCTGATCCCAGGAACTGCCTCTGCTGCTGTGGCCAACCCCCTGTCCCCAGCACCTCCCCAGACAGCCTTTGTCTGTCCTGCTGCCCCAGCCAGCTGTTAGGCAATGATCAAAATCGGCCGATTATTGCTCCAGCCAAGAAATATTCTTCCACCAGGAATAAGAAATCACGTCCATATTGCCAGTCCCAAAGTAGGCAAGGAAAATTATGTTCATTAAAAATCTTTCCATAATAACATCCTTCCTATCAAAAGGCTCAGGGATGACTGACCTTGGTGCCCAGGATTAAGGCAGCATTATTTTTCTTGATTACCAGCAGCAGAATAGTGGGGAAATTATAAAGCTATTGAGAGGATTAATACAGCCCTGATCTCTCTCTCCTGGCTCTTTATCTCAAGCGATTAAAGTTCTCCAGGAAAAAAAAACCCTAAAATAAAATAGCCATGGAGCATACGCCGGCTGCCATGGAGAGAGACAGTATCAGCTCCAGCATCAGCTCCCCGTGACAGCCAGGGCAGAGGTTAATTATGCATCCTGTATATGGTTTTAATCACTTTAATCAGATCACCACTCTGCTCCATCTCAGGCTGTAACTTCCTAAAAGCAAGAGAAGCCCTTCTGGCGGTGTTTGTTTTAAGCCAGGGGAGGGGAGGAAGAGGAGGGAACATGCTGAATTAACTACCAACAAAAAGAGATGGTGCAAAACCTATCGGCCAGACATGCAGACTGAGCCTGGCCATTGGTGTGAGGAGGGCCAGAAGGGCACTGAGAGGTCACACAGGGGACACAAGGTCCCTTCCTGCTTTAGAGATGCCCAGAGAGCTGCCCCAGACTCTGGAACAAAGCACATCCCCAGTGCACACCCTCCATGCTCCTCCCCGCCTTTGTCTCTGCTTCCAGAGCCTGATACCCCAGCAAAGGCAAAGAAAAACAAGGGGAATAATTGCACAGCAACAGGAAAAGCCACGTTAAGAGAGATGGAAGTGACTAGTTGGAAATCACAGGAGTCAGAGCTCCCGTCCCCGACGCGGGAACAAAGGATTGCTCCTTTCAGAACTTCAGCTGGGGTTATTATCAGCTCTGCTCAGGGTTTTGTGCTTGCATCTTACACAGACAAATCTCTCATTTATGGACATTTGATTTGAAAAGAAAGAGTTGAATAGGCCTTTTTTTTTATTATTTAATTAGGGAATATTGGCCCTCAGGAGGAAGTGCCATCCGTGGAATGGAGTGGGAGAGAGAAATCTGTCTTTGTTCCCTTTGGAGCATACAGAGACATTGTTATATTCTATTTAAATTATTTTCAAACTGGGTGGCATGAGGAGAGCGTTCAGGCTTCTCCCCAGCAGCCAATATTTATTACAACACAAAAAATGTCAGACATGGACGGGTTCTAACTTTGAACAAAACGATCCCTGAGCCAAACTGATCCTCATTACAAGGCTCCCTCACATCGCCAGACATCACTTTAATCCAAGGCCACACTTTCCCTGCCAGACACAGCTTCCAGGTTACTTTACTTTTATATCAGAAAGCAGAAACCCAAGAACATCAGTCAGCCCCAAATGAGCTCCTTTTTACAAAAACATCCAAAATATTTGACAATTCCTGTGGACTCTTCTGCAGTGTTTTATCGAGCAAGGGGAGTCTTTAAAATAAATCTATTTCATTTCATGGCAGCCCATAAATACTTCTCTATATAATGCTTTGGATATACCTGGCTATACACAGGGGACTCTAAAAGTGTTTGAAGATAATTTATTAATTTTATTTTTAAATCCAGCCATCTGGAGCTATAAACACATTTAGTGAATTACATAATAAGACCAATATCTAACAAAATCCTCCCACGCCTGCCCGGAGAACTCCATCATCCAAAAACCCAACTCATCCTTAATCCTAAAGCTGTCATATTCTGCTGCTCTGAGTTTTTGCCCCATGTTCATGAAAAAGCCCACATTTGAATTGCTTTTAGTTCTGTTTTTAATTCACAATCAACCAATATGTTTACCTCGAAAAATATCTGTTATAGCCCAATAAAGAACAAAATAAATAAAAATCATGTTTTAGAAGTGAGGAAATGAGGAGGAAGAAAAAGGCCCTCCAGAGATACTTTCCTATGTCTGTTTCTAAGGAGAGTTTCAGGTCTCTCACCTCAAACCTTCTCAGAGACCTCCTCTGGCCTCAACATCTTCCCGTGCACAGGGGGAGAGTGAAGTTTCTTTAACAATTATGGTGGTCCCCAAGGTGGCCTTAGACAGACAATGTTTGCTCACTGTCTGACCAAGGATGAAAATGAATGCCAAGGAGAGGAGACAGCATTTTAGCAACACCTGTTTTTCTACAGAAGTTCTCACCATTATAAGGCAGGAAGTTTGATCCATTTCAGAACAGAGTTCTTCACCTGTGTATTTCTGATGCCAAAAATCTGAACCAAGTGGAAGCGAAAGATTTAAAATTTAGTTTTTAACGTTAGTTGATTAAAGAAAAGACTTGACCTTCCAAAGAAAGTTGTGTGATGAGAGCACTGGTCTCCAGTTTATCCTTAGAGTCTGGGGGAGCTGACAGAAAGATATCAGGATAATTCCAGGGTTCTCTCAAAGCTTGAGTTAATAAAGACAGGGTCACATCCAAATGTCACCATCTCTTTATGCAACAAGCACCACTGGAGTTCTAAGATTAAAACACTCCCAGCTCAAAGGTTTTGCAAGTTGATATTATCACTACCAGAAAAATCACTTTGGAGCTTAGTGAGTAATGAAACACCTTTCAAAAGCAACTTAAGAAGAGGGGAGGCAATAGCAGGGAAAACAACGTTGCTCTTGGGCAAGAGGCTGTTCTCAATAAATAAAACAAACAGCAGAACAAACCCTATTGCACAGAGAATGACCTTTCAGCGAGTGTAACCTTAGTGTAGTGTAAAGGAAATTAAAGTCTCTGGTACTGATGCAGGCATAGTCAAGAGCATCTTGTGCTGGCAGCAAGAATTCCTGTTGCTGCTTTACTTCTGACCTTTTACATCCAGTAGGAGAAGAAAGGAGAGAGAAGGGAGCCCACCTGGATTTCCTGTAGACAAGATGTCTGTTCACATACATCACGACCCAGCTGGTAAATAAAGAAACCTTGGCAAGTGGTGGTAAGCAAAAACATGTCCTGCTGATAGGATTTCACCAGGAGAGGCAGGAGCTCTGAATAAAGTCCCCATTCTCAATAATCTGCTCATTGTCTCTGGGGGAAATCAGAGTTAATATTTCTTTGCCCTTTGGTTACCAGAGGAGCAGACTGACTGCAGACTGTCCTTTTCCCCAAGCCATTGGAAAAATGGCCTTTCAAAGCTGGTTTCTCTAAGAAACTTTCATCTCTTTGGATAACATTTCTCTGAAATGCTGCCTGTCCACTAACACAGGACTGGAAGCTGGACCTGGCAGAAGAGCCCTCCTTCCCACCAGTTCATTTTCTATTGCAATTTACTCCCTTCCTTGAACTATGTCCTCTGGACATTTCTTCATCTCCTTCCACAATTCAGCCTGTGGGAAACACTACTGCAGCCACCCTGCTCACATAGATCCTTTCCATCAATAATTTCTGAATCCGATGAGAAATGATAGTTATGAAGAGGTGGAGGAATTTTTGGAATGTTCTCAAGATAGTTGTGATAAGTAAGAGTTCCAGGCCAACGACCCAAAGGAATCCAAATCCTGGACACATCCTTGGAGAAACTCATTTTGTAGGAAAAAGATTCCCTGTATTTCCTATATTAAGAACCAGCATGAAATCGGCTAGAATAACATGAAGTCCCTTCTTCACAGAAGAATTCCTCTCAAATATTTATCCCAAAGGTACACCTAAGAGGGACTCTGGATTACAATAAAATAAGAATGTTACTACAGGCACAGCACAGCCAACTCTGTTCTCATGGTAAATCCACAACATCTTCATAATTATCCTGAATACTTTTGGCAAACCTGTGCCAACACAGATGCTGCTGAGTGGGCTGAGAACAAAGCACATCTGCACTGTGCATCGAAATCAGGTTATAGGCTGACCTCGCTCAGTCCTCCAAATACAAAGAAATTCTTCCCTGTGAGGGTGGGCAGGCCCTGGCACATGGTGCCCAGAGAAGCTGTGGCTGCCCCTGGATCCCTGGCAGTGTCCAAGGCCAGGCTGGACAGGGCTTGGAGCAACCTGGGATAGTGGGAGGTGTCCTTGCCCATGGCAGGGGGTGGGACTGGATGAGCTTTAAGGTCCTTTCTAACCCAAACTATTCTGTGATTCCATGATGAGGCAGCTTTATCTCTTGCTGCTTAAATAAAGTTCATTTTTCTTAACATGACAGTTTTAATCTCATTCAACCGAAAATTCTGTTCAACAGTATTTAATAAACCCAGTACTACCCAGAGACACATATACTACATAGAAATGATACCATTTATAGGAGTAAGTTATATGGCACATTTTTCAAAGTCAGTGATTGGTGACAGGCTTGTTTGCTGCTCATTAATAAAAAATAAAGGCATCACTCCTGCTGGATACTACTAAGGTTTCTTGTTTACTTTTCCTTCCAATTACTGTAATTGACCTATAACTCACTGGAGTTCTGGGCATTTATTCTAAACTTTGCACAGAATGCAGCAACAATCCTTCAGCATGGCAGCTAAATATGTCAGATTAACATTCTGCTAAATATTCCACGAGAAATTACACTAGTGTTGTAAGCTAGTTTAAGGGGGTTTATGAGAGGTTTTATGCAATTTGTGGATTCTGGTCACATCTGGGACAATATTAAAGGGCAAGTAAAGGTCTATCACAAATCTGTGTTTATCTCTCTGCTAAGCTGAAAATAAAAATCCAACCAAATCTGAAAGTCTGGTATGGGAAAGAGTTATGTAATAGCTCGCTGTATTTCCATAAGTTTATCTCATTTGATGTCAAGCAAAACACCAATAACTTAAAGTGGCTCTGCTTGGTACAACCACAGGGTAATGAGACCATTTGATCACACAGGGATGCTCTTCCATCCCTGCTTTCTGCAAAGTTTGTTCTCACATGGGAACTTAAACACCAATTCCTGCCTACTAGAAAGATTTCTTTCTTTTGATCACCAGATATAAGGACCCAAGATGTGCTTAGACAAAGCTGCAGATGAGACTCTCTTGAAAATCCAAACTAATTTTAAGCACAGGGGGAAAAAAATCCTCTCAGCACTAGGACTTGCAGGGTGCACCACACAGCTGCTGGGAAACAGCCTCCAAAACTCCACAGCCAGAACTTGTTTGACAGCTGTGGATTACAAACCTCTTCCAAAACTGGCCTAGCATACATCTACACTGCACCCTGCAACCCCTTGGCAATTTAGTAGCTGCTTCAAATTGTTTTTCAAAGCAGATTTCTCCCTTTGCATAGCGATGGAATAAACACAAACTCTTCTAATTCAGTAATCAGGACAGATAATTACATCCTCTTAATTGTTTTCTTTTTCCAGCTTAGGTTCATGTTGATGGGAGATGGTAAAATTAGTCCACGAGCCATCTGAAGTTTGCCACTTGCTGATTAAAGCCTTAATTGATTCAGAATGTTTTACAAATCAATCTCTGAATTACTTCGGGATCACGGTGGCATATTGTAAAAAGGAATTCAAACGCACACACTCCCCCTGTGAATGAGAATCACATTCCCATAAATCCTTAACTGCATAAACAACTTGGTTATGTTGTTTCAAAATTCACTGTTTGACAAATTCAGAGGAAAACGGCAAAATGAAAATTGCCTAAAATACAACCTGCTGTGACTTACAGAGGATTCTTATTCCTTCTTAAGCTTACTTTGCAATTTTTGAAAGGATTGCAATGATACAATCTTGAGGGGAAAAAAAGTAAAAAAATAAAACTGTCCCCGTCTTCTGCAAACTCATAAAACTGTGATCTACAACCCAAGGCATTCCGAGCCAGATGTGTTTTTCTGACTCAATGCACTCCTTCCCTCAGTCAGGATCCACACTTTTCACTGAGATTTTATATTCCCTATCATGCAATTCTGGTGAGCCTTGCACGTTTCCAGAGACTGCTACCCAGGATTTCCTTCTGAAACAGAGATTTTAAAGTTCTCTTGGTGATTAAGGATGAAAAGCAGATATCTTACATTGTTCTTAAGGGCTCATCAAAAGGAACAACTCTGGCTGTAAGGACAAGCCCCTCCCTTCCCAGTGCTGAATTTGCAGAGGTCAGAGTGAGCATTAGACAACTTTGATGTCTCTCTTCACCCAGAATCGATTGCTCAGCTCAGCTCACCTTTGTCTCAGTCTAACCACAGGCTCACTGCACTTGAGGACATGGAGACCACTCAAAACACACCACTATGCCCTTAAAAAAAAAGAAAAAGAGGGGCTTCTGTCCTATATTTCAAAAGCCGACCAATTTCACAAAACATCCTATTTTTTACAACACACGCTGTCTGTAAAAACTGTGTTCACCCCTTGTTTTTGTAATAGCTGTGTCTGACAAACACAATTGGATGCTGAAGTGAGTTGGATTGGAGAGGTTTTCAATACAGGCCAGTGCTTTTCCAGGGACCATTTCCTCTGGAGGCAGAAGGATGGGCAGCACAGACAGGGTTGGTACTCAGGGACAGAACTTCCTACAGATCACACACATTTATGTCTCACCAGAAAGGTTATATTTACTTTGGAAAATTCTTATTAAAAGATGGAACTGACAAACTTCTATGCCACAAATATTACTCAGGTAACTCATATTCACTTCTGATGAATATTTAAAGACTACCACTCAGTTAAAGATAAGGACTTATGACAAACACACCATCTCCAGCATTAACACACAAATGAGGTTTGTGCTCCTCATTCCGCTGCTGTCCTGTGTCATGAAGCATCTGTAAATATGGTTTGAGATACTAAAAAGTCAAAGTTGTGACATTCTGATGTGAAACCAAAATCAAGTACCTGAGTCACACAAACTGAATATGGACTTGTTAGAACCCAGTATTTTAAAAATTCCAATAAAGTCTTGTCAGCTGACTTCATAAACCTCCACTAGAAATACACAGAAAATAGCTTTATTGCTTTAAAAGTTGCAAAATTTAGTTCTGAAAGGAAGCTGCCTTAAAGAACCAGTGTGTGCAAAGGCTGCAGGAAAACAGCTCGGTCATTATTGACAGTAAACTCATAACTTGTATGTTTTAAGTCTCACAACTGAGAAATATTTTGACAAAATTAAAGACACCTCCTCTTGTATGTGCATTGAAAGAATGAACCAAGAAAAACACTATCTACCTGCATCTGCTAGCCATAAACTCGAGATAAACACTGTTACTGCATCCCTCTCACAGCTGCCACCGCCTCATGCTGCCACACTAATTAGAGGTCTGTCACTTCTTCCATTACAAACGCCCTCTGAAAGCATTTGTAACAACCTTGTAAAAAAAAGATTTATCTCTGAATTTTAAGAATTCCACTGCTTTCTCCACTTTAAATCATCCAAAAAAGCCCTCCTCAAGCAGCCTGGCTGACTGCAGTGACACCGTTACGAGCTACGACACAAATGCACAACCACCCCAGACTTGTTTGTTCAAAATGAATTCTGCAGCAACTCAGCAGTCACTACCACGTTCTAAAAGATCTGCCAGATTCCATACCTCACCCCCTTAGCCTCTGGGGTGCACACCCCCTGTTCTGCAGGGGACACACAGAGCTGTCAGCCACAATTTAATCGGAGTCTTCCTCTCCTCACCACCTCTAGAGCAGGGCTGTGTTTGCTGATGCTATGGCCCTCTGTACTACTTTTAAAAGCACCCCCAGGCCCTCCAAGTTAAAACACACCACATCAATCACATGAAAGAAGTGATCAATATCCTCCCCCAAAAGCAAGTGGCAACTGTTAATCCAAACTCTATTAAGATGCTTTCAATATTAAGCAACCTGGACCCACCGGCTGTGCTTGCATTTTGTACAAGACATTCCTTGAGTTAAAATTTAGAGAAGAGCTAAATTTAAATGTCATCTTGAGGGTGGAAAAACATAATATTGCCTTACTCTAATTCAGTGCTTCTTTCAGTAGAAAAAAGATCCTCCTCATTTTTAATTCTCCAGAACATCTTGGGCATTGGCTATTTGCATTACTTGTCTTTCCACAGTTAAAGGGAAGTGTTGAACATCTGGTTAAATCTCCTCTCCCTTAAAAAACACACCTGTTGCCCTGACAAGCAATCAACCAAGCAATCAAGTTGAATAATTTTTAGAAAAGTTTTCAAAATGCTTGCACAGTGCAAAAAGTTTTTTAAAATACTGGCAAGGTACAGATGCTTTTGTCACAGAGGTCACTTAGTTCCTAAGCTAACAAGGTTAGAAATCCATGTTAGTGTAGTAGAATGAGCAGAATTCTCTATCAAATTTGCCAAGGGAATACCCATCAGTGAAAGAATATTAATTTATATGAAGAATCAATATGCAACAAAACCACTGACATTAAAATGACCACAAAACTCAGGTAAGCAGAAATAATGTCTGAAGGGGAAAGTGCTCCTCAAATGATTAAAAAAATGATCCCTGTTGCAACAAAGATAATAAATAATTACAAAGCACGTTTATATAAATCTTCAGAATCAATCCCATGGTGTTTTACAGTTTAAGAGCAGATTAGATAGGTCAGCATGATGTTTGAGATCAATACAATAATAATATGTTGAAGTATAAGCAACCATACCAAATTCTAATTGAAGGCATGAAATTGGTCCAAAAGTGATGAGTCCATAATCACAATATGCACAAGAAAATCAACCCTCAGGCTCCAAGTTCACAAGCTATTCAGACATACGCGAAAGCATTCTGCACTCATATTAAAATCAAGTCAGCTCAAAATGAAGACATTTGTTTTCCCCTTTTCTTTATCTGCTTGCATCTGAATTTTCCAGTTTAAATCACAGAACAAAGCGAACCTTAGATTTTTGAGCTAAAAAAAGAACTCCCCTATAACCTTTGCTTTGTGAGACGAAGATCACCAAATGAAATTAAGTCACTTTGCAGTATTTCTTGGCCTTGTTCCAGGGCGATGTGGTAAAGAAACATTTGTCATAATCACTTACAATTGGGAAAGAACAGGAAAAGATTGCTGTTAATGGCAGCAGTGCCTGGCACAGGGGACTCTGCAGAGCCATCATCGCTCAGGGGCAACAGCCACGGGACCTGGGGTAAAGTTCTGGATGGAAGAGGAGTGAGAGGCACTGAGTTCTCTGCACAGAGGAATTCACAGCCTAAAACAGAGGTATTTAATTCCACCTCCTTTAATACAATACACCCACTTGAATTCTCTTGCTTGCTGGGTTTTTTTTGGTTGGTTGGATTGGCTGGGGGGGTCAGATGAGCTTGGCGTGCCTGCAAGAGCCTCTTTTCATGCCATTATCCTCAGCATATTCACTTTTTGGTTTCATGGGCCGCTTTTACTGACTTGATTTAATATTCATAATCACCTTGAAAAGGCCATCTGCAATTTAATCACTCACTACCAATTACTTTCTTTAATAGCTCTGACAGTATCACTCAGAGATACCTGATAAATCCACAAGCATGGCTGAAAGCAGCACAGGCTTTGCACAGTTCCTTTCCCAGCATTTGCAGAAGGTACAACACTGCTGGCTTTTTAAGCCTTCACCAAGTCTTTACTAAGTCAGGTTTATGAGCAGATCAAAACACAGCCACATGGAGTGAAAAAGCAAAATTTTCTTTTTATCCCTCCTTAGTGCATAAGGAATGAGTGGGGAATAAAAAAAGAACCACGAGACACAACTACTCTGCTTTTCCTTCCTTATCCAACACATTTTCCACTGCAGTATTTTCCCTACACACAACCAGCAACAGCTACTCGTCCTCGGCTTGCAGAGATATTTAACAGCAAACACAGCTGGACAAAATTTAGTAACGATTTTGCACAAATAGGGCCTCGGAGACCAGGACATTGTGTGCATTTT
This sequence comes from Vireo altiloquus, assembly GCA_013396875.1. Taxonomy (NCBI): domain Eukaryota; kingdom Metazoa; phylum Chordata; class Aves; order Passeriformes; family Vireonidae; genus Vireo; species Vireo altiloquus. Next base: position 387,567 of record VZRF01003303.1, read on the forward strand.
CCTGGTTGCTGTGCTCCACTTTTATCACAGAAAGCTTGCAGGCCTTTAAAGACATGCTATTTAACAATGATGCTCACCAGTATTAGAGGAGCTGTAACTTAGTTCCCACATTTCATAGCTGGAATGATTTATCCGCCCTCAAAAATAATCCATAATCCCAAACTCTGCCTTTTGCAGGGCTTGAAAGTGTAGACAAAAGTTTGCACATGAAAAGAAAACAGCGTTTCCATCACCTTATCGCACAGTCTGTAGGGGAAAAAAAAAATCAGATTTTGGATTGCTCCAATGTCTAAACCACCCCCAGCTGCACACAAAGAATGTGAAACTGAGCAGTACAAAACCAAAGGATAACAAACATCCTGGATTGGCAATTTACAGCTCCCACAGTACAGCCAAGGGGACAGGAAATCAATGCAGCTTTTACATACATCAGGTGAAGAAACCCAGGTTACGGCCAGGTCTGAGTTTCTCTTCCTATTACAAATGGGGTAGGAAGGACCAATTACTCTAAATTACTTTAAAATTCATAACAAGTCCTTACTAAAATCTAAAAAGAATATTTATAGCTGTACAGATGACCTTGAATCTTGCCTGTCTTGACTCTCCAGTGCTTGGGTTGCAGATGTAATCACTATTTTCCCATTTTTTTTTCCATAGCCAGGCTCTTGTCTGCACTCCGACAATTACTTGGACAAATCACGTCTATGTGGCAGAAGGATGAGACAGACATCTGAGGCTTTTCCATTCTTATTCAATTTTCCTGTTTTACGATGTATATTGAGAAGAAATTAAAAACATCTTTAATATGAAGAGCTTTAAAAATGATAACCCTCAAGCAACCATATGTCTGTGAAAGCTGGAGATGAAAATTAGCTTTGGTGAAGATGCTGGGAGGGCAGCTCTGCCATGCAGACCTTTGGCACGTGCAAGAATCTTTAGGATATATTTAGGCTTTTGAAGTAACTCAGTGCAGAACATACTCTACTAAACATCTGTTTTGACCATATTTACTACTCCTTATCTATATTGTTTAGAAGACATTTCAAGCTTGCCTAACACGACAGTTTAAAGAACACTATCGAATAGTTCCTAAATTGTTTATCTTCCTCTATGACTAAAAAAAAAAACCAAAAAAAACAAAACCCAAAACATCATATAGGTTGTAAATTTATCTGGTTCATAAGAAATAAAATGCTTGCCACTGTTTTCCTAAGCAAGAGCTTGGTATCTCTTTACTCTCTCTCTCACAGACCAGCCAGGACAAACTTGTCTCACTGCAGACCAGGACAGATCAGAGAATCACTGATTATCCTGAGTTGAAAGAGATCCACAAGGATCAAAGTCCAGTTCTTGGATGGTTTTTTTTTAAATGGGGGTTGTTTGTTTTTCCTCAAAATAGCATATTTAAGCTCAAGTTCACTTCAGTAAGTTACAGGCTCTTACTTTCTCAGTAAAAAGCACCTTCAGACAGGTTTGGCAATTTAAAATAAATGAAAATTATACTTTAAAACCATCCCACTGTGTAAAGATGGGAATCAAAGCAAAATGCTTCAAGTCAGCTCCTTGGAAAACTCCAGGAGTTTGGCACAGCAGAAAGGGACTTATAAAAACCAGGAGTTAATGTTCAAAGGGGGTAAATTGATACACCAGCCTCCAGTAGCTGCTCCTTCTAAAGCTTCAGCATTATGATCCTTACAGGAACTGAAATGCAAAGCCCTTTACAAATGCCTTCAAATCACTGGGCTTCTGTCTGCTCTGGGAGATTTTAGACAGTGCAGTTGCATCTGGGGTGTACAGGATAAAGAAATAAATAGTTCCAGAGAAAAGACTGTTTGCTAGACTGACAGGCGCAGGAAGCTGCCAACACTGAATGTTGTTTGACTTAAATCTTCTCAGTTTTATGATTTCTATTACTGTTATTATATTATTCATCTATATACTCGTTTTTATGGAATTATCAGTATGTATTAAAAAGCTTTTCCAAGATCCCACAGTAGTGCTTAAACTTACAAGTATGGACAGGAGCTACTACCCTCATGCCAACAATTAGAACTAATCATGAGCACAAAGTACTTACACAAGAGTGAGAAAATTAGTTCACTTATCACTGCACGGAAATGGAAAAGAGAAACTAAACAGAAATATGTTCATGACAGAATGTGGTTAAATTGGAATTGGATTATACTATCAGTTTTACCATTGCTGCCCATGAAAGATGATTCAATCTTGAGTAACCAACATCATCTTTTTATGTCTGATCAAAACAATGTTTATTTCAACAGCTCTCTTTCATCTTATTCCACTCTGAAGTATTAGTACAAGATTGACTGGAGAAAAACACGGATCAAAAAAGATACTTTCTTCGTAAATTCTACAGTATTATTTAAAAACACTGTAGGTGGACCAATGAGATTGAAAAGTCTGTCTGTTGAACCAGCAATACTTTTCTGTCTAGAAAAGTTTTCTGGCATTTCTCTTCTGCTGATCTTCCAACAAATCATTGCAGTTTGTTCAAGATGGCATTTTCCTGGATGGCATGTATAATTGATGGGTGTCACATTTTATAAAATGATTGCAAGGTAAATTCAATTTTCCCTTTTCCTTGTTTGTGTCCTCTAAGAATCCCTTATCTCCACATATCAATTACCGAGCAGTGACAGAGATAGGATACAAATCACTCCGATGAATGTAATAGCAAAAGTGATTAGAGATAGGGAGAGATTAATTGCATGTGTCAGATATAAATAAAGGGTTTAGGAGACAACTCAGGACTTGGAGCCCGGGTGTGTGTGTGCATTCCAGATCTCTCACAGACACTGTAACCCCCCCAAACCTCACAAACAGACAAGTGTAACAAGAAGCCATGTTAAAATAATAAGTTTGATTATAGAAACCTCAGCATTTGCCATTTTTTCAGAGCAACATGCATAATGTATGTGCATCTGCTGAGGGAATAGACACTCAATTCGGGTGCAGTTCTGTAGTTTCACCAGCCAGTGAGGAGTCCCCATAACAACAGGGTTGTTCTGTTGCACTTGGGAGAAAAGGAAATAACTATTCTTCCCACAAACCACGCATTTAAAGCTTCATTACATTTGTTGATGCGATACGATGAAAATTAAGTGCCAGATATTGGAATAGGTTTTATGCTGATTTAGGCTGTTTAAGTTCTCTTTAATAGTAATACTGAAATAATCTTACGGAAAGTTCATTTTATCATCTTTCCAGGTCAAGAGGAGACCCTGCTTGCCTGGGGCAGAGGCTGCAGCAGACGCACCATGAGTGGCACTAAGTTTTATCAAAAATAGTCCAGAGGAAGATGAAACTGGAGACCAACCAGTATTTCTGCTATTTATCAGGAAGAGCACGATGGAATACCTGGAACTCCCCCACTCCCCCCGCAAAAAAATGCTCGAGCTGCCACAGAGGTTTCTTGGCTTACCTTTATTAGTCCTGCAGTTTAGGAATCTACCATTTTAACCACAGGTTTCCTTCTCTATCACTATAGTTCAAAGTGAGCAAAGTTTTCCTTTAAGGAGAAGAAAGGTAGAGAATTATGGAAGAGATCTGGCTGATGCTTTAGAAAAGCCTAATAATGAAATTTGGAGTCCAAGAAGGCTGATAAATCCTGAACATCATCTGTTACTTCTTTGTAATGCATATAAAATCAGTCTACACTGCAGTACAGTGTCACTTTTGCAGTAGATAATAGGGAAAAGCACAGAGAATATCAGCCTCCACTGATATCCCCAGCTCTGGATAAAGCTTAAACTAACATTTGTTCCAATATATCAAACCCAAATCTTTAACACTAACTCAATTTAGTCCTTTTTCTTACAGCTATTATTGTTATTAAAATGTGTTTGACTAAAACACATAACCATGCATTTGAGATCTAAGTTGCACTCTCGTCTCAAAATAAGAAAAGAGATCCCCATTTAAAATGTATTTCTATGAATATTGAGCAACACTAGAAGAAAAAGCACTTTGACAGTATTTGACTAGGGTATTAAAGATGGCATTTACACAGAATGAGTCCTTTGGGTTGAGTGTTAGACCCCAAACTTTTACAGTTTCCTTCAAATTAACATTTTGGATAACAGAGGATTGTCAAGTGTCAATCACGTGTTAAGTGTCACTCAAAGCCAAAGGCTCACATTTACTCACCAACCCCACCACGATATCCTGCCTGAAATCCTGCTTGACAAAGAGAGAGCAAAACCTTTGAGGAAATGGGAAAGAAATGTGATCCTTTCAAAGAGTGACTTAAAACCAGTGCACAGAGGTTTGGGCTGTGCTGTGTTGGACTTTGGTCACAACCTCAGGGAACCAGGTACAGTCATGGCACAGAAATGCAATTTCACCTCATCCCATATTCCTTCTTTTTCCCTCACCAAAATAACACCAAAAAGTAAAAAAAAAATCATAGAAGCACTAAATTAACCTCCACAGCACTGACCCAGAGAGGCTAAAAGAAGTAAATTCTCTTAGCATGAACTAAAACCAGTTTGTCAAGTCTATGGAGCTTGTGTGAATTTGACGTCAGAACAGAAATATCTGTTCCCTGGGGGTGCCAGCCCATTCCTTTTTTCCTTTTTCCTGCCTACACCTGAAAGCTGGGACTGCCGATGAAAAATTCATGCCTTTTGTGCTTCAAACATATCCATGAAGGATCCTCAGCATCTGCTGACTTGAACAAACCCTGATGGTTAATATGAAAAATCATGTTAGTGAAATGCTCTCTCCCAGAGTGGAAAACGTCTGCTTAGACTCTTCTGAAAACTTATCTTCTTACCACAGCTGACAGAAGGGTGTCAAGAGGAACATCCTATCAAACACAGCGACAGGTAATGGGGCACTTTCCCCCTACCTCTTTCTTTCCTGACAACATAAAGAATATTTCATTCTTACAGACACTAAAAGTGACCTAAATGTCCTGTGAAATCATGAGAGCTCTCTTTTATGGTAGAGAACCAACCAAACAAGAACTTGGAGGTAAATTCAGTCCCTGTGAAGCCAAAATGGGACTTTTGCCTTCTGTAAAATTTATGTCTTGGTACATTAGGTTGAAGAATAAAATAGGCACCAAGCAGAGACAAACAGGGTCTGTTTAGCCTCATGTCAATGTCTGCCACAACAGAATAAAATTCTTCTGGTTGCAAGTGGAAGTCGGGCAGAAAAACATGACACCCTCATACTTTAAATTAATTGCAATGCACCCAAGCCAGGAGCTTAATTTTCAGTCCCCAACTTTTTTCCTTCCCTACTATTTTATGTTTTTTAAGCATTGCCAGTGCCCAAGGGAAAAATTTATCTTCGTTAAATGATAATTGGCTTTATTATCTTTGACTCTTCAGAAATGCTGGCTGGCAAGGTTTTTAAAATTTTCATCAATCTTGTTTTCTGTTTTCACAAAGCCTGCATCAGAAAATGACATCAGGCTGCAGAACATTCTGTATCTCATGGTGTTACCAATAGGTCTGGGGACTATCTAATTTACTAATAAATCTGTTGGAGCGACATGCATCTCAATATTTCACAGCTTAACAAGGAGGTGCAGGAGCAAGGCCCTGAATTGCAGTTCCGGACGATTAGCGCCACAAAACCAATTGAAGCAGGAGCATCTAAACTGTCACAACAGCTTACACACACCCACCTCCTGCAAACCAGCCATTTAAATCATTTACTCTGGCCCACATTTTTCATAAAATGCTTCAACCGGACTCAGAAAAAGCCAAATACACCCTTAAAAGTTTCCAGGAGTGGGTCAGTGGTGCTCCCGTAAGGCGATGCACAGCAGTCAGCAATGGAAATATCTCACCAGGGCTTTGCCAACTTCTTCCCAAGTGGCTCTAGAGTGTGGCCATGGCATCACATCATAAAGTGGAAGGACATGGATTGAGTATCCTGCAGGGAATAGCTCAGCCAGCTCCTCACAGCAATAAAAAGCTCCCTATGAAAATCTGTTTTCCCCCACTTCTAACAAACCCATGTAAACTCTTGACTTACATACTAAAATCCCTCATGGTTTCATTAAGAATCTCTAAACGTCCCTGCTCCCCTCCTTTACCCTCAAAAAACCTTCATGCAAAAGTAGCACAGCCAACAGCAAATACCATGTTCTAATTTTTTTTGGTTTGCTTGGGTGTTTCTGGGGGGTTTTGGCTCATGGGGTTTTTTATCATTATTTTTGGAGATTTGGGGGTTTGAGTTTTTTGGTTTGGTTGGATTTTGTTTGTTTGTTTTTAAGTTCCAACTACAACCAGAAGAGCTGTGATGCAGTTTCAGAGTTATTTAGCTGTTACACTGAGAATGTCCTTCAAGGAAGTAAAGGTTTTATGATGGCCTTACTTGAATGAACACTTCAATCTCTAGGTGCCCTGCCCTAAAGGTAAAATCAAAGAATGTCACTTTATTCCCTGACAACCCACAGTCCTTAAGAATAGACCTGACCATCTGTGCTGCAGGGTATGTCTGGCTGTGGGAGAATGGGCACAGGAAAGGAAAAGCCCAAAGAATTAAGGATCCATTTACGATACCATCATCAATCCTATTGGTCAATTGATGGAAAAAAACATTCAGGATTTTCCAACTGTTGTTATTAAAAAGCAGTATTTGCATCTCAAAAGCTTGTACCAGCCCCGAGACAGATTAATTCTCACACCACTCCAATCAAGTTAGGAAGTTCCAGCAATGGTGTTAATACTGAAACCCTCCCAAGCAGTAACAGTGAATTCTCAACAAGGAGTGAGTGAATAATTTGAGTTAAAACCCAAAGTGAGTGTTGTTACTATTTCCACTGCCAAACTCTCGACTTTCAGACTTTCCGATTTTCCAAGCCAAAATTTTGTGTTATTTACATGAAAGCTTTGACATATGGTTAAAAAGAAAAAAAAAAAAAAGTGGCAGGATTTTCATTAGTGTAGTACACAGTTCAAGTCATTTTAAGACATTTTAAATTTAGGACTAATTTATGACATCTCACACTAATTTCAGATGTGACGTTATTCCCAATATGCTGCCTGTTGGACATAATTTTTATTTCCCCAGAGCCTGTCACCTCAGAGATGATCTAATCCTCCCAAAATCAGTGGAAATGAGTCCACTTGAAAGAAACCACCACGGTTCTCAAGCATATCTGGGTGGGCCTTGTGCCGTGTCATATTCACACACACAGGTTTAGGGCAGGCATGTAGAACACGGGTGCTCAGCCAGGCTGGGGACTCAGCTGTTGAGGAAAAACACTGCTCAATCAATATTTGGATCTGCTCACAAAGTGACCAAACCTACTGGGAAATAAGTCTTTAGTGCCTTTGCAGCAAGGGTGTGTAAGGACTGAGCTGGCACCGCGATGGGGACCTGAAACACCCAAATGTCCCCAAGAGCTGAGCGTTCTCCTAAGTCCTGGCACCCTGCTGCCTTCATTTCCATTTGTGGCCAACCTCAGAGCATGGAGAAAAGCAAACCCAAGCACAGCCAAAGCAACTCTGACAAGCCTGCAGGCTTCCTCTGGGAGCTGTTTCCCAACTTCCCCGCATGTTTGCAATCAGGGGCGATGGGTGGGTGTGAGACTTCACAGTGTTGGACTCAGTCAGCTGCAGTTTAGACTGACAAGAAAAAAAAAAAGTCTTTACTATTAATACCCAGAGCCCCAATAGAGAATTCAATGTGATTGGAGCTTTTACACTGTTTTTCATACATGTTTAACATCCTCTAATCTCTTTACAGCACATGTATCAAATATAGTTATTAATTGAAAGACAGTTCAGTGTATTTTCCAGGCGATGCTCAAGCTCCATTTACCTTCAGCCACAATTCAACAGATGACTTTAATCTGCAATATAAGGCCCTGTAACTCATCTTCTGCTCAGCTCAGAGCCAGACCTTTCTCCTGCTGTCAGTCTCGTACTTTGGAGCAGAACAGGACAGCTTACAGCTTTCTCAGCTGTTAGAATGATTCTGCAAATATGCTTTTCCTACAGGCTGAAGCAAATCTGACACCGGTCTCCTTCAAGGAATAACGAGCTGTGCATATCTAACACTGTTCTCAGAGAATGACTGCCCTGGGAATTATCTGTGGGGTTTTTTTCCTCCTGCCCTCAATAACAGTGGCAGTGTGCACGCTGAGTCATGCAGCAAGGTTGTACTCAATAATTAATATATAATCTACTTGCACAGAGATTGGCTATTCCGCTTTACTTGGGGTTTATTGGATTTTGATTAAACTGTTTTTAAATTTTATACATGTCCTAATGGAAAATTACAAGTGTCATCACTCCTAAGATCCCATAAGATTCAGACAGTGACAAGTCAATGCAGTATCTTCCTCATCTGTGTTACCTTTAACAACCTGTTTCCAACCTCTTGCTTGAATTCTTTATTACTCTTCCAAAATATGTCATTTTTTCTGCAACCATTTTCTGCATATTTCTTCAGGACTACACTTTTGACTGATTTTTTTTTTTGTTGCTGAACCAAAAATGTTTATGTGATACATTACATAGAAATTAATATATTTCCTCCCCAGATCAAAGTTCAGAATGACCACGTTAATCCAATTTTCTTTACAGACTCCAATGCCTTCCAGCCAGTGCCTTCCTTCAACACACACACACAGCCTTAATAACCCTGGATATCAAGGTGTCAATTTGAAAACCTCATTGGCTGACATTAATTCTAAAAGCAAATCCATTTTTGGCTTCCCATCTTGTCTCATGCTTCATTTTCTTTTATCCATTTTATCTTTTCTATTTGCCACATTCCAGGCAGACTTTGCATTCATGGTATCAAGTCTGTGAGCATTTTGGAGTGTTTTCTTTTCCATATGCCCATATTACCTTCTGCTTTGCACAGCACTTGTTATGCATGCACGATCACAGACTATTCCTAGCATTAATTAAGACATGAAATTAAAGTGGGAAGTATGCTATTGGTCACATAATACAAACAGCACAAATTTGCTTTAAAAATGAAATTACTAAAGTGTTAGCAAACCTCTTCATACTGTCAGAAATAATAATGTTTACAATCTACATGCCACAGTACAGCCAGAATTCACAAGTGGATTTGGAATATTATTTCCACTTCAGAAAGATACACATAAAACCCCTGAGCAGTTCATTTAGTTTAGATACTTGTCTGGAAGAAAACAGAGGTTTGTGTCTCCTACTGCCTGCCAAACTATCCAGCTGCTGCCCTCAGGGATCTCAGTCCCACCACCAGGATTTCCAATGTTTGTCTAAGAACAATTCCTTGAAATACAATTAGGAATTTTAGCAGAAAAATCACTTTTTCTTAGAAATTAAGTCTTTCACAAGTCTGTAGTGTTCTGGATGAACTTCTGACAAACACAAGTGTAGTTCCAAAAGCTATTTCCCAGATTCCCTGCCCAGAAACCCAGACTCCCAAGATTTGCTATTGTAAGGAAACAACCCTACAGATATAATCCCAAATCTAATGGTACCCAAGATCAGGAGATCTGCAGCACCTCATCATGCCATTGACTAGAGCCAAGTCCTGTATTTTTTAGAAGCCCAAATTATAAGGGCTGCCACTGCCATCAGTGATTTACTCCATCACCTCTTCCCTGTCTCTACAAGCAAAATGAGGAACCCCTTCTCCCACAGCACTAACACACTCCCTCTTCTCACTGCTACATAAATAATACCTTTATCAAGTGCCTCATACAAGGATTCAAGCCATTCCACATGTTTAGAATATTAATTTCTCATACAAACAGGTTTACTGGAGGTTTTACAAGCGTTTGCACGTGCACATTTCTGCTGAATGTGCACCTTGGCAGACCCAGCCTGCAGCCACCTCCCTGACCCCAATGCTCTGCTGCAAAACCCACTCATGGAGTATCTCTGTAGGGCTGGTGTTAATACAACCTGTGTCATGTAAAATAATAAGTAATAACAATGAAACGCATGTTCCCTGGGACTCTATGATAACTTCAGGTAAAAATAACGCCATAAACTGGGAATAGATTCATAAATAAATTTGCACTCAGAAGGATGACTTGTTTACTTAGGCACAATGGAAAACAACACATTATAAACACCTGCATTAAAAAGAAATTATAATCACAACTTCACAATAAACAGGGAGGGATATCATCATGTACCTGCCTTGCACAAAGTAAACCACCAGACAAAGGGCTCAGAGGGTGATTTGTGGAGGGTATCTCCTCTCTTAGGTCCCTCTTTTGCACAAGGAGTACAGTGTGCTCCAAACCAAGAAGGAAAGATTGACCTCCTTTAAAGGTCCAATCCTTTGTTAGCAAGGCTCTTTTTATTTGGGCAGCCTTTGTGAATCCCTGTCTGCAGCCTCAGTGTGAGAGCACATTCTCCACAATTTGGGTACTCACGTGCCACACTGAGATGAATAAAGGGACTGGTCTTGTTCTCCCCATTCTTTTCGTTGACTGCCTGGACATAGTAACCTCCTGCATCCATCACTGACGTCCCCAGGATCACCAGCTGGTTCTCCAGAGTGATGGCTCTGTTTAGGAAAAAGAAAGATCACTTTAAAACCAGAGGAATATTATCCACTAGGCAAAAACCACACACTTCAGACTTGACAGCCTGATATGATATTCAGTGGTCACATAAATCAAGAGGTTGCAGAACCAAAACCAGCCCCATTTCAAATACACAGGAAATAAAGACCTCAGATGCCTCTAGGCCTTTTCTCTGTTTAGATCACGTAAGATGTTTATGGTGACACACAGAAAAAGCTACGACATGTGAAACTGGGACAGTTAAATGGCAATAAGAAGTTATGCAAGGAACAGCAAATGACACCAGCAACTGCCAGGCTGCAAACAGCATCTTTGTGGGGTGACAACAGTCCTGGCAATCATTGGGATACTGAAAAGCCAGATGTATTGAAAATCTTCTCAATAAGTGAAAGGCAGCCTATTAAAAAGTGACACTGAAGGAACAACAGATAGTTCATTGAAATAAGAAAGTAGGAATCAAAGGCAGCAGAACCTCCAAAGGTAAACTTTCTGAGCTGTTGATTATCACATCGTCACAGACAAGATCATGGGCTGTAAGAGAGATAATCTGCATGTGGACAGGCAGGGAGGGATCTCCATTCATCCCAAAGCAGGTAGGATAGCACAACCCCACACAACCCCTGGTGTGGGCCCAAAGGAGTCATAAACATCATTGTCTAACACAAATCTGTTCTTAGGGCTGCTGCATAACAAAGGTTTCCCTCACAGGCAGCATTACCCACTTGGCTACTTTACTTTTCTCATGGATTAGATGCCCTTTTCTTGACTGTAAAAGATAAAAGATTAACCTAGAGAAAACATGTAAATATTCAAAGGTTTGACTGAATAGGACACAGGAAGCTCAAAAACCAGTAAGATAAAAGCAAATGTAAAGTTCCAGGGAAAGCCTGTGGAACAAAGAGCTGACCTCCTGCAGCCTGGGACAGGCACAGACTTGGAAATCCAAGTGGAAGTTTGGGAGGAAGAATTGCTCTTCATTTCTAATGCTCAATGAGAAGACACGCTGAGTTCAGCTGTGCTATTAGACATATCACTGAGCATGAGGGTGAAACAACTTATAAAACTATTATACTGGAAGGAACAAGTTCACACATCAATGGGCTCAAAAAGAGTCAAAGCATTTGTGCACTAATCAGTCAATAATAAACACCCCTGCATTCCATCCTCCTGTTTTGGCATGGGGTGGTTACCCTTAATAATAAACAGCTATTTTGCCGTGAAAAAGCATTTAAAGGAACAGTGGAAATCACACATTCCTAGTGCAGCATACTGATTTTTATACATAAGGAGGGCATAAGAAATTACAGTGAGAACACAGCTGCGTTCAAAGCCAGGCATTTCATTCAGAACATTTCAATTTTCTGATGTGGATATAAAGAAACTTCTGTAAAGCTATCACGGAATCAGAGAACCACTTAGGCTGGAAAAGATCCTTAAGATCTTGGAGTCCCAACCATGCCCCCAGCACTGCCATGGTCACCACTGAACCACGTCCCCAAGTGCCACATCCTCATGGCTTTTACATCCCTCCAGGGATGGAGACTCCACCATTTCCGTGGGCAGTTGTGCCAGTGCTTGAGAACCCTTTTGGTGAAGAAATTTTCCCTAATTTATGACCTAAATCTCCCTGGTGCACCTTAGGCCGTTTGTTCTTGTCCTGTTAGGGAATTGCAGAGAACAAAAAGGGCCCCCTGAGCCTCCTTTTCTCCAGGCTGAGCCCCCCCAGCTCCCTCAGCTGCTCCTCAGACTTCTGCTCCAGACAATAATAAATAAAACCTGCTGGAAAATGAAGCTAAATATTCAGCTCTGAAATCACTCCCCACATGTCACCTAAAGATCCTGTTTACACATCTTCCTTGACAGGTCTTATAATAAGAACTACTTAAAAAAAATTTCAAAGTATGGGGGTTTTTTGTTGTTTTATCCAACGAGACTTCACTAGTTTAATTGATTTAGAAAATTAATAAAGAAACTGTGATAGATTTACAGAGTGGGGATGTAAAATACAATTAATAAGACATTTGATAGAGCAAATAAAGATAAAATTCCAGTGCAGTGCTAATAATTGAATATTACAAGACAATTACATTTACACTCATTTCTACTTTAATTCTAAAGAAAGAAGCATTAGAAAGATTCTTTGAAAATACTGAAATATATTTCAGGCTGCTTTGATTCCAGGTACAACTGCACCCAGAGTTTTAAAAGTGATCCTTGAATACTGCTGAGATAGGAACAGTGTCTATCTGCATTAAATTGGCTGAAAATTTTGACACTTAAACCATTAAGCTCATTATATAATAATCAAGAGCAAAGGAAATGAAAATGTATTTATGAAGAAAATTGTTGAAAGTGCAGTGGGGCTTTTTCATTTTGATATACAAATTTTTACTGGAGTGCGAGCAAAACGTTAATATTTGTGAGTGAAAAGGAAGTAAATTTTAGAAATTAATCTACATAAGCATATAAGTTTGATATTAATTTGTATTATAAAAAAAAAAAAAAGATAATGCCACTCCTGAAGGCAACTCTTAGGGGTCATCAATTACATGGTCAAAGTTAGATTAAAACTCCCCAAATGAGTTATTGATATCTTAATAGTCCTGTGAAAAATGGAACATCCCAAGTTCATTAAGTGCAGGCAGGTACAGAGCCAGCCAGGAGCCCTCCCAGGCTGCAGAGTCTGAGAGTTTTATTTAGATCACGCATGAGCCTCGTGCATCAGGAAAATCAATTAGTCACATTTTCAGGACTCATTAATTCCAACGTTTCTAAACCATCTGAAGCTCCAGGCCCCAGCCCTTACCAGGGTTGCAGCCACTTTCTACACAACAGCTGCACAAAGCACCCAAAAATTGGCTTAACGAGTTTTCCTGGGCTTACTGTTTGTTTTCATTGTCTGATATAACTTTTAAATTCTGACAGCACCACTCTGGTGTTCCGAGGAAAATCTGATTCCTGGTGCTCAGTTTAGCAGCACATTTGATGAAGATGACTGCAGCAGATGGAGTGGACCTGTCAGTAATTCATACCCAGTGCGGGATTCATGAAAAATATAAATATTGCTTTTTTTAAAGCAGTATTGAACTTAACTCAATCTAACATTTTCTAGACAGGAGTAACCAGCAAGCAAACTAAGCACACTGATCCTCTGGGATTTCTTAAGTGTAGGAAAAGAGCATTTTAAAGCACACATTTTAATAGAAGAATTTTTGGGATTTCTCTGGAGCCCAGCAGAAGCCTGTAGGGAACAGCAGCAGCCAGGGCTGGCAGTGGCAGGTGGTTGTAAAAGTGGAACCAAGGTTATCACATCCAAAAACATCTCAGTGGCACCTTCACCACAAAAGCAGATGGAGACTGAACCACACTGATCCCAAAGCAAAGGCAAGGGGGGCCTTTGATAACAAATTGTGTTTAGGAGATGCTGTTTAATCAAAAGTTATGGACTGAGGGGATGGGAAAAGGCAGCAGTGATGGACACAAATCCTACAGCCCATTATTCTCAACATCAGAACATAGAACAGCACCTCCTAAGGTTTCCTCCCTTCCACTCCCTGCAGCCAAAACTGAGCACTTGGTTACCTGGTCTGAAGTAAAGCATCCCTGCCCATGGCACAGCAAATAGATCATCTTGGTGGTCCCTTCCAACCCAAACCATTCTGTGACTCTGTACTGTCTGGAATTTTTAATTGCGCCTTTTCAAGTTGTCTAAACACTATAAACTCTGCTGCAAATAATCTCTCATCTTGATGTAAAGCTTATAGGAATTCTCTTGTTAAACTCAATGAAACATGAATCAGACTTTTGCAAGTAAAGATAATTTTTCAAAGGGGATGCCATTCTTATGGCCTTTAAGAAAAAGGTTTTGGAGTTAATGCTGTGAATGAACCCTTTGGTATCTCAAATAGGTGGATTTAGATTAATAATGTTTTTATGTGAAAATACCAAAATCTACCCTACAAGTGGATAATTCCCCAAAGTTAGATATTTGTTATGTTATTAGTCTACCAGATTACACAAAAAGTAGATAATACTGGGTTATAAAAACATAAAATGAAAATCAGAGTAACCTGATTAGGCTCTCTCAGAAGGCACCATCTGCTCCTGAGCCAGTGTGCAATATTTTAGTACAAGGGCCTTCATAAAGCCTCTTTCCCAATATTACCTCCAGCTAATACGATTATCAATCCCTCTATACCAGAGATTTTTTTTATTGGAGAGCCTCTGTTCCCCTTTCAAAAACTTTTGTCCACACTGCACAGCAAGGTCTGATGTCCCCATGGCCCAGATACCATGGAGTACCAATGATGCCGAAAGAAAAGGGAGAGATTATGGACTAATAACAAAATAATTACTGCAAGACTTCCCCCATGGGCTTCCCCCCTTGGAAAAGCAGGGATCTGCTGCAGTTGCACACACAGCTGTTCCAGGGGATCCCTGTGCATGCACGGCTTAACCCAGCCAGAACTGCACCACCCTCACATCTCCCAGTGCTGAGGGGAATTATTAATCCAAATTATTTAAATACATGTCTCCCACAAACAGCCTGTGTTTCGCAGGACTCAATCACAGGGAAAAATATTTCTGTATGTGCTATGGAGCAGCACTTCCACTGGGACAGAGCACCAGGAGCTGTGGTTGGATGGCAGTTTCATGGGATATTATTCAGGTTCCAAGTACATTGTTACTGCAACTCAACCATCTATTAATAAAAATTTTATACTTACACAGGCACTGAATATTAAGTACAGCTACAGAAATGACACTGAGTTTACAATCAGGGCAGTTCATATATTGCTTCTCTAGCTACGTCAGGGCACAAGGTGTGTTTCTGGGAAGCAACTGGGATTTCTAGTCATGAAAGCCTCCCAAGGTTGCACAAAAATAACCAAGACATTTGTAATGGCCATGGAGAGGACAAACACTATCATGAAATGAAGGACAACCAGCTATTGATGGGTTTAGCAGATGTATTTCCAGGAGGAATTGAGAGCAACAGCAGAATTTCCACGTTTTATGCTTGGTTTCCCCTATTCTCTGGTTTTGGGGCTTGCAAGGTCTTGGTTTAATAAGGCTGTAGGCATCACTCCCTGTGCTTCTTCATGAACATATCACACTAAATCTGTTCTGTGTAAAGCAAGTGTAAGGCTAGAAAGGAAGTGGATGGAAAACGGCACTTGACAAATCATCAGTGATCCTCTACCTGACTGGAAAGTGAGATCAGGTAGAAACCTTCAGGGTCTGTCTTTGGCTTGGGCTTAATATTTTCATTGGTGTTTGTTGACTGAATATAGATTTCACTTACTAAATCTGCTGATAAAGTCCCAAAGACTCTGAAAGACAGAATCAGAATTACAAATGCAGGCGACCTGTTCAAGCCTCTCCACAAGACTGAGGTTTGCAGTTCAGTGAACAAGCTCAAAACATTGTATTTGAGAAAGAATAAGTGACTGAGCAACAGGCAAGCCTCACAAGGGGGTGTGCAAACAGCAGTATCACTGGGAAATCTAAGAAATAACCCAGCTTCTCACCCAGCATGGCCTCCACTCAGTCCTGGCTGTTAGATTTAAATGCGTGGGTAAGCCAAGAAGAATCAAAACAGCACCAAAACATTATCACAACCATCCAGTCCCCTCCTCTGCCACCCATCTGATCCAAAGAATCATCCAGGGATTGTGATGTGGAGGAGAACACTCAAAACAAACGAAACTCCCAACTCATCACAAGCATCTTCATGTATATACAGGACGGTTACAAAAAAATGTATCTCAGATTTAAGCAGAATCGCCCTTGGAAAGCTTATTTTTAGTCTTTGGAGGTAGAAGCTCCCAGAAAAGATGCTCAGATGAATTATCCCAAATGTATATTTTTAAATCATGCCCATATCAAGCAATTACTTATCTAGAGACTAAAAACCCTACAAAACAAAATCCAAGACAATCATTACATAATCGATCACAAAATAGATGTTTACAGGGAGAAACAATGCTGCCAATCCAGAGGCAAGAAATTACAGCAACAAGCTAAGGAATAATATTCCTAAGTGCACTATTTATGTTAAAACTTTCTTTTTTCTCCCCAGGTTTTCAGCAGCTTCAATTCTTAATGCAGCTTAATTGTTATCACTCAACTTTGCTCCTTTGGTTTTGTTTGGGCTTTTTTTTTTTAAATTATTATTACATTTTAAGCAGCAAGAGTTAGTGCAGGTGATATAATAACTTGAAGGTGCTTAAATCCCAGCTGCTGGGCATTATCTTGCTGAACCACACCGAGGTGTGGCTGGATGTGCTATACCAGCAGCAGCAGCTCTCAGGCTAACAGAAAAAAAAAACCCAGATTTTCAAGACAAAATACACATCTCAGTCAATAGCAGAAAGCAAAGACTCAGAATAAAATAAGTCAATTTTCTCCAGCCTCCTCTTCTTATAAAACTCTTACAGCATTCAAGATATTTGTAAGCAGGGTGTCTATTTTTCTTCCCTCTCCAGTTTATGGTATTATCAACACACTGAACTCCACTTGTGTCACCAGCTGTTGCTATGGACATTGCTGGCAACCACGGGGAGGAAGAATAGTGGAAATGTTTTTAATACAAATGGGTTATTTAAACAAAACATTGCAGTTAAAAAGTACCATAGGTTGTTGGTCTACACAGCTGGCTGACTTCACTGACAGCAAGCACAAAGACTATTTGTAATCATTTGGGATTTTATAGTTCAATTTTCAGAGACAGACATGAATATTGCTTCACTTTATGATAGTTCTCCTGAATTGATTATTTAAGGTGCTGTGGGTTTTTTTAAACACTGATTTGTTCCCCTTTCCTTCACTGTGGAAGGAAAACTTGTGTTATTAAATTATATCTTCATTTCTGATAAAACATGTCAGCATAATGGTATGTGCTCTAGTGCTTTGTGGGGAAGTGTGGAAGGGTTTCCTGTTGAATATTGTATATTCATACCATTACTTCACTGAGACACATTTGTTTTTATTCTCAGAACATAAGCCATGGCTGTGACCTGCACTAACTATAAAACAAATTAGCAGCAGCATGGCCCTGTCAGAGGGCGATGCCCTAAAGGGATAATTGATCATGCAACAATGACAAAGGAAACTTCAACCTCTTAGCAGCATATTTAACACATATATTTAGGCATGCCACAACTGTGCCTACTTAAATGCTCCCAACTTTCTTTTATTAATGTTCCCAGATCTGCCCCGGCACCATCTCTGCCTTTTTAATTCCTGATTTCACACATATCTCGTTCAGAACTGTCTCCATTTTCACAAAGGAGTAGCTGAGAATGAGATTTGGCACAGCTAGGTATGAGAACACCTAGTCTCAGGGACTCAGAAATCTGTATCACAGCAACTGAAATGGCCACAGCATTTGGAAATAAAATACCAAATCTTGGATGGGTCATTGTATTTGCTCAGTTTTCTCAGATGAAAAAGGCCCTTCAGCAGCAAGATACATGCACATTGTATATTTAAAACTAATATCCAGAGTACACAGAGCAGCTGCTGTCTGTAACCAGCAGACCTAATGGCAGCTGATTGTCATCACTGAAGAGCTCAAGAGGCCAGTACCTGCAGTGGCTACTTCTTATTGTATGAATCAAAGGCTTTGGTTTCCTTTTAGTGCCAGAAAAGTATAACTCCAGCTTAAAACCAGCAAAATAAATACCCAGGTGTACCATACTTGCTCTACAAGCAAGAGGAATATCACCAACCTGTCCACTCAGCTCCTTCAGGTTATAATAAACACCCCAAGGGACAGGAAAATCTGTACAAGACATAACTTGCAGGAGGGAATCTTGTACCTCAGGACTAACAGCCTGGTAGCCCATTAGTTTTGAGATCTATTACCCTTCCTTTAAATGGTACCAAATCTTTAAACAAAGAGAAAAGATATGGTAAAAAGTGGCCACTGACCCAAGCATCAACCTCTGCTGCTGCCAAAGAGCAGCAGAACTACAGCAATTTATTTAGACAAGTTTTACTATGAAAGATAATTAAAGATTTAGAGGCCCGGATCAATACAACAGCACACACTATCTACGCACAGCACTGCAGTTTGCCAAGACCAGCATTTGTGTTACTGCTGCAGATTCATCATACAGGGCTATTACACAGTGTCTTAGGTTTGCTGTCTACATCAAAATAAGGATTTCGTGGGGTCATTTCTACTCACACACTACTGCTGTGAAGCAGAAACTGAGCACAGGGCCTGGAGCCACATATACCCAGGCTGGGCCATTCAGCCTCTCAGTTTCTGTGTTTCACCAAGAGAGGAAAAGGATAACACATTTATATGTTTTGTTTCTTTTTAGGCAGAAAAAAAAAAAAATCTAGAGGCTTAAATAGTTAATACCTCTGGCACTCAAAAGATGTACGAGGTTATGTAAGTGCTAAATCTTAATACTCTTTACTTCCCCTTGCACTTCAGTTTGACTATCAGGCATTTGGTTACAACTTGAGGCAAAGCACTGATGTTCAACTGCTTTAACATCTCCAGAGCTCAACACACCAGGCAGGTGAGCTTTGCTTTCCAAACACCAGAATTCCAGTAACTCATGGAATTGCACAACTTCCTCCAGCGGAATCCCCTCGTACTGGGTACAGATGCAGTCAGTAACAAACACACAGACTCCACAAAATCCTGGTTACTACTGACAATGATTCAGCAGTAGAAACTTCAAGCCAGTCAATCACAGATTTACTTTTTTTAATGTCCTTTTAATGCCCATACTGCAAACATTTCCAAGCACTTCAAGTTTGTGACAAAAAACCATAAAAACCACTGGTTAAAGAGAAGAAATAAGCATAAATTTAAAAGGAAGCAGCAAGCCCTTATTTCTATAATGAACAGGCACAAAGTCAAAGCCACGTTGAATTCATTCAAATGTTGAACAAACATATGAAGCCAAACACTGGAAACGAGGAATGAAAAGAAAACTGTGTAACATCACAGCAGCATTTTCTGTTGTGGTTTCTGTCCAAACATGATTTTCTGTCAATAGTGTGTGAAAAAGCACAGTCAACTACTGGAAAATATTGGTCTAACAATAGCACTTTATCTTTTAAGTTAGGGGTACGTTACTAGTGTAAAAGAACACAAGTGGAAAATTTTTCAGAAATAAAAGGAGAAACATTTCCTTCCAATTAATGAGCCAAACATACACAAAACTGTTGTGCAGCCAAGCTACTCAATGCTAAAAGGTGGAAAGCAAAGTTATGAGAAGCTTTATGTAAGAAACTGAGACGGTGAAAAGAATTATGCCTGCACCTAAGAATTTGATTATCTCAGCCCCAGGCTGTAGCACTACCTACAGTGAGATCTGTGAAACCTCAATGTGAACACCAGCATCTTTTAAAATAAAGTGTCCCACAAGAGGGGCTTTAGACATTCCAAAGTAAAACTCTTTTTTGGGATCCTTTTGTATGTCCTGCTTGAAACCCTGTTGCAGCCCTTGTCTCCAGCTCATCAAGAACACTTCAGTGGCCAACTCAAGTGTAAATGGCACATGGTTAAAGGACCATACAGATTTTTATGCTTTCCACGTGGGTGCTGTTGCCAAATCTGGGCACACATGTACCCTCTCAACTCCACTGATTTTTAAATTACTTGAAATCAAGACACAGGTGTTTCTGTATTACTTATTGCATATTTGACTTTTGAGTCTAATGACACAAATTTCCTTGCCTTAGAGCAATGAAATATATTCAGGGCTTCTGGCTGTAAAGCTTAAGGAAGTCAGAAGGCCAAAGCTCCTGCAGTAAATCTGGCCAGTCCTCCGGTGGAATGACAGCAACTTCTACTTTAGAAATAGTCCCAGAGGTAAAATAAAAAGTGAAGAACTCCAACTCCCTCCCAATACTGAAGCTTTAAGCAGCACACGTTCCCTCTAATGAAGAGCAATAGAGAGGCTGAATCCCCAGCCCTGTCTTGTTTGCATCTGCTGCATGATCCAGAAACACTGTGCCCATCGAGCAGGCCAAGCAACCCCTGAAGTGTCAGGAGATGCAGCATAGTTCCTTTGATTTTATGGCTACAAGAGCCCTCACAGAGCATTTTTGTTCTCAGTGCTGAAGAAACACTTGGCTGAGTTCTGTGGAAAAGGACTCACAAATCCTGGGGAAGAGGTGTGAGTGATGCCAGCCCAGCTCGTACTCCCAGGGCTGGGAACAGAGTGCTCCACACCCTGCCAGTGCAAGTAATTCCACATGAGAGCTGGACCAGAACAGAAAACCTCTGGTGCCCCTAAAGTCTCTGCTGCAATCTGTCTCCACGTATTTATCTCCGTACTTGCAGACATTCCTGCTGCAGAGGTTTTAGGGATTTGCTCCTGCAACGCAGCAAAATGCTGCTCCCTGCAATTCCCCTCATCTGGAGGAGAGGTTCTATTACCCAGTTAATGGCCAGTAGACACAACAGTTCCATCACCTTCAGTTACTGACTCTTTTTATCCACTTTGCCCTGTAATGAGGATCTCTGCTTGCTCACATTTACGCAGCGGCAGCATCAGCTCTCCCCTAATCCTGCCACACATAAAAATGGAAAGATAGATGCAGGAAAACATTAAAATGCCCTTATCACTTGGCTGCAGGGGTATAAACTTAAAATAGGAGATTGTTTTTCTGTTGCAAACAAACAAATAAATACATTTACTTAATTTTCTCCTTAAATAATCCTTATGAGCATTGAAAGGAGCCTTTGATTATTACTGGAAAGATAAACGCTGGAACATTCCAGCGCATCTTACCCAGGTTAGATAGAAACAAATCCAATTCCTTCCTGTACATGTTTTTCCCAGGTGCATTAACACACTCTTTACATTCAAGAATCAACTTTTATTACAAGCTGAGTGTGTAGGGAACAGGGAGATAGGGAAAGAAAACAGAATGAACAGAATGCTAATGAGAAAGAAAAATACAGCCCCGACAGCCAATTCCTTTAATTAGACAGACGTCTACGTTTTTAACTTCCAAGTTTTTAATCCTGTTGTTACTGAACTCGAAAGATGGAAAAGAGAAACAATGCTCAAATAAACCCTGTGGGCTACCTTGCTAAAGGAAATGGGAAAATTAACCTCTTACCTCCTAAGATGAAAATATGGTAAAAAAAAGTGAAAAAGCAATGTTTTATGAGAGTCAGAGCCACGAGGCCAATAACAACAATACACAAGCTTCAGAATGAAGTCTTGAAAACAGAGGTGACAAAGAGGAGACAAGGAACAAATCACGCAGGATGGGGAGGTAAATGTCCTGTTTTCTCCCATATATGCACCTAGTAATTAAGAGATAAAAGACATATTTGGTTATACTTCCTGAATCACACAAAACAATCAGAAAAATGACCATATGCAACAAGTCCTGCTAAATTATTAATAATAAAGGAACAGAAAGACCGCCTCTTTCAGCTTTGTAGTACTTTAGTCTCATTTCTTGATAAGGATCTTTGTATAAAGGGCACAAATTAGTTCTTGGAGTTCCCTTGTTTCAAGGTAGTAAAAGCACATTGTTCGAGTGATTAATATGCAACCCAGAAAAGAAGTCAAACAGGTACCCAGGGATTGTAACTTAAAGCTAAACTTCAGAATTACATTCCACAGCCGTGCAGGCTCACAGTTCCCCAATCCACACAAACCTACACTTCAGCTCCACCCACTCTGCACAGACAGAGAAACTCCAGGGAAAAAGGGAGCCATGGCAGAGCTCGTGTCTAATTGAGTGCTTGTGTATGAGAACGAGCAGGAGAGAGGGCACACATCCCACTAAAACACACAGATCCATCTCGGGAGAGGAGTCAGAGCTGCCTCTTGATTGATCCCTCTGTCAACTCAAGCACTGAAGTTCCTCCTTCAGCTCATTCAACAGCCCAGGTTTTTGAAGTAGATACTTTAAATTCTGTTCCCTGGTGCCACAAATGAGCCAGTAGTGTCTACACGAGGCTAGGGTTTGGTATCATGCCAGAATCAAGCTTTAAGACCAAACAATATTGCTCTACAGATAATTCCAGCCGGCTCGGTTTAGATGACTGCACCCAAAAGGTCACGAATATAATGTGTTCCTTTTCCTTCCTCTTTCTTTACTCTCAGTGCAGAGTGGCAGCTGAAAAGGAATATTTGAGAAGAGAACATGAGTTACCTCTCAAGAGCAGAGGCAGTACCAACACCACCGCAAGGTTTTCCCTCCTAAAGCAGCAGAGAGACTGTCTCATTTTAAAGAATCTCCTCACTCCAACAGCACTGGAGACAGAAAGGGAAAAACTCCTCACCAAAATCCAACTGTTTTGTAAGGAAGTTGTTTTCCTATTCTTCTGCTGACTCTCAGAAGGTGCATCTCTGATGCCTCAAGGATGTATCAAAATATTTGCTGGTGATCTCTATGGCAAGAGCGACATGAATATAAAGCATTTTCCTAGATAACACAATTCTCCTCTTCCCACAGAAAGCAGCTGGAGGTTTATTAGAATTACTGAGCCCCCTGAAACCCTGTTCTTCCACCCATCACCCTTTCCTGCTGCACACTTCCAGCCTGGGGCACTGCAGGGACTGTTCCACATCCCAGCCCTGGGACAAAGTGCCAGTGCAGCCACTTCTGGCAGCCAGCAGCAAAACGTGAAGGATGATGTTAAGATGACCTGTGAAGATGGATGAGCAACCCCCAAATCTCTACATTTCCATGCTGTATTGCTTTAAACCATATTTCATCCACTTAATGTAGATTTAAAACAGGTCCTTGGGACTCCTTTCAACCAGGAGCTTATTTTAAAAAAAAGGAAGGTCATAAAAAATTTGCTGAAACACAACTGTAATTCCACATTCTCGTTATTTTCTGGAAACATTTAACTCAGTCTCAACAAATACGAAACTCTGCATGTTTGTTGTTCAACTAGAATTACCTGAAGGGGAAACTGGTGCAGTTTGAACACCAGCAGCTGCTCCACTGCCCTGGGTTGCAGCCACACAAACAAAGCCTCCACAGCCAGGCAGCACCTGACCCTCAGGAGAAAACTCTTGAGTAGCAGAAATAATGCTTTTTCTCACAAGTTGCATCTTATGCTCTTAAATCTTCACACCATCACCAAAATAAAATAAAATAAATTCAAGCAGGACCTTTACCTTCTTTAACACTGACCTCATAGCCACATTTTGCTCCTTTGCTGCCTCCAGCCACACAATGCTCTGAAAAACCAGAAACTCTGCCTTCCATCCTATCTCCAGCAGCCACCCCAAACCTTTTGAGCCCTGGGCTCCTCACCTCCCCTGGCAGCACCTACAGCTCATCTGGTTTCTTTGGGGCTTCCTCTAACCCAGCACCTGATTCCCACAAGGATTTTGGGAACTTCTATTGGTGCCTTCTGCTCAGTGGGGTTAATTTTGTCCCACAGTTTAGGAAAGATCTTGCAGGAAGAAACCAGAAGCCGATGTGGAGAAACAGAACAATCAATACCACACAAGCATCATGTGTTTTAGGAGGAACCTTTGTAAGAACCCCAGTCATTTCTCCATTTCTTTAATGAGTTCTGTGGATAATTATACTTTCATCACAAATTCCAGTGCTCTCAGCATCTCAGAGCACAAAGATCCAGAACTGAAATCCACATTTACATAACTTTTTTTCATGCCTGGCTACAGGCTCAAACTTCTGATTCCAGGGTATAAATTCTACATAAATATTGAATATACTTCTATATATTCTACATCTATAGAGGGGATATACACAAGTATATATCGACTGTAATACGCTACAGATTATATTTATAGAATATATCTACAGATACTCTATATTCTACAGATAGATATCTACAGATATTCTATAGATAATCTATCTATAACAGGAAATCTGTAACATATCTACAGGCAAGTTTCTGTTGGAAGGTCTGTGTTGCAGAGTCTAACCCTTTGTTAATTAAAAAAGACACCACTCAAATTATATTTTAGTCTAGTCCTTCATTTGTGTCTTCACACTGCCTGCATTTCATTCTTCAGTCAGTTGCTTCAAGAACTCCGGGGAGAAAAATAATGAGTTGCCGTGAGGATATGCCTGTGCTCCTACTTAAGCTTTAAAGTTGGCTTCCAACAGTCGAATAAGTACCAGGAAAGTGGAAGGTTAAAAACTTTGCTTTTCATCTCTGCCAAAACAGTAAAAGAAAAATGAGATTGCTGAATAGCTGACTGACTGCAGAATCAACACAGCAGTGATCTGCCTGTAAGCTGCAAAGGGCAAACCCAAGGCATCTGCTTAAAAGCTTATGCCAACTGTGGGATAAAAAGTAAGGAAGCCACAATAAAACATAATTATTACAGGAGCTATAATTATGGCATTATTCTTTGTGTATTCAATGTTGTGCACATTAAACCTTGTACACTGTGAATATTTAATGATTATATGCTTACTCAGAGCCCTTTCATGTCTTTAAAATACACGCATTTTTCATGTATTAAGAAAAAATTACACGTAATTTTTGTCCTAAGGATCTGCAGTTGAAAGAGATGGAAGACATTCTGTGAGTCTTCTGCAAATTCAAATCTCAAAGCCTTGGAAGCTGTGTGTTTACAGCCACTGCACGCCAATTTTCAGTACTTTTTTGGAACAATACTCCACCGTCTATGACCTCAAGAAAACAAAATGTAACCTCTGAGTGGTCAACTGCAGCTGCTCTGTCTTGTCATCCGGAAGAACTTGCCATCAAAAGTAGCAGCAGGTCTCTAAGGAGTCTGAAATACTTTGGATACATGCAAACATCCTTCATAGTAACAAGGTGAAGATGTATTTCTGCACTAAGGAGCAGCAGGAAGGAAGATTCTCTAAGTGCCAACAGAGCAGAAAGCACAGGAGTTTCTACTAAACTGCCTCTCTATAAACCATGCACCCAGCAACCACGTACAGGGGACAGGTTTCAGTATGTAATGCAGTATTACAGGGCCAGACACAGAGTTTTCAGTATTTTATAAGGATATAAATGAAAAATTACCAGATTTTTCTGGCGTGCATTGAGGCGTTAGCACAGTAAATACTGGCAATGGATTTATGGAATTTTGCACGTTCCATCCTTACCTGAATGGAGAGCACAGCTTGATGTGTCTGGGCTTTTAGATTGGAAAAGACTGACTTTTAAAACAGCTTATTGATTTTTCTAGGGGGTCAGCATTCTGGGCTGTTTTAAGATTTCCAATGGCTTTGCTCAAAATTTGGCTTTTTCCAAACAGCCACCTTTCCACTTGTACCTACCAATCACAGGGAGGTCCAGCACAACCCATTTCTCACACATATAAAATATATTTGTTGTTAAATGACCTTTCTTTTTGTGTTTAGGAGATTACAATTAGTTCTCTTGGTTGCTTATTATGGTATTTTTCCAGGATGAGAGCTGACTGACATTTAATTTCCATATTTCTTTTTTCTCCTTCTTAAAAACAGGCATGACATTTCCTGGTGTTGTGCACCCATTTCCATCCTATCCATCCATTCCCCAGGATAACTGCTAACCATTCCAAAATCATTCCATGGGTTCTCCACGTAACCTAGATAAAGATCACCTGTCCAATTGATTAAGAAATATTTAAGCTATGACATCAAGTACGAGGGATGGTTATATACGTAATAAAGATGAAATATTGCTTGTTTTCAAAAGCACCGTGATGTTCTCATGTTTTTTATTATTACTTATTTCCAATTTATTACCTCAGCAACGCCGCCTGCTCTATCATTCCAGCGAGCCAGGGAGCACTTCTGATCCCCAGGATATGGTTTGTGGCCTTGAAAGGATATTGAGTTAAAAAGAAAATTAATGTGAACTAAATTAAGCCCCTCAATGCATGCCTCACTTTTTAAAACTGAAGCTAAATCACGGAACCACAGGCTCCCAGGTTGGAAGGGGACCTCAAGGGCGATGATGTTTGATAATGCTTCCCAAGCCTCCATGGCAATCCAGCCCTGAGCATTTGCTGCTTCTCTGTGCTGCAGCTGCTCCCAGTTCTCCATCTGGAGGTCTCCAGCCATCCAACACAAGTCCCAAGGTAAATCTCAGGCTCTGGGAGCTCCTGAGAAAGTAATTTAGATGCTTGCTAGAGCAGCTGATAAAAATAGGAGATTTCCTCATCCTGTGCTTTGTAACACTCCAGATCAGGGCAGAGGAAACAGAGAACAGGAGAACCAGGGAGAGGTTTCTGTGTGTCCTGGGTGACCCAGCAGATCAGAACACACCAAGCCCCATGTCTGGAAGCCAGACTTTACCTTTCCGTGCTCTAGAAAATGAGGAAGGGAGAGACAGAGGTGAATGGAGAGATATGAAGAGAACTTTTGCTTGTTTGCTGTGGTTATGGTACAACAGAACAGGATCCATGTAGGAATGTCCTCCATAGTGTTGCCTGGGGTCTCTTGACCATCAATTTCTTGTTCTCCAACTAGAAAAAGTCAGCTGATGTTCTCCTTTAGAGTCATGCAAACCATTAAAACATTGCCAAATGTAGTTCTGTGCAGAAAAGAACAGCAGCAGAGAAGCAATGTGGCCCCCCCAGAACACCTGGGTGTGTCATACACTGATTATTGATGCTAATTCCACACTCAGGTCATTCTTCAGTAGCCTTAACTACTTAAAGTAACTAAATGTATATAAAGAGGTCATTTACACTAGCCTAGTTGTTTGCAGAATTTCTTCAAGCAAGTTCCAAGTGCTCTGGGGCCAGGAATAGGAATTCTTTTCTGTTAAGAAAAAAGGATGTTGAACATAATCTTATTTGCAAATCTCTCCACTTCCCGGTCAGCTCTGGTGTCTGGGGTGACAGAAGTGGCATTTTTGTTTTGTTTTCGCAAAGCAATGAATGTTTTAACATTTTCCATCAGTAGTATTTGTAGTATCCAAGGTTGGCCTGTTCCATGGCCTTCTACCACTTGATATTTAAAGGCCTGTAGATAATTGTGGAATATTTTGCATATTACTTGGTGCTGTGTGTACTGTTCATAAATATGTATTACCTGGCACAGTGTGTGTACCAGTCATAAAAATTTAATGGTTCTAAGAATTACCTTAAGAAGAACAAAAATTGTACTGGATATTTGTGCGTTTATGAGCACATACACCCTACCCTTGTAGGTACATTTGCAAATGAAAAAGGAAATAGAATGGAAAAGGGATTTTTCTAATCACACCTTTGACAAAATAATGGCATCATTATCTTTCCTACATTAGGTAACTGCAGAATATTTCACTTCCAATGATTTATCTTCAGTGTTTGTTTCTGTAAAACCTTTCTCATACCTGAGCAAATTGCAAAATGTAATTTCAGAACTCTAAAAAATCTCCTAATTCAAGAATGTCGTGCTCTAAAAATATCTCTGTTATCAGGAGTTTCCAGGAAGTAGATGTAAAAAGGGAGAACTAATTCTTAGATTATGCAGTGTGCTGATACAAAATCCATTTGATTAAAAATACAGAAAAACTGTTTTTTTTCAACCAAGCCATAAATTTGATTTGTCTCCTTCCCTCAATTTTTAAACTCACAGCTCCAACTTGTTGCTTCATCCTGGCCTCTTTTATGCCTCCAAGTCTAATGGAAAAGATCTGTAGTCACCTCAAATGTGCCGTTTGTCACTCCTGCAGCACCAGCACCACTCAGAACTTCAAAGCATCAGGCCAGACCAAATTGGGATCCTTCTTTTCCAAAAGCGCTGGCTCCACGAGATAAGGAAATCTTCATTAGCTGCTCTCTTTATGGAGACGATGAATCAATTAAGGAATTCTGACTCCATGCAGCGAGGGGCCGGAATGTGAATGTACACCCGAGATAACTCAGTTTAAAACTTGTAAAACTTCCAGTGCTTTAGATACTGCTGATATTGGAGCTGGGTGTGTGAGAGCTCTGGGTTTACTGCTCTCGTGGCAATTTGCTTTTATTGAACAGCGCTGGGGAATGGCAGTAAGAGAGGCTGCTCACTTTGGCCCCGTGGAGCTTTCCTAGATGAAGGATTTGCTTGAGTGTTGGGGTTGGTTTTTTTTTTATTATTTTCAATCAAATAGTTCACAGATGAGAAAAATTCAAATGATGCACGGTAAACACTGCATTCCACAGAAAGCATCTTGTGTGATAAGACCATCCTTAGTTTTCATAAGCGGAAGGATTCCAATTCCCTTTTCTGGTGTTTGCAATCGAGCTACTGAGAAGATACTGCTCTAAGATTCTTACTGTGGGAAATAAATTCGAGTAGTTCATTTTCTGGAAGGCCTTGAATAAGTAGCTTCCTTACGCATTCATTCTTCAAAATTACTCAGTTTAATACAGTCAGTGCCACTGTTTTATTGTTCCCCTGTTAAATTTATTTTTAGCGCCAACATCCAAACAAAGCATTACTATAAACCCCCACGGGCTGGTTTGACTTGGAATTAAAAAAATGCAGCGTTAGCAGGGGCAAATGGGAAGATATTTTTAAGTCACACAGATAAATTAGGCAGAAGGAAAACAGGTTGCATTAGATAAGTTGAAATTTAGACCTGGTTCTGCAGTTCTCAGTAGCATTTTGCAGTAAATCTTAGCCTGAATAAATACAACAGTAGGGTGGAGTTATTAGAAATCTCCAGGTAAATTAGCAGCTCCATGCTCAGCAGGTAATGTGCAATACTGCCCAAGTTATTCTACTCAATGAAAGCGAAGACCCATCTAGAGAAAATTACACTTTGGCAAACTTTTTCTCAAAAAAACCCCCTATAACTCCTGATTAAAGATACTGATACCAGTTAAAGTCAAAGCACTCCTGCCTGTTTCCTGAAACAATTACTTATAAAGGGGCCATCACTGCAAATTTTACATGGGAAAGGAATTAATCTATAAAATATTACAGGGAAAACTTACCTAAGTGTGATATAAAAAATTATTGGAAACTTATTTTGGAAAAATAATAGAGGGCAGGAAAGTCTTGGTTGTTTTTTTTTTTTCTCTTAAGGAAAAGTGTTTGCTTCCGGAATTATGAATATGAATTTAGCATATGACAAAGTCACGATTACTCTCAAATTCACAGTGGGTAAATATGTGATTCATGTTTGGGGTTTTTTTTGCCACCTTTTCTGCATGTAAGCTGAGAGCAATATGGATACGTATGCAGTCTATACATGATTGTACAAATTAAGGTAATCCCTTGACAAAAACAGAAATAAAAATGGAATACTGAAACACATTTCTTGTCAACTAGGGCAAATATAAATTGTAACTTCCATGATTAAAGCCAAGTTTTGGTCTTAGTAACTGATACTGGCACCTGTATTGTCCTTATAAATATAATTTTTTGCAACACAAGGCTTAATGTCTTAATTACAGCCTTTTTTGCTTTCTCTGCTTCAGTCTTTGAACCTTTTCAGAAGAAATTCTGAGAATTTTTTAACAGTTGAAACAATTGCTGCAAATGTTGTGGATTACAGGAGAGAACTCTCAACATGACATTAAACAGGGCTGCAGCTACACAAAAACATCTGTGTGGTTCTCTGTTAGTCTATAAAAACAACCAAGCACTCCCAAAATCCCTGTCCAGTATGTTCTTTTTAAAAATAAGCATTGCAAACATACAGGGTGTCATATAGAACTCGGTTTCTGATAGTAAAATCTGGAATTGTGGCTCTAGATGAAAAATTGAGAATAAGCCAATGAGGATTTAAACAGAACTTTAAAATCTAAAACCTACAAATTGGAAAAGCTGTGGAAGGTGGCCTACAAAAGAGAAGTCCGAAATGTGTAAGGATAGAGGCAAAGCCCGCCCACCCCACATGCAGGCACTGAGATGCTGTTATTAAAGGTGCTGAGAGGAACTCAATTTCCAGGCTGGAAGCAGAAATATCAGGCATGAGAGGGGATTTCTGCAGAGACTCAAGTAACTGCTCTGGCTCACAGATATCGATCAGAGCATGCAGATGAAAGGCCAGACACAGAGCTGGTCTTACAGACAAGCCATTATTGCTGTCACAAAATCAAGACATGTCCCTTTCGCCTTTTTTAATTAGGCACTTCAGAAAATGTGGAGTGTACAGCTCCTCCTAATTTCACCAATAACTGCGAGTAAATTCCCTCTTCAGTTTAAATGCAGGATTAAGCTGGTTGCTGAATCAGCTCACTCTGCCTCTGCAACAGCTCAGACTGCTACAGATTTAGGGACTACTTCTTAGAGATGCAGAGTTAGTCAGAATAAATTCTGTCTCACAGTTCCCTCAGTTGCTAGGCCTTTTAGCTTTTGATTTTAAGGGACACAGGCCATGAATTGCAATAAATCAAGCTTCCTGTGCTCTTCTAACATTTATTTTCTTTCCATTACAGTTGTTTGGAAAGCAACTGTGGCACAGCAATCTCGCCAGGAAGCCCCAAAAGCCCACCTGGCTTCTGAAAAGCAGACATTGCTGCTTGACTCCAGAGTTAACTGGCCAGATAATTCACCTTATCCAGGGAATACAGATAAATATACTGTAATAGTGTATTACAGTGGATAGAGTATGTGATATTTTATACATATATTTATATCTATAGGATTTATATGGTGTATTTACTCTAGAGGGCAGGGCTGGGAAATGAGGGATGGAGGCATCATTTCCTTTATGTCCCACCCTGTTCCATATGGAAAGAATTGAACATGTTCTGGCTTTTCTGGCATTTATAATATAATATATATATATAATTACAGAAGTATCAGGAACTTTCTGGTTCCTGCAGACAATTAATGCCCAAATACACAATGTATCTGCCACAAACAGCCTCCCTCAGCAGATTCGGGGACGGGGCCATTTCATTAATCAGTGTTTGCCCGAGGCACAGCACATGAACTTCCCTAAATTGCTGCCAGGGTTCCTCGATCATCCTTTGGCTTCAGAATGAGAATTACTCCACAGACACCACCCCCCTCAGCCGAATATTCCCACCCTGGGAGATGTGCAGGACACGCAGCCCTCAAAGCTGCTATTAGGGATGCAAATTAAGTCTCCCAAGATGAGGTGCAAGAAGAGAACGTGGCTTGTTACAGACAGTAAGTGGTGAAGGAGATGTGGCAAAGGAGTCCAAACCTGCTTGTAAACTATCATTCCTTTAAGGCAGAATTTGACAAGAATTCTGAAAATGCTGTCAGGTAATTAAAGACAGATGCTACAATTCCTGACTTTAAATGAAGTCAAGACCATTTACCCCTTTGCACGATCAGAATATGAAACAAATATGATCAGAGAGGATTGTATCACACATGAGAAACAAGGGGTTATGTTCTGCATCCTTACTGCAGCTCTATTAAAATCCAAAACCTCATCCAGCCTAGGAAGGAATACTCAAAGGTTTCAGACCTTTTGGTTTCAAAGTGTCTTTGTATCAAAGGTACAGCTCTGCACACTGTGAATGAACAAACCAGCTGCATAAACTTCAGATATTTCAAGCACATCTTAGACTCAGAGATGATACCCTTCTCACTTTTAATTTTTATTCAAAAAACCATTGATTTTTCTTCTTAAACACATCCCCACACTCTACTGACCCATAATGCTCAGACATAAGAGTGAAGTGGCTGAAGTCTCCCAGCACTCACATCCAGATCCTGGGGAACCTCAGGTGGGGAATGTCTGCTTTCCATTAAAATCACCTCTTACAGTTCCATATCATGATCGTCAACAACTTAAATGGCCATTTAATTAAAATTCCATTTTGGAAACTAAGCCAGCAGCTCATAATCTACATTCTTTAAAATAAAAAAGAAGATGTTTAAATAAGTAATCCAGTATGAGTAGAAGGCTGAGATGCCTTGAGGAAGAGTATCAGAAGTCCTAATGGTCACTGCACAATTGCCAATACCAACTAGTAAAACAAATTCACAAATAAGTAGGTTAAAAAAAAAAAAAAAAACAAAAAACCCCAAACAACAAACAAACATAAAAGAGGGAAAAAATGCAGATGTTTAAGGCAAAACAATTTTTTCTCTACACATCAGGCCAGTGTGAGATGGCTTTTAAGACCAGCTCTGTCTACTTAAAAAGCCCCTTTCATACCTAACCTGCCAAAACAGCTCTCACTGATGAGTTATGCCATTGGAATGTGGTATTTTGATGTGAGATAAAATGTCATCCTATTTGAGAACATGTTTGGGAAAATAGCATGAGCAGCACTGAAGAGCAGCTCACTTTGAAAGCTACTACACTAAGGCAGTTTCATATGGAAAAAAAATGTGCTTTTATTTATTTTTACACATCACCTCCCACAAGTGTTAAGATTGTTCACCTTCTGGCATAGACTAAAATCTCTTGCTGACTTCAGAGACATCAAAGACTTACTGGATTCCACCACATGGCTTAGCTCTTGCACAGAATTATTTTGTAATAGTGGAGAAACCCTACTAAGAAGTGACCATACTTTATGCAGCTGAGAGATTTACTGAGGTGTTTTCGAATTTTCAAGTGCTGTATAATATAATTCCAGAATATAAATAACAATAACAGCTTCTAGAGGTTAGCCTGAGTTAATAATTTTCAATATGCTGCATTGGTGTTATCAGAATCACTGCACACCACCTTTGACACCTACAGCAGCAGTTGATGTTATTCCCACTTTTTGCCCCTCGGGATCATTTGTGGTCCTTCAGACCCCAACCCGGAGGACAGATTTGGCTCCAGCACTCACCCACACCAGAGCAGGGATTTATCACAAGCTCTTTTTACACAGCTCAGGCCTAATGCAAGTCACTGCTCCAACCTAAGATGGACAACTTGGCAACCTCAAGAAATGCACTTTTTCTATTCAAAATCTATTTCACCGATGGACGTCGAACCGCATTGCAAGACAGATTGGATGTTTATTTCCTAAAAGTGAATATACAGGGTAAGTTCAGGAGGAAGGAGAGAAGAGAAAGGGAGGAGGGAAAGAACATCAATAATTTAGTGTTGTCTTTGTTAATTTAATAACTCACTGAGGTATTCTATTAAAGTGTCATGTACTAAAAGCACCTCTTCAAAAGGGATGCCAAATTTTCTTCAGTGTCAAGGAAGTTTAAGCCTCCAAAACAAACAGATACCTTCGTCTAAGAGCATTTAGCTACTTTGTATTCTTGCCTCCTAATGTCTCGTGGGAATTGTTTTTAGTGGTAAAATTTTGTCTATAATGTGCAAGCATTGCAGCACTTTGAAGTAATGAAACCCAATGGACCCTTCATCCTTATTCTGTTTATGTTATATAATTATAAACTCATTATTTTTATATAAAATGCTATTCTAATCTAAAAAAGGATGCTACAAGATACAGCAAATCAATCTGTCAACTCTGCAAACCAAACATAAATCTGTCAACCCCACGCTGATGACAATTCTTGTTTGGAATGGAAAAGAGATATGACTTATGATCATAAATAGCAAAACTCAAAAATTAAGCTGAGCTGTTTTCCTGCCTCTTTTCCAAGAAAGACTCTGATACCTGAGCCCTGCTTGCTTCCACCTGTGCAGTATCACTGTCTGCACTGTGTGTGATCTCAGCACGACCACTGAGCCACTCCTGATAGTTCTTCACGTCACAGTCCTGAGCGTGGAATTCATATTTTAAAAGCCCTGATTACTGCCCTCCCTTATTCTGGCATTAGTATCCATCTTGGAAGCCCCTTTACTGTATATGTACTCAAATTACTTTTTTCAAAAGTGAATTACTTTTCACTTATATTTTCATTGCTCCTCATAGGCATCTCCTGAGGTATTTTGGCTAAATCGGTCAACAAAACTCTAAGGACTGTGTTCAGTCTTCTGTCTCTCTTCATCACAGTCACTATTAGAGGAACAATTTAACATCACTGGGGTTTCTTATCAACTGTGCCACAAGAGTCACTAAGTCACCACCACAGCCAGTCCTGTGGTAGTTAAGCGTCAGGAGGAGAATCTCTGTGTGCTCTAGGTTTGTTTTGCACTGAAAAAAAAAAGAGGTAAAGAGCAGAATAGGCCTCCATGGCAGCACAGCCATCAGTGGTACAAGACCCTCCAGCACTAGGAAATCTATTTTCAAAGCAGGAATCCCACATGAGAAATCCTTACTCATTCATGCAAGAAAACATTTTTGCTGTAAACTTCCAGGAAACTGAAAGCTGCTTGTGAGGAAGGATTGGTTTGTCTAGGAACAAATTATATGTGCAGGATGACAGCTCAGAAGTGTGGAGCTAGAGGGAACACAGGCAGCATTGCTGTAATCAACACTGATTGTTAATTTTTTTTTTTTTACTAAATTTTGTGAGACAAGGCTATATCCTGCCATAAGTATATTGTGCTTACTCCCTTGAGCCAAGGTCATATTTTATCCAGCAATGTAATTTTTCTGTTTAAACCTGCTGTCAAAGCACACTGAGAGACAAGTCTCAATACAGAAAAGGATGCAGTCGACCAATAAATTATTCCTCTGTATTACTACTCTTTTTTATCTTAAAGCTTCTCTCTTGCAAGAACTTTAAGCAGTTTATTTTTATGATGTTTTATTTGTTCTGCAGAATGCTGCTGCCGAGTGGTGTCTCCACTTCAGTTAATGCAGAGTAATCCTGTTATACAATACAAGCCTGTATTCTCCAGAGTTTCAAAGTAACAGCTTTTCTGTTCAGACTCCAGAAGATTGTATGTTTTCTCTGCTGCTCTTCATGCTTCCAGCTGCTCTGACAATGATGGTATTTACAGCTGGGGGAAAATGGTTGATATAACTACAAGTATCTGCTAGAGAAGGATTCAGGTTATGATGTGATATCACCTTGGTCTCTCTCTGACATGTTAGAGCCATCCTGGAATAAATCCTGGGTGAAGGCAAATTGCACGTTTCCAGTCCCACCTGGCTTCTATGTCCAGTCTTAACACTGCACATCTAATTCTGTTTTGAGGCAGGATGTGACTCGAGTGCAGGAAAGGACACATCATGATCAGAAAGAATTGCCTCACCTCTCACAGCCCAATTAATCCCATCTCCATTTTCACACCACGTCCTCAGGTCCCTTGGACAATACCTGAGGTGAGAGCTGCAGGGAGTGCAAGCACACAGCAGCCCTGCAATGGTGAGGTTCTGCTGCCTGTGCCATGCAGAACTGTGAAAGAATGTGAGTGGGACATTCAGCCAAATTGGTCTTTAGAGTTTTTAACCCCAGACAAAGAGAACTCATGTTGTGGTAAGAGCATAGCAGACCCACGGATGGCACTGCCTGCTAAAGGCTCTGTTTTAAACAGGTCCATCTAGCAGGGGGTCCAAGATTTGGAAGAAATGTTAACAATATACAGATAAAAGAAAAAGCCTTGCCTGCCCACAGGCAAACCCAGCAGGTCGGAGAGACCTCAGGCATAGGAAAACATCCCCAGTCTTTCCCAGATAAATGTTTCTCGGTCATAAATAAAATCTGTCATGAACTGCCCTGTTCCCACTGTCCCATTAACAACAAAAGGGTCCAGTTTATATTCCAGCCGTTTTTAAAGTCAGTTTATGATTTGTGTGTTCTCAGCACAGCTTAGCACTCAAGAAGATTTCTGAACAAGCCCCCTCAGTCTCTGGAGGATGCTTACTTCAGTAGTTTCAGATCTTAAAACAGTGTAGCTTAAACTGACTTCCCAGCTGACATTGTGCTACCTTCCAAAGGGTCTTTTTCTTCGAGCTTGTTTTTGGCTGTAATCAGCACCCTGGCAGTAATCTTATCACTGTCAATCAGAATGGAAATATTAACTGGGGAAAAACATGTCTGTTTAGGCATCCTTAGTTTCATCAACTCTCTAGAGTTTAATTATGAATAATTTTAACGTACAGGCAGAGATTTAGGAACTGTGTGAACAATACATACAGATAACAAAAGAAAAGACAATCAATAGTTGACTAAACAATAAGGGTCAGATGAACATTTTCGGGAAAAAAAAAGATTTAGTAAGTCTTACTCTTCAGTGATCACTTCTGAATAAATTCATACTATCACTAAAAGTAGTATAATTTATTTAGAATAAATGGGTGGAAAGGTAAGAGTCATGAACCAGCTTTTAACTGACAGCTCATCAGAACACACTACTGATAATGTATTTTGAAAAAGGCGTTAAGAAAAAAAAAATTAAGGTTGAAAAAATATTTGTAGATATGATGCTACACCCTCAAGAGTCCTGTTTACATATTGAGGCATGTTTTGTCAGCAGAGAAAAGCATATGAAATAAATATATCCCTGGTTTTCCATTATGCACAATATGATTTTACAGGAGGGGAATGCAGGAGCCAGTGGCCACCATTCCCTGCTCCTGTCCCATAGAGAGATTCCAAACTGGATTAAAATATTGGAAAGAGCACTTGAGTTAACAAAGCACTCTCACAGAAGTGAGGTGGTATTTTACTGCACTGAAGGCCATTGATGCATGTGGAAGGAACCTGGGATAGGGGAAGGTGTCCCTGCCCATGGCAGTGGTTGGAACTGGATGAGCTTTAAGGTCCCTTCCAACTCAAACCATTCCGTGGTTCTGTGTTCCCAGCCCACTGTACTGACTGGGTCAAAGATTTATGAGAGCAGGAGAACAGAAAAACACAGTGAATGCATTTCTAAGATTGCAGCATTATTCACTAAAAGCTCAGCAAAGCAACATAAACCAGATGTGAAATTACATACTAGGTTTTCAAGCAAAGCTCCAGCAGAAAGTTTAAGGTCTGGCTTCTCGCCCCTGAGAACTCAGAATCATCTTCAGATCTTCCTCAAAGTCCCACTTGTGATGGCAACACCTCTTTCCATCCAACACCTTGCCTTTCAGAGCACAAGGCAAGGGAAAGGTGTCGACCTTTGAATTCTTCTTTGGTCACCATTTACCAACACAAATAAAATCTCTGTGAAACACAACTCTGCTCTCTGCACTGCCCAAGCGCATTCTAGCTCTTCAGAAAATTATTGACCTTAAGAAATCAGATTTTTAGCTGGGTCAAAAACCCCAAAAGATGGACAAATATTATCTTTCCAATGGTTTCTGATGATACAAACAAGAAGCAACATCTACAGCACAGACAACTTTCAATATTCAATGTTTGGATTTAAAGATCTGATAACTTTTTTCTGGGCTATTTTTGTGCAAAAGAGAACCAGATGAAAGCATAGTTTACAAACTCCTGGGTCAGAGATTTCTAGTCCTTTCTCACTCTGAATTAGGTGAGGCTCACAGGAAGGCAGTTTGCAGAAAGAACTGATTCTGAAAAAGCTTTCATCAGCTGCACTGGGAAAAGATGTTTGAATATCAAAAAACCATTTTTCTCCATCCCCACAGCACCAGCTAACTCTCTAATCTTAAATCTTTAAAATAAAACATCCAAGGAATGGAAGGACATGCAGTTTGCAGGTAATGATATTCGGAGTGTACGTCTGAGATGGAGCAGATTAGTGAAGCATGAACCCACCAAGCATTCAAACTGAGATGGATGAAAAATTAGTTTGCATATTTTATATTACCAATGTATATGAAATACCAAGGAGGTAACGCTGATCTTACAAGCACTGACAGGATTTTCTGTACAAGGAAAGTTCTCCTCACTTGTTTGTGCAGTGCAAGGTTCTGGTCTTCAAGTACAGAACGTCACCTCTGGCACTGAGAAACATGACATCATCACATCTGTGATGAACAAACTCCAACCTTCTTATCTTTCACAGTCATTAGAAGCCTAAAAGGTGCCAAACATCCAGAAGCCCTCTCAAAGTAATGTCTTTAAACTGTGCATGAGGATTGTTTGAGAACTGCAGTTTCAGTCTACTAATTGTCAACTGATGTGTTTGTTCTTTGGTCTACAGAAAATTAGTAAAATAGATTTTACTCCAATGTTTTCCCCTTCGAATTTCCCATTTGATTGTTATGATTCTACAATAATAAATTGTGAAAAATAGTGAAAAAAATACTGTTATGCCAGAAAACACTATAAAAAGGCAAAAAAAGTGTTTCTCCTAATCTTAAAGAGATAGTCAAGTTTTATATGGCTATAAATGGAATTACATCACAAAATGTGAGAATCTATTCCTAAGTGTAAAAGCTGAAAGCCAAAAACTGTTCTAACAGTCCCATATCTAGCAAAGAAAGAGGCAGAAAAATTGTGAAACTCAGCAGCTGACCTATCTCTATTTGAAAATAATTTCATCCTTTTAATAAAGCAAAGGTGACCATCAATGTGTCAGACGTTGTTCAATATGACCAAAATAGAGACTGCATTGCATCCATTTGAATGAACCAAATTCAGTCCTCTGCCATTTATCAATATTGTCAGGAGACTGACCCAGTTCTAGCTCAGTGGAAACAGTGGATTCATATAAAAAATTATTTTCCTTTTCTTTTTCTTTGCGTAGCCAAGGAAAAACTAGTCAAGAATCTGTAAGTGGAATTTCTTTTTGTTCTATCCCATTAATTCAATTACAATTCTAAAGACTGTTTTATTAATAACATTCAGCTTCTTTAGCCAGGCTTCCAAAACAAATTAAATTAATTCTTTTTACCACATGACTTCTACATTGTCTCCTCTATCAGAAGAAATTTAATGCAGATCCATAAAGCTGGCTGGATCCTAAGCTGCTCTCAAAGCTCCCAACACTGCGAGGAATTGTGTTCCTGCAGCTCCACTGAGTCCAGTAAGACAGAAGAGCTTGCAAACTCATCTACAAAATCCCTTCTCTTTGCTTATCCCTGAAATTGTTCAGCGTTTCCCAGCTCCAAACAGCAGACAAACATAATCCTGTCCCTCTAGGAGAAAAGTAAATCTTTACAATTTGCTCAGTTTAAGAAATCTTCGATATCAATGAGTATAATACTGAGATTTACCACATCATCAAGTTCCAAAGCAACAATTTTATTTCCATCCATTTATTCCTTCTAGAAGTTCTAGTATAGTAAATGCTACATAATCTTTTTAGACTTAAATTTCAGCTCTTTTAAAAGAGCTCCTCAAGTTTGAAGAACTGTTTAACCACTAATTACCATTATATCTGTGTGGCAAATGGATTTTTAAAGCTTACTTTAGTCACAGACAGAGAGATAGGAAAAAATGGTTTCAAGAAAACACATTTGTGCTAATTTGAAGAGAACTGTTGTGTCACATCACCTTTAGCTCCAAACCCAGGGACTGCCATAAACTTCTGCTCTGCCGCTAAAACTGAAAATGGGAAATGCTACAGAGAGCCCAGACATGTCCCTAAACACATAAAAATTGTCAGAAATCCCCCTGCATTCTGCACTGTCCTTTCTGCACCTGAGATGGAAAAGGACATGTTGGGGTAGGTGAGGTTCATTGTTAGACTTCCTCTGACTATGCTAAAGGATGATGGAAATTACTCAGGGTGCTTTTCTGGCACATGACAAAAGATCTCTCACATGGTCATAGGAACTTCTACCAAAATCACCAAGTTAAGACATTTTTGCCCATTATTATATTTACTTCAAGCTTTAAGAAACTGATAGAACCACAGATATTCCTACATATGTGCAGTCACTGGATCATTTTTTTCCAAACTCTTTTCAGTTCCTGATTGCCTCAGTGCTGGAATATTTCAGCTGCTTCTGTTCACCTTCCTGACCCTTCTGGGCTGCCAACGTCCAATTTTTGACTGCTCTAATTTCTGTTTGTCCAACACTTACATTTTCATCCCTGTTTGATGAAACACGACTTTAGTTCAGGCTGTACAGAGAACAGAGGAAAAAAGAAAATTCACTAAAGTAGGAAAGAATAGTCAAAGCCTGGGTAGCAGGTTAAAAGGGCATAATCAGTTCCATAAGCAGGGAGCTAACAGAGCCTCAGCTCAGCTCAGCTCCACGCTGAGCTCCCAGGGGGGCACTCAAATGTCTAAAAAGGGCTGAAGCTTTTCTCACACTGGATGCATTACTGGGCTCTCCCTTCCATGCAGCTTCACATTATCATCAAAACTTTTTAGGATTCAAGACATTTCTGCCTCTTGTCAGCTTCTGTTGGAATCAGCCATGAGCTTCCAGAGGGACTCTGAAGATCAGGAGTGGGCAGTCAGAGAGCCAGGAAGGTGTGGGACAGGATGGAGCCAAAGGGAGGTGACAGACAACAAGAGGGGAAGTGGGAAGTTGAGGGCTTTTAAAATTATTATTTCATCTCAATGTTCTTTTGATTGTACAATCATTCATTCTTTCAATTTGAAAAATAAATCAATTCACTTAAGCTTCTGGTTTCAAGCTTTGGAGATAAAAACAGTTTCTCCTTCTTTACCTTTCTGAGTAAGAGACACATTAAAGGGGAGTGAAATAGAGAGACATGGGATCTTATTATCACTCTTTTACCCTTCTGCTCAATACATGTTTCCATCCCATGCTTAATTTGCAATTCAGTACACTGCTTACTACTCCTTGTACTGATCTTTTAAATTATTTAAGAAAGTAATTAGATAGATTATAATGTCTGGGTAGAATATGGTGCTCTTCAGTGCTGCTTTATTCCCTACATATCCATCCATAGCTGCAAGTTCAAGTTAAAACCTTTTTCAGTATTATCTGCTGGAGAACCCCACATCATCAACTCACTGCTTACAGTTTATCAAACTGTCAACCTGTGGGCATGACTTTGGTCATTCACAGCCTTGGCTGAGTGTCAGTGAATGACAAGAAGTGAGACACCCTCTGAATCTGTGCTTCTCAAGCCAGTGAGCCATCAAACATCTTTCATGGCCCCTCCAGTCTCCCGAACTAAATTCCATTAAGGTAATACTGCTGCTGCCTGATTAATTCATTTTCCTATCATTTCCCACTGTAGTGTACCCCTCTTGCTTTATTCCACCATCTGAATATTTCAATTTTACATATTTTGCTTCCCTACTGAGTTGCTTCTATAATTTCCCCATCTCTTTTGCTGTACATTGCTTTCATGTTTCCTCCTGCTTCTCCAGATCTCAGTCTTTTGAATCATTTCAGTCCCCTCTGCACATGTTCCACTTTTATACTGCAGGATGCTCCCCTCACTCCCCTGCATCTCTTCATTCCAGGCGATCATGGACTGACTCGGGCACAAGCAGCAAAACCAGCAGGAGAAAAGTCGGTGTTCAGTGTACCAGGTAACACAGACAACAGAGAGGCTCTGGCACACCTGGGGGAGAGGCACTCACTAAAAAATCGTGGCCAATGGTGCATCCACTTTGTCATCCCACACAGCAGCTCTCACATGGCTGATGATAATTCACTTTGTTGGACAGGTTGAGAACAGAGCAGGCTCTGTTTACCTCAGAGACATCAGCCCAGGCACACCTGCCGCTGGCCAGAGCTGGGAACTCACAGCCATTAGAGGCAATAAAATCATAAACCCCACGAAAGCTGGCCACAAATAAATAGCAGGCATTGCAACACATCTCTGAAGAGGAAACTGGTGACAGCTCCCTGTGCTGCCATTCGCTTTCAAAGTCACAAAAACCCTTTTGAACCTCTTGTATTCCCCTGACTAATGCCATCATTATTTCAACACTGGCTGTTCAGAGTGAAACAGGTGCTATCTTGTCAAACGAGCCTCTCAGCTTTCATCATCCCGGAGTTCTTCACTGTGTATTGTTAAGCTGACAAGGTTTTGGGTTGCCTGGATACCAGGTCATGCTGATATAACTGCTAGTGATCTCTGCATAACCAAACTTTGTTGGTGAGACGCGGGAGAGGGGAGGAACAGCGTGGAAGAGAATTGTTTTATTCCCATGTCATCCTCCCAGCAAAAGAAGTTCCCTGAGTTTATCTCAGAGGGCCGTGGAGAGAGGGCTGGTGGAATGCTTCCAGCACCTGATTAAAATGATTCACTCATTTTCATTTTTTTAAGCCAGCATTTCTAGTCTCATTTCTAAAAGCTTTTCTTCCTCGCTACTTTCAACAGTCTGCTAGATTCCTAAATAGAAGGGAGAGATTAATCTGTGCTAAATTACTTGATGCAGGTTTAAAATTATTCTGGCAGAAAAGTAGAACAAAGTTTGCCCAAGGAAGCAAAGAATGGAGCATCGACCCCCCTCCTCCAGTTCAGAATGCAGTGATGAAAATACCCCAGGAGCTGCAGCACCATCCAAGTCACAGAAATACTTAAACTCAGTTGAATCAGATTTTTGTTCTGAATTTTCTTTATCTCTCTCTCAGGACAGATGGCTCTCAGAAATAAATGTTTTTCAGCCACATGCTTGCCTAAACTTTCCCACGAAATTTTTCTGTAAACATGATGCTTGTAGAAAGATTGTTATAGGATTGTTTGTTTTATGTAAACTGGTTTTTGCTTTTCATAGCAGTGAGGTTTTATTTATAAGGCATCATTTTCCACTGAGATGCTGGAGGCTCATCTTGTTCTTGTCCTGGGACGAGAAGGTTTTTGACAGTATTGCCTTAGACAGAAAAAAGCCCAACCTCACCTGAAATTTCCTGCCCAAAATCTGTGACTGAATTCCTTTAAAATGTTTAAAATTTGAAGACACAAACTGTAAAACTCCAAACTTCTGAAGCCATAAACAAAGCAGGAAATCCATCTTCATCAATGGCACTTGTTCTCCTGCAGCCAAATAAAAAGGATTTGCCTAAATAATACACTTTGGCAGCTTACTCAGGCATATCAATTGAAATATTGAAGTTGATTGAAATGCTCCTCAAGCCTTTAATGTTTTAAGGTAATGTTATATGAAAGCCATCATCTATCACATGCAAGTTTAGAACCAGGCAGGCTTAGCCAAGTAACAAGTTTTCCTTGGATGATGTCCTGATGATTTTGGGCAGGCAAGGTCTAGAGAAGTCATGAAAACCACTTTCTCTCAAATGGAGAGAAAGATGTCCAGCCATGCACATAGTTCATCCAGTCTGCTAATTAATAGGAATCTTCTCAGTACCTTCAAGACAGTTATTATTAAACACAGCAATTAAAAATTATGGAAAAATGCTCTTGACTAC
The DNA here is from genome assembly GCA_013396875.1 of Vireo altiloquus. Classification (NCBI taxonomy): domain Eukaryota; kingdom Metazoa; phylum Chordata; class Aves; order Passeriformes; family Vireonidae; genus Vireo; species Vireo altiloquus. The sequence goes on from VZRF01003303.1 coordinate 430,953, forward strand.
AACTGGCAAAAAAAAAAGATGCTAAATGGGTTGTTTGCATTTCCAACCAAGCAAATAAAACTTCATTCAGGCCGTGGGTATCATAAGAAATATAAAATTAAAACAGATACAAAGAGCAGGCCTGCAGGACAGGGGAAGGAAGGGAAATAAGAGAAAAAAGAACCTGGTGTGTGGTGGAAAGGACAAACTGAAAATTAAATGATACAACAAATTTGATCCAAAAGATGTGATTTAACATGAATTAATATAAAGAAATCACAAGGAAATTGGTGAGTTCTTTTACAAATCTCAAACCACACTGAATGGATTGCTGCTTAAAGGGCAACAACTTTGTTCTCATGGCTTCAGCAAAACCTTGCATTGCTGTCATTCAGAGAGGGAAGCCAAAATAGAGAATTTGAGTCAGAGTTCACATGTGAGTGCATCCCAGACCTGATGGAAGGAGTTCATTTGACCTCCTCCTCCTATCACTGCTCTACAGCAGGAAAACTAAAAGCCTGTGCAGGGAAAACAGTGATGATGTAACTTTACAGAGCAGCAGAAGATCTTTTCAGAATTGCAATTAAATAGGAGGAAAAAAGATTTGAGAAAATGTAACATCAAGTGACTTCCTACCCAAAACCTTTCGAACTTCCTGAACATGACCCCATGGCTCCAAAGTAGAGCCATAAAATTCCCCCAGCCCCTGATGGGCAATGCTAATAAGCATGCAACTTGCAACACTTTTTAACATGTATTTTTAATTTAATCCATTAGAACCACAAAGGAATAATGTATTAAAGTGATAAGTCTGTACATTCAGTAAATAAATATCAAAGTGAGAGTCATGAAAGCTTTAGGAAAAAAAAATACAGTCAGAAAAGAAAAAAAAAAAGAAAGAAAATTAAAGCCCTTGAAGGAATACATCACAGAAAAAAATAAATTGATCTACTAAATTAATTAAGTAAATTGATTGTAAAAATTTACTACCCTATGCAGTATAGAATAAATCTCATGGGAGGTAAGTTAGCAGAGTCAATTTGAGCCTTTCAACCATGAGAAACTTGTAAAGCACCTCATAAACCCTCTCAATAATATCATAGAGGAAAAATAAAAACTTTCTATACAAGCTCAATACCTCAAGCAATAATCTACAAAGTACCACCCTGCACTGCATTTTGCTACATGCTCCGAGCCTGTCCATTTTTATTAAATTCAAAATAAAAAAATACATGGTTCCTCCAAAGCACATTTATTTAATTATGCTCTCAGGATATGAAAATTTTAAAATAAAAAGGATCTGCTTGTTCTCTTTCTTTCAGTTGACTTGTTGAGGCTTTTATTCATTAGATATAAATAAAATAATAACTTCAGAACTCAGCACTTTTGGGAAGTGAGTACCTTTCTAAATTTCCTACCCATAGCTTCTGACAGAAGAACTGCCTATGAATAATAACCAATTCCTCTTAATCAGAGAGCCATGAATCACAGAAACAGCTATTTCTAGAGCAATCACAAGAGATCATCTGGATAAATCCTCCAGTTTAGGGTCTGACAGCAATACCTGGGTTATCACAAAGAGAAATTTGTCTTATATTTACAAAAATTACCTGTAAAGGACTTGTCAAAAGCTCTTCCCACAGCAAAGTATCAGCAGCCATTATTTCTGTTGGTTAGAAAAACTTGCCTAACCCAAATCTCCCTTATAATAAATTATGCTCATTTATTTTCTTGTTCTATCTCCTTTCCCCACCAGCTGTACAGAAGAACTGAACATCATCCACTTAATAATCTAATATGTGCTAGAAAATGTTATCATGTTCCTTCCTAATCTTCTAAAACTAAACAAATCCCATTCCTTCATCTTTTCATCATTTGCCAGTTCTTCTGGGAGGATTGCTCACAGTGTCTCACAGCTTTGAGGAGATTTGATCTTTTTCCAGTTAACCCAGCAACAGACACAAGGAAATAATTTCTAAATTCATAAAGAACCGGTTGTGATCATGAAAAGCACTTCAGTCAATGCTTCTAACTGATATGCTAATTAACAGAGATAACCAGTCTTAATCAAACTAATTACACTGCAGATTAAAGGTATTTGGAATTTAACACAGCTTCCCCTATGTATCTACATTACATTATGGTGACCTTAAGCAGTAACCTGGAATAAATAAGCTAATATGTTTCTTTAAAGAATTCTTAACACATAATTTAACTGCAGAATGTAAAAGGCAAGCAACGAATAAGGAGACATAATGGTTGTTATTATTTCTGCTCTTGTTCAAACTGTGGGGGGTTTTACATGAGGAAACCTGACAACAGTCTGAGGTGCAGAATGATAAAATGATGCCCTATAAAATATCCTCTGTACCCATTTTTTTTCCTTCTGCATTATGTTCAGTTTGCTTTTGCATTCTCACAATAACAAATGCCACGGCAGGATCAGAGTGTCATTGACACCAAGAGGTTTCCATGGTATAGAAAAGCAGGAGTATTAAACTGTTAAATATCTCTAGAACCTGGCAAGAAAACAATGCAGTCATTTTATTTTAATTGCTACCTGCACATTGTCTTGTAAGGTCAATTTGAGATGCATTTATTTAAACTAATTAACCATCATACTTGTAAACGTGGTATTTGTTCTTCTGCAGAGAATAAGAGTTGAGAGTGGTAAGGCAAGTACAGCTTCTCTGCACTACATAAATTAATACCCATGCATGGACATGCATGGAAGAAAAAAACTACAGGAGAAAGGAATGGTGGAGGAATCCCTTCTGTATTTTTCTATTACAGCAGTAAATGAGGTAAAAACACTGAACATTTCTCAGTGTTCCTGGTACAACCCTGGTATCAGCCATGAAATGAGAAAAAAAAGTTGATTTCAGATGGAACTGAATAATGAAGCCATTGTCACCTTTAAGCTGATTGATCATGTACCTAAACTTGTCTTCCAAGAGCAAGTTTAGTATCTTTAGGCCAAATCAGAAGTTATATTTAACAGTGTAAATTGTGCCCACTTGGATTCCCTTTAAGTCCTTAGGTCTCACCCTGTTCCTTGTGAGATGTGCAATAACATGAAATGTTTGTAACAGAGGACATGCCCATGTGAAGAGGCAAATTAAATGCCTGATTAAAGAAGTTAGTACCCTCACTGTTTTTTCTCATCCTCTTCATTAATTAGCTTCTTAATTACTCACTTGTTCAAGCAGCTTGGTAACAGAACACATCTGCACCAGCTGTAATAGGAGCTTTTACTTGTACGGATACAGACACTTGGATTTAGATTTCTTGACCTGTTTTGGATTGATTTCCCCTCAAGATGTGTATCCCTTGCCAAAATCCAGGCACCTGGTGCCACGAGAGGTGATTGGGATGCTGATAATGGTTGGGCACGCATGGCACAAGGCACAATGCAGAGCTGTGTCCTCCTGAGCTGCAGCTGGGGGCAGAGGGACAGTGTGGGTTGTCTAAAACAGCACCAGACCATAACCTGAGTCACTGTCAGCATCCACAACAACCAGAGGAGCTGGAGATTAATGGAAAGACACACAAAGTGGGGAAGAGCTGATGGCTGCTTGGATGATGCTCTTGTAAGTGTCAGACAGGTTCACCCAGGCTCTCAACTTCCAGCACAGCAATTCCAGTGTAACAATGCACAGAAAGGATTGCACTAAGAGCAGGGAATGGCATTAGAATGTCATAATTTCTAGATTTTATCCTTTGATTAAGTTTTTCCTGTACATACATTCTAGATATGCATGTTGGGTCTTTAGGACAAGTAACAGGATTAATCCAACCCCTATTTCTATGTAAACATTCTTTTAACAGGCAGGTGAATTTTTGAAGTCTATCTCAAAGCATCAATTGAATTTTCTGCCAGCTCAGAAAGTGTTTTTATTCTGTCCTTTCACTTGCGTAAAAAGGCCTCTGGCTTGAACATCCCTGTGAGCCAAGTAATCTGTTCAGAGCTACTTTCTAACAAAAGTCAGAATTTCCTGCCATTTTTTTTTTGCTGATCTTTAAAGGATATCAAAATGAGAACTGAGTTTCTAAGAGAAAGCTGAAACACACACAAATAACCCAGAGTTAAAATGCAGCTGAACAGCCACAGGCAGCAAGAAGAGGTGCAAAATGTCACAAGGCAGAGACACTCCTGTAATTAGGAATTTCTTAAATCACACCAACCTATTGAAAGTAAACATAACCCTCAATCCTAAATGACCCTGTTACGTGTTTTGTCAGTGCAGTCAGTGTTTGCTCTCTTCTGTTTAATGGGAATCTGGGAAGGTCACTGAAGCTGTTCTGATCTGTCTTCCTCTGAGGAATCGTGTCTATCTAGAAAAATTACTCCAAAAGTCAGATGTAAACTTCAGTGCAACAAACATTTCCTAAAGCAACAAATAAGGACATTCCTACTTTAAGAGATAATTACTCTGGCCACCTGTCCCATCTGCATTCCAGTCCTGAGTATCAGAGGATCAGGAAGAGTAAAGAGGACATTTCCTTGGACACTGTGGTTGACTAAACACCAATCCATCACTTCAGTAACTTTAGCTCTTGCTGATTATGCTATTGATGTCTGCATGTAACTACTATGGTAATGTGCTAACTACCATAATATATTGACTACTATAATATATTGACCTTTTTGTTGATAAAAAGTTCCATGTGCAGGAAATAATTTTCCATTTTCTGACATCATTTCTGATGACCTTCTCTGTCACCCTTCAGTAAACTACAGCAACTCTATGAACTCTGTTTTTCTATTAACCTGGTTAATAAAAGGTTCAACACAGAAAACTCCTTAATTCCTAGATTGAGTTAAAAGCGTTGAACAGCTTGTAGGAGTAGCCAACAATGAGCTGCCAACAGATAAAGGCTTGTAAGTGTTCTACAGCTGCTTCAAGCTAGGAAGCATTAACCTTAAAACTGGACTGGAAATGAAGTACCAAAAAAACCAAAAGAAGGAAAAACCAAAATGCTCCTACAAGATCCAACAGCTTGCAAAGGAAGCTTCTGATAAACACAGGCTCATCAGCAGCCTCATCAAATGCCACTCTACTGAAAAACTAATTTTGATTTTTTTTCCCTTATTCTGAATGACAATGAGTTTGTGATGAAAAAATAGCCATCCTTCCCATAGGTTATGAATGTCATCGAAAGAACACTAATGCCAAAAATCTGCTTTAATTATTGCATCTGATCATGGTTCATTTAACCAATTAAAAAAGTTAAAAAATAAAGAAAGTCACGAAGCGTCTGTGTTTTTTCACATCAACAAAAGCACTCAAGTTCTACTCTGAGTTTACCATCAGTATCTTCTGAAGAATATCTGTAGTGAATCACTCCAAGAGAAGCAGCATTTTGTCAGTGTCTGCCCAGCTGCACTTCTTGCCTCTGTGAGCTGCTGATGCCCAACATGAACAGGGACTAAAGGCAGAAGTGAACAGCTGGTCTCATTTACCACTGTGGTTTTGGGGTACTGTTTAATGGGAGCTGTGCCCTGAACCAGCTTCCTCTTCTCAGAAAGCACCTCACTCATGAATAGTCCTCAAGACACAGCACCTGTTCAGGGTCACTGCAGCCCCACATCAGATAAGCCATTTTCCTCTTAGATGTCACTGCAACTTGAGAATAATTATCCAGTACAGGTTAGCAGCATTACCTGATTCACACACATCCTCATTCTCCTTAAAATCCACGTCTGGGCTCACTCCTTAACCTACCTGCAACCCTTCCAGCCCACCCATCCTCCTTCTGAGCCTCTATAATACATACTTAGAAAAAATTCTTATTACTGATCTTTTATCTTCATGATCTTTTATTTACATCAGCTAAAGACACTGTTCAAGTGATATTTATATTCCTGTGATTTCTATCATCTCATTGTAGGAGATGACAAGTTGATTGCAAGATGTGAAATTCATCTACATAAAACCCTTTGTGAGGATGCACGGGAAGGTGAATCTCAGTTACAAAGTAAATTAAAACATACTGCACTGGAGCACAATGAGAGAACATGTCAGAACATGCAAAGGAAAAAGCAGCCCTGTCATCATGACAACTCTAAGCTTCAAAGGTGCTGCTTTTCATTCCATCACCTTCGCCATCAGAAAATTAATATTACAGAATCATAGAACCCTTTAGGCTGGAAAAGCCCTCCAAGAACATCAAGCCCAACCCATTCCCCCAGCACTGCCAAGGCCAGCACTGAACCACGTCCCCACGTGCCACATCTGCATGTCTTTTAAATCCCTCCAGGGATGTGGACTCCACTGCCTGTTCCAATGCCTGACAACCCTGGAGGGCTGCACCTCCTGTCAGGGAGTTGTGGAGAGCCAGAAGGTTCCCCCTGAGCCTCCTTTTCTCCAGGCTAAACACAATCAGCTCCCTCAGCTGCTCCTGGTGCTCCTTTCCAGATCTGTTCCTTTCTCTGGACATGCTCCAGCCCCTCAGTGCCTTTCCTGGAGTGAGGGGTGCTGATCATTTACATTCCTCATGTCAGTGCTGTCCAAGGATCTCCATCCCCACCTGCCCCAAGACAGGAGATCCAAGGAGCTCCTTAGCCCAGCCTCTCTCAAACTCTGCTGCCCCCAGGCTCATCTCTAGGGAGCCTGGTTTCATCCCTTTCCCACTTCAAATCCAGTGCAATACGAGGGTAGAAATTCTCTGAACAGGAAGTGCTTTGAGGAGCTGGGAGATTGTGCCAAGCTGACCTCTAAAATTACAGAAATTGGCTGCCTTCATTTCAATTATGGTTTATGTGTGACACCCTGTAACACCCCATGAAACCATTTTTGTGTTGGTCTGTTTCAGAACTCAATATATTTGACCCCATTAAAGAGGGATTCTGTTCTCCAAACCTATGAAATAGTGTTCATAAACATACCCATTAGGAAACCAGAAGCAACCTGTTTAGCTGGGAACAGCCTCCCAGAAAAGCTGATCCAGCTACCAGTATTTTTCTCATCTTTATCGATACACTTATTATTTCTATAAAACTTCATCCTGTTTGTTGTAATTGCTGGTGGCTGTAATTCTCCAACATTAATCTTTCTCAAATTATGTGGAGTTACTGTGTTTATTTTAATCCATCTCTGGTTACGCAGATCTCAAATATGTCATTTCATGCATCACCATATTTGCATTTGCACCCTGATCCTTCCGTGTTTACAGTTCCAGTTTCAATGGGACAGTTCACAAATCTCTCAGCATACAGACAGATGATCAGAAGTGTCACATTGCTGCAGCCTAGAGAGTCCCCACGAGTCACCTGAGCCATGACAGCTGACTCTGTGTATCCTCTTAAGCTGCTCGATTTACCAAGCAAATCATATAAACTGATTTATCTTCAAGGTTGTCACCAAAGGCTTATAATTATGTATAACAAAAATAATTTAAGCTACACATTATAGTTTGCAACTGGAGTGAGGAAAGAACAAATGCATCATTACTAAATCTCACAACAACCTTTAGTTTCTATTACAGTTTGCTGACAAGGACCATCACCCTCACAGCATAGTGGCTTTGTTCTCCCTTAAAAGGGAAGTGTGGTTGCAGTTTTGGATTCAGAGTTGCTAATATTAAGATGAAAATTTTCCAGTGAACTTCTCCAAATCCAGAGAGCACTGAAGCAGAAGTTCTGGGATGGGGAAAAAGTGAGGAGCAGAGCACTGGGCACTGCTGACCCTGCTTGGGAGCCAGTAAGAGATCAAAGTCAAAACAGGTCATGGAACAGGATAACCCAAAGGAGGCAAAGAGGCCACTGGAAGTCCAGCAGCCCTTGATTATGTCACAGTGTTAAACCATCTGCAGTGTGAAGTGAGGTTAGGCCAACAGCTCTTGAGGGGAGTTTTGTGAGGTCTGCCCTGCACCTCTGGCTGCACAAATTATCTTGAGCCTTTCCTCAGCTGCAGTGTCCCGAGAGGCCTCTGTGCCTGGCTCACAGGGAGCTCCAGCACCAGCCAGAAGCTGAATGACAGGAGAAGGGAAGCTTCAGGAAAGAGAGAGAGTGGGTTTTGCCTTTTGGCTTTAACACAAAAGCTCACATTCCAGAGAGCAAGCTGATAAATTCTGCACAGAGCCTGCAGCTGTCCATCTGCTTTGGACCAGCTCAGGGCATGCTTTGAAGGACACAAACCCATGGATGAAAAGCACTTCCAGGAAGGCTGGAACATCACTACTCAGGTAGCACCATGATGACAAGTCATACAAAGATGCTCTGTTCCTCTTTTGACTTGGGTGGGGGGAAAAGAGCAGCTCAGGAAACCAAAAAATCTCTAGAAAGGTCTGTGACAAAACAAAAACAGACCAGGGAACTCCCAGGCAAGGTGGGATTTTGCTCCTTCTCCTGGGCTGGTTACTGCAAGTATGATCTAGTGCACAGAAAGGCCTCCTGAAAGAAAGGCCAATTTATGGATTGTGGCTTTGAAATGGGCAGGGGAAGATGGATTGAAGAGATGATGGATGGAAAGATGAAGAGAAAAAATGTGGAAGGTAAAGGAAAACTAAGACATGTAAGAATCAATAAGGAAGTAGTAAGTATTTATATAATAAGGCTGGAAAAAAAGTGAAGACTACTAAGAAAATAATTATCAGCACTGGAAATTAATCCTAGTATTTTCTGCTGCACTTTTCAGTATTTTCCACTTCTTTAAGTCTTCCTAGCACACCATCATTCATTCTAATTCTGGGATTTCTGCTTAAAAGCCAATGAAGCCTTGCAGACTGGTTTTCATCTTTTTAACTGGATGAGAAATACATCTCCGATGTCTCTTAAGTGGTTGCTTACTTTCAGCTCTTTATTCCTTTATTCCTGTGACACTCTCCTTCAAGGACTTTTCTGTATTAGAAGGCACTGAATGACAATCAATTTAGTGCACTTATCACATTTGTACTGGCTAGATACTCTCCAGATTCCTGAGCAGGGATAATTCTGCTCTCAACGAAGGCAGATCCAGTATTTTTGGTGCAACAGTAAGAACATGTTATTTAATAAGTAAAAATTCTTCCCAGGAGATTAAAATGAAAACCATGAAGAATTGGTTGAGATGGCAAATGGCTACAAAATTTTATTTGAAGTTCTGTTTTCCCTCAGCAGCATAATTCCGTGTGACAATTTGAGCATGAATCTGACTATAATGCAAACACTTACAATGATTAAAGTATTTAGATGAAAAGTCTTCCTAATTTAACAGACATTTTTGACATGAAGAGAAGGCGTAGAAATCTACAGTGGGGGTTTAAGGGGAAAAAAAGTGAATATATCTCAGAATCTTCATTTCCTGGTCACTGCACTGTTGAACTGTTCCCATTTTCAATGGCTATTTGGAAAAATTAAAGCCAAATTTTATGTTACAGTTTTAAACAGTGACCTTATATGTCCTGCCACTGTAAAACAACGTCTGATGCGATTTGCTGTGTTCCCTGTTTAGCGATTCTGATTATACATTAGATCTGTGCACAGGAACAAACAGCAGTCAGATAAAATCAATGCAGCAACAAGATTCCTGTTTAAATGAAAAGCATCTCGACTCTGCTTTGCCATGCAAACAATCACTGAGTGGTACTTTTTCTCAATGCCTACTTATGATGCAAGACAAAATGGGAAAATCAATGCCGTTCAACTGAGGGAGCTTTGGTGTCTCTCTGCAACCCCAGCAAACGACCCATTCCTGTTCCTTATCACAGCCATGACACTCTTGTAGAGCTTAAAAAGCACATTCCCAGAAATGTCAGTCAGCAGAGGAAACCTCTTTAGTGATCCTTCACTAGGAAAGAGGTTATAAAGCTTTTCACAAACGGTTCTTATGTTCTACTCACAGACCGAGAAAAATCTCCCAGGATATTGATTGGTTTATTCCAGCAGAAAGCAAAAAGTAAAAAGTATATCAATATAAAACCCCCTGATAACACCGAAATTCACTGGAAATGCTACTTTTTGAAAAAATCTGTGATTTTTTTCCATTTGATCATACAATTACTCCTTATTTCTAATAAATAATTTTACCCAGATCAATCGAGGGGACTCACAAGGTATTAGAAATTCGAAGAAGGGCAGAAGTGAAGTTGTTCAAGATATTTCATTCTAAACAAATTTGTCCAAAAAATCTTTCACTGGGGCTTAACAGAAGCTACACAATGAACACATTTGCCACTGATGGTAATTATATCCTGCTGTACATCTTACTGATCTTGACTACATTTGTAAATGAATAGTGTAAGCCAATCCATTTATCTCTGAAGTCATTAACTACTTAAGACTGTTCAGAAAGCTACTGAGAGAGCATTGCTAAAATTAAAAACAGAATGATTCCATGTAATTTTCAACGTCAGTGTAGAGCGTAAAAACCCTGAATGAAGGGTTAATTTGAACTAGGAAAGAAAGCCAAATAGGAGATGACACTTGGGCTATGAGACCATCTTCAGGCTGTGGAAAAAAAACTAGAATATATTTTCTCATAGCCCTAAGAAGAGCTTACAGCTGAAACATCTTCTCTAATCTTATTGTTTGTTTATAATCTGCATTTATTATCCTCTTTACTTTTATTTTGTAGCTAACATCCTCCTGCAGGACCCTATTTGTCTCCAGATGTTGATCAGTGTACATTCTTTTTGCTAAATGTCTTCTGGATCTAAAGCCTTTTTCATACTGAGTTTTTGGTAATCAAACCCTTTTCTATCCTCACTGCTGGGGTGAAGCCTCCTCCTGCAGGAACAAGAGCTGACACTCACTGGAGTCACACGTCATGGGAGCACATGCTATGGAATTCTTCTGTATGAGATTTTGCAAATATGCTTCATTGTAACATTCTGGTTGGGAAGGAAAAACTGAAAAAATAAAAGTTCATTCCACTCCCTTCCTTAGTGTGGTGTAAGTGCACTCTAAGGCAGACTCCATTTGATGTTTTATGAAACTGGATTTTGACTGTTGTAATTTCAGATACTTACTTACTGTTACAAGCTCTGTTTTTAAAGACACCCAGTCACACTGTCAGAAAGGCTTCCTCCTGAAGAAAGTGGTAAATATAACATTGCCCAGAATTTTTTACCTAATAATGTCTTAGATGTCTTTGCTATTTAGCATAAAAAATAATCATCAGGCATGGAAGTATTCATAGAATCCCAGAATGGTTTGAGTTGGAAGAGACTTTAGGGATCATCCAGTCCCATCCCATGCCATGGGCAGGGACACATTCCACTACCCCAGGCTGCTCCAAGCCCTGTCCATCCTGGCCTTGGACACTTCCAGGGATCCAGGGGCAGCCACAGCTTCTCTGGGCACCCTCTGCCAGGGTCTCAGCATCCTCACAGGGAGGAATTTCTTCCCCAGTATCCCATCTAACCCATTTCCCATTCTGGCAGTGGGAAGCCATTCACCTTTCTCCTGTCACCTAGGCCCCTGTCTCAAGTCCCTCTGCAGCTCTCCTGGAGCCCCTTTAGGCACTACAAGAGGCTCTAAGATTTCCCTGGAGCCTTCTCTTCTCCAGGGTGAATGCTCCCTGTCCTTGGAGGATCTTTGTGGCCTCCTCTGGACTCTCTCCAGCAGCTCCACATCCTTCCTGTGCTGGGACCCCAGGGCTGGAGGCAGCTCTGAAGGTGAGGTCTCACCTGAGCAGAGCAGAGGGGCAGAATTCCCCCCTCAACCTGCTGGGCAGGCTGGTTCTGATGCAGTTTTACAAGTATTCAATAAATTTCTCCAAAGAAAAATGCCATTTTGTTTCATTTTGTGTTTCCATCTCCTCTTCCCTGACCAGGGAAGGGAAGGAGGTTTCAAGGGCTGACCTTCAAATAACCCAGGGAACTGCTAAAGTTTGAAATCTCTTCAAGAAAAGAAGTTGATGAACTGTGTTTTAACCCAGGAAAATATCCCACGCTCAACATGGCTGCTCAGCGCCTCTTTTGATGATTCAGGAGTTACTGCATGGATTGATGCACAGCTAATCCCCCTCCCGAGGAAAGTGTCTTCACAACACATTAAACCTTAATCAGCTCATGGCACTGATCAGGGGCAGATTGGGAAAATGCTTCAGCCCATGTACAGTGGAGTAAAAGAGTTCAGGACATTTCTGCCACTTCTATCAGCAAAGGCTCAGAATTTCTGTCAATTCAGTAAATTTGCTCAGAGATTTCAAGGTATTTCTGTATCAGCAAAAGCCACGAGGTGTAAGTAGTTCTATCAGGAACATCTGTAGAGGGATGGGTGAATCCTAACCCTGAGAAAAGGCTGGGTTTTAGTGATGAAGGGACAATTTATTTCAGGTAAAAATATCCGGGTATAAATATTCCCACATCACTAATGAACAGCTGTATTTGTTAGGAGACTCCCTCAGTGTAACACCCAGGGAACCTTTTCTAACTTAGTCCTTTGTGGAACAGCCCAGAAGAAAAGATGTAAGAAATAAAAGAAATAAGGGAAGCATAGATTGCCCTCTTTCTGAATCAAGTTTGCAGAGCCCAGTGATAACCTGAAAGTTCCTACAAAGAGTTTTTACTTTCCCTTTTTGCCATCCAGAACTCCTGGAATCAAACACTCTTCCTCTACCAGAGAAAGTGCCACTTCTATATCATTAAATTTCTGGCCAAGTTTGGGCTTTTCTCCTGCTTTCTCAGTGCCCAAGGTACAGACAATCCTTTTGGTTTTTTGGAATAATCCTCATGTGATCTGTTCTAAAGAAATCAAATGTACGATTACATAAAGATGCATTATAATTTTAGTAATATTTAATGACAGAAAAGAAAAAAAAACCAGGTAAATGTATGGAGGCTGCCAATATCAGCAGGTTTAAAGGAGGATTAGACAAACTCATGGACAGCAAGCTTTTAAGCAGATACTAAAAGAACTGGGCAGGAATTATCCCTCTGGCATTCCTAACCCAAAAATTCTGTATGCTGGAGGAGAACAAGGGACAACAACTGCCTGCTCTCCCTGAGCAGCATCTCGTTATCCTGGTGGCAGGACAGAATGTTTGGCTCAATGCACCATCAGTCTGAGCCAATAGGGCATTTCTCCTGTTCTAGTGGAAAACCTAATTTATCCCTTCTAAAAGCCAATTAGGGACCATAAAAGACAGATATTATTATCAAGTTAGGACAATCTGTAAATGGAGATTCAAAGTTAGTAGCAGTCAGAGAAATGTAACTGGTGTTAATTGAATACTAATTATAGGTGCAATTATTCTGGATTATGCTGGGCAGTGAGACAGTGAGGTAGAAGTTGATGTTCAGTGGAAGTCCCTCATCTGAAAATTCAAAGTAAAACGACTGGTTTCCCCTGTATCATTTTACACATATTTTTCTTCAGCTCTTCCTGTTGCATGATCCAAGTTCATGCACAAAACTTCCCTCCCATAATCTGTATTTCAACGGCAATTACAGCAAATGTGCAGAGGTGGAGAACTCACCCCTTTCTGCCTTGTAGGGTTCCAAACAAAGCAGGAAACACAATTGATGTGGGAAATTCCTGAGGCATGTGGCAAAGTGGGATTTATATCATCCTACTTCAGGTAGTGTTTTACAGAATTATCTGAAATACATGCCAAAGTTCCCAACTCATCATTCAGAAAGGTCAAAATGCTGTAATTTCTGGGGTTGTGCAAACAGCATCATCAAGGGCCAGAAGTGCAGAGCACTGGAAGCCTTAGAACAGCAACTCAGATCCTGGAGCAGCAGGGCAACATAATTTGAATTCCATTATCTGAATCTAAGCCAGCAAATTTCTGAAAATCACCTACAAAAGGTAAAATGCCAATTTATGCAGCAAACGATGAAATCTTACAATCCATGTATTGCAAGTGAGAGAGAAAAAGGGAAAGAGAGGCAGAAACAGTGAAGGAAGGAAAAAAGAATATATTTGGTATTATAAAATTCTTCATTTAAGATTTTTATTTTTCTGATTCTTTATCATTTCATTGAAGTTGCTTTAGAGGACAGTATTGTCTTAACTAAATTTCTATGCCTGACAATGGGATTTCACCTGAGAAAATATTATCCTTTGCACATCTCATTTCTACTTATGCTAACTTCTTCTTTAAGTTTAAATGGAAAAACATCAGGTCACTCTATAACACAGCTACCCTAGAATTAATGTTGTATTTGCCAATTTAGCAACTTTTCCACAGGTTTCATTGATCTGTCTTTGTGTCAGAGCAAAAAAAAAGTAAAGATGTAAAGGCTTTATTAAAAAATAAATCTTTAGATCACAGAATGTGATCTAAAGATCACATTATCACAGCAGAAAAGAAAATAGTTTTCTATGTGTTGAACGCTACAGAGGAGGCCAGAGAATGCAAACAAGAAATAGATAGCTTCAGAAAGGTTTTAAAGCCAAACCTTTCAGACAAGATTTTCAAACAGTTTCTTCCTCATTTCTGCTTCAGAAAAGCAAAAGTAGAAAGAATGAATCCAGTAAAACAGTTTCAAGGGTCACGTTGTGTAATTGGTCAGAGGAGAAGCTCCCTAAGCAGCCAAAAATTAATGTGGGTATCGTTGTCTGTCCTGGCACCCATGGACTTAAGGTTGGACCAAGGGAGACTCAGGGGGAAGTAATTTACCTGGTACAGCCCTGGGCCAGCAGAGAAGCAGCAGAGAAAACCCCAACACGTGTTCTGTGCCCAACTGCAGCTGTTCAAGCAGGTGCCAACATCAGGCAAGAGAGGCAGAAAAGGAGGAGAGAAAAATTACCCCAGAGTTGCCATTATTTCCAAAGTCTATCATATTAGCTGAATCTGCATACACAAAACCAGAGCTCAGGAAGAAACAAATCAGTAAATGACACTCTAAGGAATTAAAGTAGGATGGATTTACCATTTTTCACTGCTGCAGTGCCAACAGAACCATCCAGCTCCTCTGCCCAGGAGTGATGGCCCATAATGAGATTGCTAGAATCCCAGTCCTTACAGAAACGAGAATGACTGGAATGGCAGTCACGTAAGCCTTTGGGTTTTACCAGGCTCTGAAAGATTTGTTAAAACCCAACATTTTCAGCTAAAAACCCATCAGCTGAGTCCTTTACCACACTTAAAATCAATTAGCAAGTAAGGCTTCTATTTATTCCACACCATTGTGTAGGTTCTGCTTAGCCATCTATCTAACTCCATAGTGGTTTTTTCTAAATACAGAACCCTTACGTCTAAATAAGACCTAACAATAGGTCCACACCTGATTTAGCTCAAATTTGCTACAATTTAAAGCTTTTGCACTGCCCAGCAATGGAGTCAGCCATTAGTTAAGCCCAAAATTTCTCCATCAGAGCTACCAGCCGGCAATTCGTAGAGAGGAAACCTCTTTCCAGGCAATTCAGTGGTACATCAGTGATGGCTGCAACAGCTTGAGATTCTCAGACCATTTCTGTGGAACAGCTGAAGCACAGCAAAGCAGGTCAAACATCATCCATCCTCCCCAAGGTTCATCAGGAAGCTCCCCAGGTGAGAGCTCACATGTGACATCAAAGCCATGCCTAAGTCTGACACACTCCAGGATCCCTCTAAGAGGTTCTTCCTCAAAAAAAACCCCTCCTTTCAGGTTCCACAGGAGCTCAGAGCCTGCACAAATGGAACAGCAACACTTCCTTGTTGTTGTGCTTTACAGCTCCTTGAAACGCGCTGTTATTCCCTCCAAAGACGGTAATTGAAAGTTATAAGTCATAAAAACTGATTTATTCTTGCTGAAGGACTATTTTAAATGATCTGAACTAACTGAAATTTAAAGTTTAAGAACCACATCAATAGTTCTACCCTCAACATTTATTTAAAAGAGGTTTCGAATGGAGCGATATGATATAATTTAGAAAGGAATTCAACAGTTGTTTTTACTCCCTCCGAGAGCAGTTATTGCCTGTCAGATAATTAAGTGACTATGCCAGTGACAGAATACACAAAGCAGCAGGGAGCACAGGAAAATACTGGAGCTTCTTGCAGCCCATGAGCTTTCAGCGAGAACAACCTGTCTAACATATTAGAGAGAGAGAGAATTAAAAGACATGATCAGAAAAACAAGAAATCACCATGGAAACGCTCTATCAGTGTATTTCATTCTGGGTGTGATCAATTCTGATGATTCTCAGCAAATTTTATGACACGTTACAAAACATACTGTAACACTCTATCTCACCTAAACATTTATTTAAAATCGATAAGTCAACTAAAAATAATAATCTACCTTGAGTAGCTACATTGAATGAACAAAAGATGTTCATGGAGCTGCGTTCCTCACTCAAGGCTCCTATCAAGAATCCAGCTACTCTATTCAAGCCAGACTAATGTCTATGTGCAACTCGGACACCTTTGAAATTATTTTTCTTCAATTATGACATACTCTATGAAAAATAAAAGGAAATAGCAGGTTCTGCTTCATCTCTAGACAGGAATGAAGGGAATAGGAAGTTTTGGATTGTTGAATTTTGCTTCTGAAACAAATGTCATCATTTTAAATATCCAGAGTCCTCAAAACACAGGATGTTTAACATTGCAACTGCAGAGCTCTGTGAGATGCAGAACTGGCTTTAGCCCATGGATTTTGGACACAGTCAGGGTGGGATTCCCAGACAGACAGTACCTAACGTGGCCTGAGCAGCCCCATGACCACAGGCTGGGTCAGACCAGGGAATGGCCACATCCACAGGCATTTTTAGGGGCTGTGGAGGAGACAGGCACAGGGGAGAGCCAGCTCCAGGGTCTTCTCACTGTCTCCCATTTCAGGGCAACCTCGAGAGGGAGCATCATGGTGATTTCTCCATGGCATTATTCACTTCTATATTCTGCAAAAAAAGTTATTGATTTGTTTTAATCTATTACTGAAAATGCTGAAGAAATTTTGAGGGAAAAAAAAAAACAACAAACCCTTCAGAAACTTAGGCTAAACCAGCAGAAGCTAAAATTGAAACCTCAGCACAGAAACTATTGTGTGAGAAAAGCTGAGAACACACCAAGTGCTCTTCAAGAGTGAAGGAGTTCCCCCCAATCCTGCCAGGGGACAGAAATGCAGTCAGAGAATGCTAAACCCTGACACCACCCTAATGTGGCCACCACAGCTCTCTGCATGTGGCCATGTCCTGCTCTTCTGGTGGCTGGGAACAAGCACATTTTTTGAAGGAACATATGGTTTCTGACAGAAATGAAATGTTTCCTCAGAGGTGAGCTGCTGTTACAGCACCTGGGATGGATTCCTCTCCTCAGGATACAGAACTAACCAGCGAATTTGGGTCCTGTGACTCTGCTTGCTGCGATGCTCCACACATTGAGAACATTCTTCTGGAAGCTTCCAATTACCATGGAATTCTTCTTGGGTATTTTTTCCTTTTTGTTCCACTGATTAAAGATAATCATGGGAAGAAAGCGATGGCTACTAATTGTTGAAATTGTAAGGGAATATATTGAGATGATTATCGACTTAATGAAGCTGGCATTGAAATACATTTTCCTGATCTGCTTACTCTGTGTACTGTCTCCTAACTGGATAATACTCTGAGATTTACTCAGCCTCAGTAAATAACAGACTGATCTCTCTTGTTTGCAAATGACAGCAAGTATAGTTCCAGGAAAAATCATAAAACAAACAAGCACAACATGCAAAGGAAGTATCAACCATTTCAGGCTCCATGACAATAAGCTTCATAGAGAAAGCTTGTTTCAACATACTTCAACTTGATGCCAATTTGTATTTACAAATCTCATTGTGAGCTATTTTACTAATTAAAAATAATATGGGGTGAAAATCTTATATTCGTGTCTTTTTTTTTCTAGTGCAAATCCACACAGACTGAGTAACAAACCTAAGTTATGTGCACCTTCTGAGAAGGAAAAACTAAAATGATCAGTGAAAGCAGTCCAGCCCTTCCCCTAATTTCAGTCATGGTTATTATCCCTGAACAAGTTTCTTAAACTATTTTTTATTATTTGCTTTTATTTACTCTGTGCATTGAGAATAACCTTTTTTCCACTGAAGGAGCACACAGTTGGGTTTCATTTCCTCCCCCCAGTCTAGCAGGACTATTCAAAATTCTGTCTGTGAACATCAACTCTTCTACTACATGAATATATTCCAGCTTCACATCTCATCTTCCCTATACAAACCCTCCTTTCCAGGCTCTGGAAATATTGCAGCATCCATCTCAAGCCACTTCTGATCCTTTCATAGATAGAAGACCACCCTTGCAAGAAAAAGCAGCTCTAGTTCTGCACCGTGAGGGTTCCCAGTGTGAGGATGAGGTGGGAATCCAAAGTGCCTCCCAGAGTTCATCAGGCAGCCGTGATCTTATGATCCAGCTAACCAGGATTAGCTGTTCTTTAAACAAACTAAATGTAGCAGATTTTACTCTTGTGGGACAAATGATCTGTCAGTAACAAACACAGATCGTGTAAAAAATTAATGTTGTTCTTAATTTCCACAGTGTATACAGAAGAAATTAACTCTTGAGTTCCACAGATGATCAGTCTGTAGCAATACTTGGCGTAAATTTAAAATTAATTATGTTCTAAATGCTGTACACATATTAACTAATTAATCTCACAAAACATGAAGTAGATTTGTTGGCATTAGCATATGCCCTGAAGCATGAGATTTCATTACCTTTACCATTATTTCAGCTTTCAGGAGAAGTGTGCACAGCAACACAGAACACTCCAAAGGAAAAAGAGGTGGTTACCTGCACCCAGAGCATTGGATTTGAAAATCTTCCAGGAGCTGCAATATTCCAAAGCTTGAGAGCAAACATACAAATGAACACTTATGTAAATCCACCGAACACAAAACTGGTACAACTCAAGGTAAAAAAACCCCAAACAAAGCAAAACCCAAACAATTTCCTCCTGTCATTCATGATGCAGACCCTGTGCTTGATTTGGAGGAGTAAGATGAGCCATTCACACACCGAAATGGCTCAGGACAATTCTGATGTAAATCAGAGGGCAACCAGATCTTCTGTGATCCTCAGTAAGGGTTAAAAGATTAAAGTACAAAAAGCTTCTTAAGTGTGACTCTATTAAAGGAGTAGGAACTGTTGGAACAGAAAGCGAATGTCCAAGGGAGAGGGTGCACCTTCAAAGCTCCCTCAATGAACTCAAAAATGTAAATTTAAAAAACTTATTAAAATACTAGATTTTATATTAGCATTTATAAAGCACAAGCTCAGAGTCCTTTTCATAATTCTGGTAAATCCCTTTTGCAATTTAATAAAAAAAGAGATTCGACATTTGCATCTGAGGAACGACCCAATGGATTTTTTTTTTATAAGATCTGCATGTAAGTAAAAACTGTAAAAAGTGGAAAGCACTTTGATGTGATACAAAGGAAGGTTTTATTACTATGTTATTTCAGAGGTATAAATGAAGTATTAGGAAATGAACAAGTTGACATTATTAGGAAATCAGCTGGCAGCTGGCTGGGTAGCTGGGATCTGTTGCTGTGCTGTTTCACTGTTTTACATGGTGCAGGTGCTTCAGAAAAACCAAAGTGCACCAACGGAATGTGTTGTCCTTGCTCTTGGTGAAGAGCAATCCATCTGTGCCATCTCACACCAACCTATCAAACGAGCAGAAATGTGCTGCATTTGATGAAAACGAGTATTTTACTACAGAAATGATTAAAACTCACACCTACCAGTCACAGGATGTGTTAGAGCAGATTAAGGGAATATCCCATGGGGTGCAGCAGGTTTCAGAGGAACTGACAGCACTCAGACACCCCACAATTCACTGACAGAAACCTCCTAGCAAGGAAAAGAGAACTCTAAAAGCTGATCCTCAATCAGAAATTTTTCTACTCATGAAATAATTTTGCTTAAATAATTCAGAAATTCAGGCATGATGTCCAGATCCTTTATCCACCAGCATCACTGTGAAGGTTTCACGAGAAAAAAGCAAAGTGTATTTTACACACTCGATTTTCTACTTTATGCTCAGTATTTTTTCCCACTCAGGAATGGTTTCATGAATAGAAGTGGCTTCCCAAAGAGACAAGAGGATGACAACTGGAATTGTACCTTTATGAATCTTGATTAGTGAACCTTCAGCACCATAAAGTCTTTTATTTAGTGAAATTAGCACTGACAGCTATGGATTAGAAGCGATCAGGCATTCTAATATTAAAGCAACCCTTCTCTTTATTTCTCTGAAACAAGAAGATTTTGCCAACTCCCTGTTTTTATCAAATTATGAGTAGCATATTTGTTTATATCTTGTGTTGGAATATTTAAATCATCAACATACAATAAAGACCAATGTACAGGATTTCTTCAAGGTATTTTCACTGCTTCTTCTAAAATAAATTAAAAATTCTTTAATTTTTAAGAGAGAATTTTTAAGGGAGAAGGTGAGGGTTGGTTGTTTGA
This sequence comes from Vireo altiloquus, assembly GCA_013396875.1. Classification (NCBI taxonomy): domain Eukaryota; kingdom Metazoa; phylum Chordata; class Aves; order Passeriformes; family Vireonidae; genus Vireo; species Vireo altiloquus. The sequence continues at coordinate 451,258 of VZRF01003303.1, forward strand.
TATAAGGTCTGGTAGGAAAACAGCTTTTCAAGATTTGAGATTTGTCTTAAATGGCTGCCTCGCTTCTGAACCAAAATGATGTCAAACTCCAGAATAATGATTTTCCCTCTAAAGCAGTTGAAGAAGAATAGATAAAAAGCTGATACATATTCATATCAATACTATATTCAATTAGTTGCCCAGTTCCTCCCTTTGATACTGAAATACTCCACACAGTCTACAGCAAAACAGCATTTCAAATCCACACTGCTACTCCTTGCTGATTTAACCAATGGGGTTTATAAATGGTGCTGAAATAACAAAAATTAGGAGAATTTGACCTCTGGAGCAGAAAGATGAGCCAAAAACTCAGGGAAATGGTTATTCTGGGGCAAAAGGTATGGAGGAAATCAGACTTGGGAAAGAAGAAACTCTGGGATAAGATTACCAAGGGTCAATACTCCCCCTGAAAAGTGGGAGCCTCCACCTATTTTCAGCCCCTCAAGAAAGGGCATTTTTCCACTCTTTTTTCTCACAGCCCTAGTTAAAACAACAGTAAAGACATTTGATGGGAACATCCAATATTGATTGCATATGATGGAAATTACTGACATTTTCCCTCTACTCCATCATAACATTTCTGCTAAGTTGTGAAAAATATGAATAAAACCATAAATGCATTAAAATGAAATGTACATAGAATTTTAAAAGTGTATTATGAGGTTGTTGCTGCAATATCTGTTGGGTAAACAGAAAATGCAGCTGTCTAACAACAGCCACTGAAATGTGTAAGTGTCCCAATAAACTCTGCTTCTTGTGGCTGCTAAAGCCAGTTTCAGTTCCCATGGAAACAGATGATGGATTGCCAAAAATGAGATTTGATGTTTTAAAATAATCAGTGATTTGAACTAGTGATTACTATGAAAGTATTGCAGTCCTCTTGCAGTGAGGAGGTTTTTTGCAGGGAGCAGGGAAGGAACACATGGCAGCTGGCAGGCAGCAGCAGAGTTGTTAAAATTCTTGCAAATGGTCGTGGTTGCTGAATGACAACAGCAAATGCAGTTTCTTGAAAAATCATTGAGTAAAATCTACAAAACCCTATTTTATAAAGTGAATAGGCTTTGAGGTTTTAGAAAAAAGTACAAAAAGTGTTGCTGTACAGCCCTCAGATGCAATGCTTTCAAGTGCTTTTCTTAAATAAGGTCTCCTTTAGACCTCAATTCTGAGAATTCAAGGAGCCAGGCACATACAAGCTAGAAATTGCTGGATATTTGTTCTCCTCTGTTATTTCTCAATGACACATTAGGTCCTGATCCTACATATAAGCCACAACAAACAGAAATAAAATGCTGGCAATATTCAGTTTTCCAGAGACTGTAGGGGAGTTCCAAGGAAGACACAGGTCTGGGGTGGATCAGTGGCAGTGCAGGGGGGTTTGCTGGGAGTTTGAGTTGAGAAGCTCGGCGAGAATTTTTGGGGAAGAAACTAAAAAAGAGTGAGGGCCACGCTCCAGGGACATTGACACTCCTGAGAGGTGAGGGAAGGAAGAGATTTCCTCCAGCATTTCCACTCCTTAACCCTTCCCTTCACCCCTGCTATGATGAAAAACAGGTTGATGTATTCCACTCTTTCCCCGCTCAAGTGGCAGGAATTTAGAGAGGAAAGCAAAGAGGGTGAAGCTGAGCAAGTGATGGCTGTGCTCACCCTGATAAACAGGTGCCTGCTTGTGTCCAGAGTTGGTCCTTTCATGTAAAACAAGGATTTGTGTAACACACAAAAACAGCCACAGGTGTGTATTAAGAAATAAAAGGTAGCACTAAGACGCAGCAGACAAATAGATTTTATACAAATTTTGGCAGAATTCGACTGTTTTATCACTTCTAATTGCAAGATGCTTCTGCAAAGTTTCACCAGAGCCAAAAACGCCTCCTCTCACACTGATCACACTGACCCATGGCACACCAGACAGCACGTTTGCAATGTATTTAAATTCATTTGGAAGCTGTTTGGTGAAGGCCAAGCACAAAGCAGCTCCACTCACGGCTCTGGGCACTCAGGATAAGGCACAGGCTGCCAGCTCCTGCCTCTCTCTGCAGCACTCATTAATGTAAAACTGCTCCACATTTGCTCCCATGTAGCAAATTCCTTAAATTCAAGTTGAATACTCTTAACAAAGTAGACTTGACGCAAATCAACCACAAAAGCCACAATACATCCCCAGAGTGCCAGGTTCTGTGGTTTTGGTTTTTTTTTTTTCCTTCCTGAATCACACAGCAGTTTTCACTATAAAAGTAAATCTGCCAAAATGAAATGCTTTGAAAGTATTCCACATAAACCTGTATCTTAAAGTTACAAACTTATATGTCTTAGCACCTTTTCACATCACATAAAAATCCTCTGGAATCATGAGGCAAGACAGAGTTTGTCCTTTCCTGCATAGAAAGAAAATTAACAATCCTTTGTAGTACAGAGCCAGAAGTACTGACAGCTACATTTTACTTCAGTCAGTTTTGATTAATAAACGTTGATTGGTAAACAGAAGACATTACCTTTTGCTGTATTTGATAAGTCCCAAGTATTTTGCATCTATTTCCATAAAAGCAGAGATATGTGAGGGGCCACAGGAGATAAATTGTTCCCGGGGATTTGTGAACAATTGCCACTTTTTAAGCATAAAGCAATAGTTTTCTTTTGCATATTTGCTCTTAAGAATGACTGCGACACTTTTAAATAGTCTTATCTTGGCTGCATATTAAAATATTTCCATTTGTAGGCCGAGTAGTTCAAAGATTGACAGAAAAATGGTTTTCCACAAAAGCACATTAGTTATTAAAGGATTATATTCATGATTTGTCCCTAATAGCATCTTTAGTTCTGATTGGAAAATGCAGCAAATGCAAAAAGTGAGCCTCAAAATACAATGACAATGAGTCTTCATATTTACCCATCTCTAGACTGAGGATGATTTTTAAAAAATAGTATATAGTTCACTTTCAAAAAGTAATGCTATTAACACTTCTTTCACAGTCCATATTTTCTCTCTCAAAGTACATTTGTCCCCAGAAAGCAACAAACTCATAAATCAATTTCTACTGCAAGCTGTGATAAGTAAATCATACTTAGAGCAAAAAACGTTTCCTTCTAGTGACACTTCCATTGCCTTTGTTTCACAAATTCCAAATCTATGATTAATAAGGGTAGTAGCACATAAAATGATTTTGTTCTTTATATGTGATCGTCATAGGAAAAACAATATCCAACAGTCAGATTCACCTCTTAGACAGTGATCGGTGAAGTTTTATTGAAATTTACAGCTGCTGAAGATTGTCCTGAAAGATACTGCGAGCAGCTGAGACCCATTAAAATACAATATTAGTTCCAAGCATCCACTTTTTTCTAGCAAAAAATATGGATTTTACAGTGCTACCGTAATGGCAGCAACTTCCCCTGGCTTATGAAAAAAATATATATTACAAAACCCTCTGTGGTTTGTGGTCCAAATTTGTAATGAAACATATTGGTCAAATCCCAAAATGTGCCTCTCATCTCATCAGCCCGAGTGCCTCTCCCGGGAAGAATCCCCTTCCAAACGAGCCTTGCTAAAAGGCATTTTCTTTGGCAGCAATGTTTGCTTTCTGCTGTCCCTCTCCTGCCTCCTCTGGGCTGTGTTGCTCCCACCCACTCTGCACTCAGCATCCCATGGTCCCCAGGTACCACCTCAGCCTTCCTCCCCCTCATCAAACCAACACGCAGAGCTTCGCCCAGAGAAGCTGAGAGGTCTGAATAAATTAATTTCTGAAACATATGTTTGAAACCTGTGGCAAACAAATGATGCGCAGAGAGGAAAGCAGTGAGGTTGGATCTAGACAAGTCAAACAGCTTTGGGAAATAATCCTGGGATTTGCTTCCCCTGGGGCGCTGCTGTTTCCCTGTGCTGAGCAGTGATGCCCACACCAGCCCCTGACAGCGCCAGGACTCCTCAAACTGAGCACTCCAAGAGATGAGAGATTTCCCCACAGTCCTTCACATCCATACAGGCCTTGGGGATAACAGTGAAAATCCATGGAAAATGATTCCTGGCGCTGCCTGTTCCTCCAAACTGAAGTTACTCAACGCAGAAGTTGGGTTAAATAAATTAATTACAGGGTGGTGAGGGATTTTGGTTTAAGGGAATAATTTAATTCTGCCAAATATTCTTCTTTTTCAGGTACTGACTTTAATGTGGAGCCCGTGAAAGATACATACAAATAAATCCAATATTAGAGGGGTTTTCCACACCTCTTACTGCTGAGAGGTGTCACTCCATAATGTCAGCACACAAGAGATCTGCAAATTTTTATTTTTAGAATTATTGCTCAGCTAATACATTGCAGAGTTGAAGTTGACAGTCTCTGAATTTATTGTTCAGTAATGATAATCATCACAATCTTAATGAAAGTATTATCCAGTGTATGTGAAAAGTAATTACGTGCAACTAGCTTAAGTTGTATGACAGGCTGGTATTTGCAGAGAAATGCATTGTGCCACTAGAACTTCTCAGAGGAAAATGAAGTGGTGTTTGTTTTAAAGTGAAAAAATATATACATGGCACATTAAGTCAGCTGCTATCATCAAAGGAAAAACCCAATCTAATGCTATTATCAGCCCCAAATTTGATGTATTATTCCTAGATACTTTAATTTTTCCTCATCTTTTAAAGCCTACTTAGCTACAGTTACTTTTTTTTTGAGGCTGCCATTAATATATTTACAATTTACTTTAACAAATGTCTAATAAATTTGCACCAGCTTTGCTTATTTGAAAGATATTGTGGCTTTGTGTTCAAAACCACAGCAAGTCATGTGAGACAGTTGCTTGTGCTCGATGTATTTTCATTTCCACAATCTGCCAGCAACTTCAGTCTCTAAGAGTTAATAATGACCAACTACATCCACTAATGAATTGACCTGAGTCAAAACACAGATATCAACCCATGTGTAACTAAAGGCAATGCAATTCAGCATCCCTGCCTAGTGGGACAAAGTGCATCTGTGAAGTATTTTGGTTCCTCAGGAGTTAATTAAGTGGCTAAATGTCCTTCCTGCTCAAAGGGACACCCCAGAAGCGCCTTTGAACGCCAAAAATGAACTTTCTAGTTTTGTGTCAGACACAATTCCACTCTCAAAAGACATGAGTTAATATTCACCTAACTGCAGCTTACATGGGAAGAGTTGTTTCGCTGTAAGGAAGTTAATGAAGACAGTAATAATGTCTGCATAGAAGTTTTCTTCTTAAAGAAAGTGAATTAAATGAATTGATGGCTGGAATGAACCTTTTTCTCTGAAAAGTGCTTCACTGAGAGAAAGGTAAAAAATCCTCTAAGAGTACTAAGAATTTAATTCCTCAATGCCACAAGTGAAAGGCAATTGTAGACCTTGATGGTGCTACTGTCCTTTGTGCCTCTCCAAGGTACTGTTTGTGCTCGTGTAAAGAAAGTTAAATGTGCTTTGCTTTTAAGCCTGATGAAGTACAGCCAAGCAAGGCAAGCTGAACACTTGACATCCCAGAATAGCAATTTCTTTTGATGCAGTCACCTTTAGAGAGCTGCTGGTTTTGGTAAGATGTGCAGGGAAACAGGAAAAATCATCCCATCAGTCAAGACCCTGGATAACAGTGCAGCTGAAACTCCACATTTCTCTGCTGTGTATTTGGAAATGGATCTGTCTTGGTGTAATGTGAAGTCTCTTCTAGAACTTCTTGGGGAATGCAGAATAATAACAAACAGCTCAAACACTAATTCTTCTCCTTGCTCATTTTCTCTTCTTCGTGATCTTTTGGTCTCCTCTCCAATTCTCCACTTCTTGAGCATGTATGGAGCTTCTTTCTGTTCTAGAAACACCTCTTGAAAATACCAAGCTGAGGCTTTGGTGACAGAGAATGCATAAAAGCCAAAATGAATGAACACCCACACTGCACTAAGTGAGGGGGGAGGATGACACTGACTTTTAGGACCTAAATTTTTAAACACACACCATCATGTCCCACCAGATTTGTTAGCTGCCTTAAGTCATAAACAGTAACAACAACCCCAGGAGTATTGGCAGGCCATTTGCTTCACATTTTTATATTATACAGGGATTTGTTGATTTTACATGCCCACTCATTTAAGAGCAACTTGTCATCCTATTCCTGTTTTTATCTGGAGGCTTTAACAAAATATTACAACACCATTAAAATAGGTACTACTATGTGGTTGTTTGCTGCAAAATTCCACCACAAGTAACACCAGCAGTTAAATTAAATAGAGGATGCAGTTTGAAAAAAATTGCCTGCATCCCAAAGGAAACTTTCTCCCAGAAAATGTCACAGTCATGCACACATTCAGAGCAGGATTTACCATGCTGACTAAAAAAGGGTGAAACTAAAGCTATTCACTGAATCTTTTCTCAGACCCCAAAAAATTGACAAAGGCATGCAGTGATAGGGCAAGGGGGAATAGTTTTAAACTAAAAGAGAGTGGTTGTAGGGAAGAAATTTTTCCTGATGAGGGTGGTGAAGCCCTGGCACAGGTTACCCAGAGATGCTGAAAAGCTTGCAGAGCCCCTCCCTGTAAGTGTCCTAAATACTGGTACACAGTGAAGGAGAAAGATATCAGCATTTATTACCTTAAACCTGCTAGGGAGACCCTACTGCACAGCCAGTTAAATGACATTCCTTGAAACACCTCGAGAATTTCTTGATTTTCATTCTCAGAACTAGTGTTACTTTTGATCTTTTTTACCTCTCACCTAAGGACAGCTCTGTTCCCACATCAGTGAGATGAATCCATGCCAGAGCAGCTCTGTGCACACAAACATGAGAATCATTCTCATGGTATAAAAATGGCGCAGAGTTAAGTACTTGTAAATTAAGGCTTTTGCATGAGTAAGACTTAACTTGATCAACTATTTGAATGAATTTGGCACTGTTTATGTCCTCACTCCTTGTGCACCACAGCGATGTCACTCCTAGAAATCATTATTACAGCTGACACACGAAATTATGGCTGATTGATTCAGCCAAATCATTGTAAGCTTGTTTAAGAGCATTAAAAAAGCTTTATATTGATTTAGCAATATAGGGTACTTTTAATCAGATTAAAGAGCATCATACAAGGTGGTTGTATCAATTTCCCTGATCAGTTTAGCAGGAGATCCAGTGAGATTGATGCATCAGCCTAACTGGATCACTGGCTAAACTGATCAGGGAAATTGATACCTCCTGGTGCACAAAGAACACTGAAATGCACAACTTGCTCCACAGGTAAGAAACAGCTCCCATGAGATATTTCTACATTTCTCACAGTTTTATATGCATCCTCTCCACATCTCAGCTCCCCTGTATTTATAGGGCTGCTGTATTTACTTCCCAAATTTCATGGACAGCAAGATGTGAGTGGATGCTCTCAGGTTTTTCCATTTTGAGACCTACTGCACACGGAGTGTCCTGATGATTGGTATGTGTACCATAAATCTGTCACTTCCTGAACTTATCAGACTCACTACACACCATCTATCAAACTTCCAAGGAGGCTCACACTTCCAGCATGGGCATTTCAGCTGCAGAAGTAGTCAGAGATTCCTACGCAGGCCAGAAAAATGTCTTCAAATGTTCCTTTTAGACAAAATTTCTGACCAGGGAAATGGAATTTATATGGAACACTTGAGGTGTATTTCACCCCTGCTGTAGCTGGTGCTGCAGTTCTCCCATTTGTAAGCACCAACACAGAGTTACAGGTGATTTTACCCCAGCAATCCCAACAGGGTAAGAGCAAGAGTAAAGCACAGCAAGTGAAAATCAGATTCTTTATATTAATAAATACACACCTCTACTTGCAATTTTCCCAAACTGTAAGAGAATTCAGGCAAATCTCATTTTCAGGCACTACAGGCTTGCCGTGGTCACTCTGCTCTGTCCCCTGTAAGGGTTCCCAGGAAACTCTCAGACATCAGGATAACAAGGCCTTGTCACCATCTGCAAACTCCTGATTTGTGTATTCTCAGCATCAACAACACAAAATTTGTAATGTGATGGAAGTGGAGGAAGTAGATCCTTAATGGTTAATAACTCAGGATTTGTTACTTAGCTCTCTTCAAGAGATTGCCCAGGAACCCATTGTTTCATCTTCCAGCTGTTTCCCATCAAATTACTATTAAATTATTCATAAATTATTACACAGTTTCTTCACATCCCTGCAATACCAATTTCAACAGTTTCAATACTGTAATACCACCTTACAGGTTTCAAAAAGGCACATAAGCACCAATAGAATATACTGTACAGATTAGCAAAATGCAAATCTAAGAGAAGTTTTCCCTTTCTAATATGAACTCTAGAGCCTCAGCAGCCATGGAACACAACAATATCCCTTTACCATCATTTCTTAGCACATGTATCCCTTTGAACACACGAAAATGTAATGCAGAGTTAAAAACTAACTAGCAGCATTCCTGGCATTTCAACAGCTTTCTAATAAATGAGACAAGATTTAATCCACATTTTTTAATGTTACAGCCAAGCCCTTCAGTCTCTGAATGAAACTGTGCAGATAAAAACACGGGATGGCTTCATAAGTGTTTCAAAAAAGGACAAATGAGCACACCTTGAGATAATAACTAATCAGAGTGCAAGTACTGTGTCATTAGGGGTGAGCTGCTAATTAGTAAAAAAGAAATAAAACTGTCATTGTAGGCTAAAAAATAATGAAAAGAATAAACAGTATCTGAAATTTTATTGTGAGGAAAATAGTACTAAGCACAACTCTGCAACAAAACCCCACAGATTCATATATTAAAAGAAAAAACCCTCAGAATTCATTAAGTTAGTGCACTCAGTAAACATACTTGAGAGATGAACATTTCCTTTTCCAAAATATATCATGGAAATGAAGAGCATGAAGGAAGCGCAGACATTCTGCACATCCAGCCCCTTATGCTGCACCAGGACCATTAAAACCCCATGAATTATTTTGTCAAACTGCTTCAGAAGTTCAGAGACGTTCTTAAAATAGTAATTTATCTCAAACTTAGTACGAACACGACTACTTTATTCTCTTTAAACCTTAATTAGTGTACTTAAAATGTAAGCTGTGTTATCAAATATAATTAATCATATTTTAGGGTGGGTGTATTTTGAGCTTTAAATTGACTTACATTCTGCTGCTCGGTATAATCTTGTGCCCGTCTCTAAACCATGTCACTTGGGGCCTTGGATGGCTGAGGATGTGTGGGAAGTTCAGAACTGCAGCCTGTCCTTCAGTCACTGTTTTTCTCTGGTCTGTGTCCATGAAATCTCCCATGTCTGCAAAGAAAAAAAAAAAAGAGAAGTTTTGCCTTTCTCCTCATTTCTTTTCAGGGGGCAGAGAAATCATCGCATTTCCCAAGAGCCACTGGCACTGATAATCACTCAGTGGGACACCAGGGATCACAGGACAGTTTGGGGTTTTATTTAGAGGGGCAGATGAAGGCAAGGCATGGAGGAAACCTCAATGCTGCTGCTGCACATAGGCAGAGCATCCATGAGCAGCCCTGCATGGCTCCTGTGCTCTTGGGCAAGAACTGAGGGGTTTTACTGGAAATGAAACCTCATGGAGGTTTGTTTGCTCTGGTTTTTTGTTCAGCTAGGGTTTTTCCTCTCTTTTTCTCTCAGACAAATCCTTGCACAGTAAAAAAGAAACCCTTGCAATGCAAAGGGATGCTCATGGTGGATGTAAATGTGTCCCTTTTTTGGTCATCTTTTTTTATCCACACCTAAACAAACAGACAAGAAGCTCTTCCACTGCAGCCAGGCCAGTGGAGAGTCAGACCTAAGCAAGGATTCCAAAAGGATCCTGGAATCCCAAGGCCATGCTGGGGGCTGTCAGCTCTTCTGGCACGACACTCCCAAGTCAACAGTGCATCCCTGGTGTTAGAGAGCAGCTTTTAACAAAATTGTTAATGGAAGGAATGAAACTACCCTTGCAGAACCTCTGCCTCTGCAGGCTTTATTTCACAGGCAAGTTCAGGTATCTGGGGAGACCTTGGAAACACTCAGTGAATGTTTTTTTCTTGTTTTTCCATTGCTTTTTGTATTGCATTCTTATCCATTAAAATAAACAGGGCTGTAGGCTCTTACTTCTTCACCCTCCAAAGAACTTCTCTGCATTTTAATTTGATTTCAACTAGGAAATTGACACACAGAGAACTATTCCAGCTTCTGTCACTGAATTAACTTTTGTTTTTAAGGGACAACAGGGTTCTTTACAATTTCTGTGCTGCAGAGAAGGATGCAAAGGACGCAGAAAAGAGAAGACCACAATCAGGTCTGTGAATGGCAGGAGATGAGAAGAGACAGAACAAGAGCAGAAATTAAAAACACATGGTATTTTAAAGAAGCTTTAATCATCTTTGTGATTTTCAAGTTATTTATTCAGACATAATCAGCATTGTACTTCCTCTGCTGCTCCAGATTCCTTACAACTGTAATCAGATCAGCTACTTGAAAAGAAATTTCAAACTGTGGAGGTGGATCTAATTAACTTCACTGTCGTATGATTATTTTAGTTTTCAAAATCCAGGAGTTTTTAAGCCCATCCTGTAATTAAGATTTACTCAGCAGTTTTCTCGCAGATATCTGTTCCCATTCAGTTAAGTAATATGTTAGCATGTGTTCAGAATATTTTTTAAATTATTTAACAAGTTCCCTGCTACTTCAGATATCTAGGACATGGAAAATACCTCAGATCTTTCTCAGTGCCATTATAATTACAATTTTTCACTGGAGATGTTGACTTGAAGTGTATTGGGAAGCATCCTCTACTCACTGGCAAAAATAGATAATTTCTTGTGAATCCTTCTGAGTTAAATGTCTAACACTTAACTCTCCATAAGCTTTGATGAGTTGTTGAGATGATTTTAGGAACTCCTTGGAACGTTGCTTTCTGATATATTTTGAAGAATAATCAAAAAGTAATATATGATAAAATATCAGGAACTTCACTACATCCACACATCTTAAATCAATTAATTTAAATCAGAACACAGAAAACAATCACTTGACATCAGTAGCTACCCTAAGTGAAGGGGAAAGAGGATGTTTAAAACTTGGATAACACTTCAGTGTGCAGGAATCAAGTGCAAATCTGACTGGCAGTTTCACTACAGAAGCCATATATGTCACAAAGGCTCAAGACCAAAGATCTCCCAAGTCACACAGGATCTGGTTTGCTTTGCCTCAATGTCTTTATCAGTGAAAACAAATGAATAAATAAATTAATAAATAGACTGCTTAATTCAGAGACATTTAAGACAGAACCTTTTAGCCTTGTTCAGCAATGCAAGTCTACAAATTAAATGGAGGGAAAACTAAAACTGAAGTAAAATAAACAATTGCACTTTTTACTCTCTCCTGAACAGCCAAATACATACACAAACCAGCCTGGAGAGACAAGACTCTGCACTGCAAACCTTCCCCTCCTTCAGAGGGGAATCAAGCTGTCATTTCAGGAGACAGAATTCCTCAGCAGCAGCAGCAGCATCAAGGAAAAGTATTCCTGTGTCTCCTTCTCACTACTGTTCCCACAAGGACTCCCTCAGGAATTGCTCCCCACACTGTACCAGTACAAGTGCTTGCACAGCTGGGTAGGGAGCTGGGCAGGGAGGAGCTGGGAGAGAACTCCTTTAACAGCTCAACAAAAGAACTGTTGCTCTTTTAGAAATTTTGGAGAAGTCTCCCAGCTTCACAGCTGCACAAACACATTTTCCTGCTGAGCCTAAAGGGAGAGTGAGATCCACTGCAATACAGGAGCAGGAATGATTAGTGGGATTGAGGAGGAATTGGGCACATTTTTCCCTGGGACTGCTACCAAAGCCTTTGTGCCCTAAAACCACACCTGGAGATGGCAGCTCCAGAAGCATCCAAGCTCCTCCAAGGGCTCAGTGCTGCACAAGGAGAGGCACCTCACCCTCACCTTCCCTGCTAAACCCCCTGCTCACCCCACATCTCACTCAAAGTTCTGTTCACTCACAGCAGAGCCTCTGTGACCCAAAGGAATGCACTAAAACTGCAGAGGGATATTTGGAAAAGGACTCACAAGGGTCTGACCCAGGTCAGAGCGAGCCCATGGTCAGAAGACAGCAGGGGCACAAGAGCTGGCAGAGGTCAGGGAAGGAAAACCCCATTTTAGCAGCAGTTTACTTTTACTTTAGCTCCCAGCAGCTCCAAAACAATAGAGAGACCAAACATCAAATTACTGGTATTACTGACATTACAGGAATAGTAACAAAACCCACTGTAATGCAGTAAACTGATGGACACGATACCAAAGCTTACAAAATACAATTTGTAACTGGTTTTATTTTAAAACACAGGAAATTCCATGTAATTTCCCTCATTGACATACTGATTAACTTGAATCAGTTCCTTCAAATTGGGTATCTAATAAATAATTCAATTTCTCTAAATTCCACTTATCAAGTGACATTTACTATGACTGAATTTCCAGTTGCTGACCCTGAGGAGAAATTTGATCCATGTATCAGAATTCTTAGGCACAGCACATAAATCTGTCTCTTTTTACATTTCTTTTATGCTTTTACTTTGGAAAAAGAATAAGGCTTAATTCTATTATTTTTTCCTAAAAAGTTATCTGAGTTGTATTTTCTATATGATAACTGGAAAAAAGGAAATCAAGAGTATGTGATAATTTCTTATGTCACGTTCACTGGCACAAACTCCTGAGAAAACCAACTTAACCTTTCCAAATGGCAGCTGGATTTCAAAAATTCTGCACAGTCCAGACTGAAGTGGTGCAAACATTAGTGGGGTTTGCTTCAGAAATGGGGGTTGAGAACAGAACTTTTAAAGTTTTGTTGTGAAACTGCTGAGTTTGTATCATAAGGATTACGATGTGAAATCTTCCTGGTGCTATCCCCACCATCCCACTCCCTTTCAGATGCTGCTGCTTTCCTCTGGACTTGTTTTGATTGATAATTTTGTGCTGCATGGCCTTGCTATAAGGTATATAATAACCCCATAAGGTATTCAGGGTGAGGTGTAATAGTTCTCTCACGCTACAGATGTCTCCAAACAATCTCATTTTCATGGCTTGGAACATCTCAAAGACTCAGTGTTGCACTGCTCTGAGCTGCTTCCCAGATGATAACTGAAGTATGAAAATTCTTCTTGCGCGGCAGTAATTTAAAAATTTGTTAAATCTGCTCTCTAAGTGCTGTTCAGGCTAACAAATGTTACCATACATTGGGGTTGTTATCCAAAAAGCAGTTAATGAGCACAGAGTGACCCCCACTCAGACATACATGCCACTTTGACTAGAGATCTCCTCTGCAGCAGTGCCCCCATCCTGTTCCGCACGATGCACTGGTAGAAGCCAGCATCAGCCCTCTGCAGAGCTGGGATGATGTACCTGCAAGGCAAAAGGCACAATTAGACACAACTTCTTCCAGCCTTACACTTTGTCTTAACTGCTTATTGTATTTTTTCTTACAAGCAGTGTAATCTCTGCTCTTGGGTTACAATACTGTCTGTTAGATCCAGTTTTTTAAAGAATTGCTTACAAGAAATGGATGGAAATACCTTTCAGTCTTTGGTTCTGCATATGATAAATGACAAATATAACAAAAATTCACATGAAAGACAGACTTAAATTTTTTTTCCCTAGTTTTGTCTACCTTCATTCATAAGGCAAAGCAAGTAATTAGCTCAGAGGAGCCACAAGAAGAGTAAGTGTAGGTATCAGGAAGACTTGCAAGAAATGCCAAAGCTTTCCAATGAAAGCTCCACTATGTGACCACTGAAATTTAGAGGAATGCTGGAATTGCCACCATGTGCTGTACATTGTGTTTGCTCTGCCCTCCAGCGTGCTCAGACACTTGGTCCACTAATCTCACCTTCCTCATTCAGCTACATCTGATTTCTCAACATGAAAACGAGCTGATAGGCACAGTTTTAATGGGAATAAAACACATGAATAATAGAGATAATCCTGCATTAAACAAACATTAATCAAAAGTGCATATTCCCCCAGTCACCTTCAGGAGATATTATGGCAGGATTAATGCAAGTCTTTATGGAAGATAAGGAAAACGACTGAATTTTAGTCTTCAAAATTTAATTCCACTAAAAGAAAACATTCCTTCTTAGAGTCAAATATACTGTACATACCCACGTGCAGAGCTTAAAATCTGGATCAGGGAGTGTAAAACCAAGGAGGCAGAAGGTCCTGGTGTGGTGAATGCAGGCTGTAATTAGGAAATGCACCCCTGCAAATGGGTCACACCACCAAACACAGGAACTAAACCAGAGCCCAACACTGTGGCCAAGCTTTAGGAATCCCTCGGATCCCCAGGAGCCCCTGGCTGCCCATGGATAGGAGCTGTGACTCCTGTGACCTCCCCAGAGCCACCAGCACGTTCTCTCTTGTGGCAATTGGCACCAGGAAGAAAAGGAAGATTCCAAGCCGTGCTCTGAGTGGGAGTGACAGCAATCCCAGCACAGAAATAATGACTCTGAACCAGGAATGTTGTTGCCTCTTGCCTGATGAGGGAATGGAGTGAGAAAACAGGTGAAAATACAAGGCAGAGGATAGAAATCAATAGGACAGAAGGCTTTTCTAGTTCTTTACAAAATAATTTCCATCTCTGCAAGGCAGAAGATTGCTGTAAAACATCATTATTAAAAAAAACCCTGAAGATTCTGAAAAATATTAAAATTAATTTTTACAGTTCTTTTTACCCAATAGTTGTACATTAACAATCTTTCTTCCTCCCATAAAGATTTAGTGTCCTACTTGGCTAACATTTATTGCATTGGCTTTTCTATTAAATAAAGCCAAAATTAAAGGCTTATTTCCTGAGTATTCATCTGTACTAGGATAGTAATGCAGAGTTAGTTTTGCTGCCACCAGGACAAAACAAGTCGATTAGATCAGAAGTGTCCTACTTTGGTTTTCTTTTCTGACTTATTAAAGTTTCAGCAGGAAACATTCTTAACATGTTGCCTGAAGAAATGAAAATCCTTTAAAAATTTACAGTGAAAATCCCATCTACCTTGGAAATTCCAAGGTAGCCAAAACCTAGAGCAGCTGGATTCTCAGTGGACCTACTGGGTATCATGTGCAGGTACAGCAAGCAAAATTAGAAGGATTAAATAACAAAAGTGAAAAAAAGAGCTAGGACATGTGTTTATACTGCGTGAGACTAACCTGAAAATTGTAAACCTGGCCAAGGGATAAATATTAATGGAATTTCTGATTCTGTGTTTACAATTTTAAACAGTCTTTATGCACCTCACGTGTCTTATTATTTTTTTAAAAGCTACTTTTCTATTGACCTAACAGTCATAATACTGCTTTTTGTGCTATGCTTTCCCCATTCCACTTGTTTTCTGATCTGCAAGAAGGGATATAAATAGTGCTTTCTCAGCTCTAAATAAGACTTTCTTCCCCAGAATGAATTGAAATCGAAGGTTAATAAAATTCCTTACAGTGACAGGACATAATTTTGCTTTATTTTTGTCTATGCTCAAACTTGGAAGATAGATCTTCCCATTGTAGAGGTGCCAGGAGGCTCCTCGAGGTTTCTGGGGATGTCTGCAAGGACTTTGGAAAGTCAGCCCCGACTTTCCCCTCACTGTGAACAGCACAGCCAACCAGAACCTGGCGTTTGGGAAGCTCCTACAGAGAGATGGGAAGTGACAAGCGGAAAAGAGAAGCTTCAAGGGGAGTCTCCCCGAGCGTGATGTGCTCCATCACCCCTCTGCAGTGAGCTTCAGGGGGAGAGGCATCAGTCACCCAAAGAGAAATCCCAGCTAACACTTAGAGTTCACTCCTAATTTAAAATTTAAACTCTCATTTTAATTTTAAATGCCCTAAGAGTTAAAAGCGGAGCTATAGGCTATGGGATTTAATAGTCATAATTATGGATACAGAATTAAAGCTAAATGTATATTATTAGGTGTTCGTGTTACTTTTTATCTACTCAAGCTTTTTAACAAAAGACTTCTACATCAACTGATCTAACTTTTTAAATACAGAATCAAGATTAAAATGTGTCCAATGTTAGAAACATGATAATCAGATACTTTTAAGTAATTTGGTCGAAAATCTATGGCGGCTTAGACATAACCTTTTCTTAAACTCAAATAAATCAATATGTTCAGGCCACAAGAACAAATATGAAAGACACACCTGGTCCAGAATTTAATTCAAAAGAAAACAAAGGGAAAAAAGATTAAAAAAAAGAAAACAGAAAAAGACTCTGTCTGTACATTAAAGTCTCTGAACTTATAGACATAACCGAAATTGCTCCTCCAGTCAGCAGCACTGATTTCATAACGTGTCTCTCAGATCACAAAGAATTTATAAGGTTGTTTTATAGATTCTTAACACAAAGTAGTGTATGCACAGTCACTGTAAAAGCCAGGCTGTGCACACAACCAACTTCGTTAGACAAAGAAAAGCTGCTCCTTCAGGGTCACCAATGTCACAATGCAAAAACTCCAATTAGTTCTTTACTCACTTGGGGTGTTATAATAATATATTTTCAGCCTGTTACAATATAGACATTACTTTAACTGAGACACACTAAGTAATATCAATTACCAAAAATCTTTGATTGATGATTCAAATTGCAGCAGAAGTCACTTACTCAGGGAAGATTCGTGCATTTAAACAGACTATTTATCTAAGAGAACTGCACAGCAAACTCTTATGGGGTCAAAGGTTAAATTTTGCAGCTGGAATTTTTATGTCTGAGCATATCTTCTCCTTGCTTTCATTCATCCTAATGCACCTATGGCATTTTTTTGGAAGCTTAAAGCTTTGCATTTCTATAGAATCAAAATCCTGTTTAGGTGATCTCTGACTGTGGTGTAGCAGTAGGGATGCAATTTCTAAATTAATATTTTCTATTAATGTTATTTTATTATCATATTATCAGCAGCTTCCTCTGCACCGGATCTTTTAAATAGAAATAGAAATAAGAACAATAAAAAAACGCAGAATTAATAAATATGGTTTGAATCATGACCTGACATTCACAAGAATAAATTAAATGCAATGATAAGAAAGAAGGGACTGACTGCAGGTATGTGCACAAACAGCTTGGGAAAGGTGTTCCAGCAATTGATTCCAACTCTCACTGCCATACACAGTAAAATTCCCATTC
The DNA here is from genome assembly GCA_013396875.1 of Vireo altiloquus. Lineage (NCBI taxonomy): Eukaryota > Metazoa > Chordata > Aves > Passeriformes > Vireonidae > Vireo > Vireo altiloquus. The sequence continues at coordinate 468,417 of VZRF01003303.1, forward strand.
TGTATTAGGATGTCCACTTGTCTAAGAAATACCGTGGCATTCTGATCTTATTTCAAAATGTCACACACATTCTGGTTTCTCCAATACCATGAAATGTCAGTCTGCCAATACCTCGCACATCTGCAGGGCTGCAGCTGTAACCTTTGCCTGCTGTTTGTTCCATGTTCATGTGTTTCTCCTCCCACGCCAATTTCCCTCCTCTGCTCTCAGCATCTCAAGGGCTGCTCTCAGCCCCTTCCACCAAGCCACCACCACTGAATGTGCTGTTGTTGATCAAAACAAGTGGCATTTGCACAAAGCAACGCTCAAGCATTCTGGGCTTTGTTGTGCTATTAGAGATATTTTAATTTTCTATAAAGCATTCACACATCTCCTCTGTATGTGTGTGAGGTTCATAATCCACATCCCAAGGCTTGAAAACAGCAACCATTAATAGATGCAGGGACTCAGGACTAAGAGGGCTCATTCAAATCTGAAGTCTTGCTTTTCTAGGTAACTTCAAATCAAACTAAATGTTTAGGTTTGAACAGTTGCTAAATACTTTAAATGCTAAATGTCCCCCAAAAGTTTTAAAAAGTCATTTAAGGGAATTTTTTCCCTACTGCTTTGTAAATGTAAATAACATCGAAAATACTATTTGAAAATCTTTCAGGAAAGTAATTATGGATTTTACCTGCTGTAACAACATAGATATTTTATATAATTATCTGCATTTTTATGCCAACTTATAGTGTAATTTCACAGACAATTTTCTCTACCTTAAGCCACATATCCCAAAAATGCAGTATTTAGCCTGGTTTACAAAAGGTACATGTGTTGTAAAGGGGCTCCCTCTGTCACATACACACCCCTCACAACTTCTGAACTCACCTGGCAATTTCTACAAAATTTGAAAGCACCAAATAAGTCGCATAAAAATTAAATTTCCGTATGGTTGCAGAAATTTCCATTTGTGAGGAGAAAACCCAGTTAATCCTCCCACATTACAGAAAAGGAGACAAAACTTGGCTGTCTGACACGTTGATACTTGGCCAGCCATGTGCTGCCTATCAGCAGGAATGAGCTCTGATAAGCCACGCTGTGGTTTTTCTCCTGTTTGATGGAATGTCTGTGGGATGGGGAGGGAGGCAGGAGGGAGGTCCTGGGGGCAGACTGCACAATCATTAAAGAGCAGTTTGTTAAACTATCAGCTCTGTTTTGGCATTCTTAGAATTGAAACAGAAGGTTTCACGTGGAATTGAAGACAGACCACATTCCTCTAGATCTGATTGAGATGAACAGTCCCAGCGAGCTCGGCTCTGTTCAAGGATGAGTTCACACATCATATGTAACATTTAGCTAAGGAATGCCTCCCCTATTTATTACAAACACAGGTAGAAGTTACATCTCCAGCAAAAGGCACTTTCGGTACTTAAAAATTCTATGTTAGGATCCACGTTTTGAAGCGTCAAATCTAATTTTTAGCAAAGGAAACCCATCTGTTTACAAAGCCCACTCTTCTTTCACAATAAACCCCAAAGTCCCTGTGTCTGTATCTACAAAGCTGTTTGAGGCATTGGGCAATTGGGGGGGTGGGGTTTGGTTTGGGGTTGTTTTTTTGCAATTACACTTGGAGAAGGTGATTATATAGATGTGGTTTACTTGTATTCACTGGAGTAGGAGGCTATTTCAGTGTTGTTGTGCAACCACTTGAATTCCAAGGGCCAGCTGCCTTCGGCAAGGCACGTAAGGACCAGGCGGTTTCCTTCCAGGTGGATCTGGGGCAAGCCTGGCTCTGTCTTGAAGAATGGTGCAACATCCCCTGCAATACAAAGGAAAAAATGGGTTTGGAGGCTATTTACAAAAATATATGGAAAAACTACTGATATTTGGCTTATTTCTTCTCAACATGGTCATCGTAAAACAAGCAACAATGTGATTCAGTTAAGGCTTGCACTGGTACATTCACAACTAAGCTTTACCTTTAGGGGCAGAATTACCAAGATCTCGATAAACTTTGTCCTTGCCCACTCAGACAAGCTTTTGTCCACATTTACTCTTTCTCCATATGAGAATTCCAACACTGTCTGCTGTGGCAGGCAGTGAACAGCCCTATTGGCTTTTTTCCCCCCTTCTCTTTTCTGAGGATTAAATCCACTCAAAGCTTTTTTTTTTTTTTTTTTCTTATTTCTTGAATAGAAACCAGAAGAGTAATCTTGGATAGAAATGATTATCACAGCAGGAAATGTCTCAGGGTAAATGAAGATCCTTGATAGGGAAAAGAATTTAGAAAGAAACACCGCACAAGTTTAATGAGTTTTTCAATGTTCTCGCCAACCAAAATGTGTTAAATTATGTTACCTGAAGCCACTAGCAGATTTTGAATTAGGGTACTTCAGTAATGTGCAAGGGTCACATCTACTCTCAAACTCTTGTGTATCACAAATAAAACACTCCAAGCAAAAAAATTCTTGATGGGTAAATTGCCAAAGTTCTGCTCAAATACAGATTGATTCTGAGTCCACTCCTGCTGGAGATCTACCCCAGTCACCCCTGGAAGATGGAGGTTTTCACACTTTATGTGTCAAATTTCTACTTGAAACTACAGAGGAACTATAGGTTTTATTTTAGAAGCATATAAATACCTTCTATAACCAAAATTAACAGAATAGCCTGGGTTGGAAGGGATGTTAAAACTCATCCAGTTCCAACCCCTGCCATGGGCAGGGACACCTTCCACTAGACCAGGTTTCTCCATCCAACCTGGCCTGGAACGCTTTCAGGATTTTATAATTACATATAAAAAACCAGAAATTATAATCAAAGTCAGCAATTTAATACAAAATATGAATAATATTCAATAGGTAGACAATACTGAGCTCTGCTTTAAAGACTGCAGGGGCTGTGTGTGTGTACTTTATATATAAAATACAGAAAAAACCCAAGATACACAAATGTTGTCCCAGTGCAAGTAACAGTTCAATTAAACTGTAAACCTTCCTTTTAGAATTTATTTTAGACAGGCTCAGGCATTTTTATACTCACTGTTTAAAGAGTTTAACCTATTTTTTACTGTTTGGAGGGAAGTGCCCCCATGTACTACTCAAGGCTGGCTGGAATTTTTGAACCCACAGGTCACAGAATCACTGATAGCCCCAGGACAGCCCCAGGAGCTCAGGGCAAGGGGTGCTGCTGGTGGTTCCTGGTGGCCCTGGTTTTCCACTGGGGTTCACAGCCCAGCCCAGGGATGTCAGCATCTCCAAGCCTTTATCTTTCACTTTGCCTCTGCTCAGGGAATTTTTGTGCCTTGGCAGAGCATGTGGCAGCACAGACTCGTTATCATTAAAGGGTGCTGGGGCAGAGCTGGGAGCCCCAGGCCCACTGGTGCCAAAGTATCTCCTGCAATGGGCTATAAATCAGCCAGAGCTCCCCACTCATCTGTTGAGTTGGATTGACAAACTGCCTCCCGAGTTTTTAGATTTTAACTTCAAGAACACAGTCATTTATGCAGAAAGAAAAAGCATATAATCTTAAAGCAATGCTTATAAACTATCATACAAAACCCAATCTAACAAACTGAATTAAAAACTGTATTTGGGGTAGGGCCCTTTTCTGATTTGCAGCATTTTAAATAACCTGTCTTTCAAACAAACTGATTTATGATGAGTGCAGATCAGCAGTATCTTCTTTAAATTGGCTATGCAGGAAGCTACAACAATTCAACATACGAGAAAATTGGAACAGTTTCAAACTAGCAGACATTCCCAGACAAGCCAAGGACAGTTTTTACACCTCTCCACACTATTATATGACTGAGGATATATTCTGCAAAGCTTCTCTTTTAGTGGTTGTTTTAATGACTGCAATTATTGTGAAATCATCCCAATTCTCATTGTCTCCCAACTAGTAAAATCAACCGATACTTTAAACATTATAAAGAAAAATTTAAGTTGGAGTTAGAAGATGTTTCTGTGAAATACAGTTATTTTACCCAGAGTGATAAGCAAATTTTTACAAAGGTATTTCCAAACAAGTGTATTTCTAAATCTTGTCAACGGCTTCAGATGTATTTTGGGGAGTCTCCCAAGGGAGTTTCAGACATTCTACCCTGGTAAGATTAAAGGTGTCAGGCTTCCTCTGGAGATGGAAAAGCAGCAGCTGGGAGCAGTGCTGGTGTTCAGGGGAAGAGATCAGAGCCCAGCTGGTAAAGTGAAATGATTAGTGCTGAGTCCTGAAAACATTTACCTGCTCACGTACAGAGGCTCATGGAATGAGTTCCCTAAACTATTCCTCCCTGAAGAAAGTTTAGTCACTGAGGGGAGCTCAGTGAAAGTGGAATCTGCACTACACCGAGTCATTTGTTGATCCTTGTTTTCAATGATTTACAGACTCTGCAGCACAACCTCCTTCATTACTTACTCTGAATTATCCACTTACTCCTAACTTATGTCTTTCCAAGAAAAAAATGATGTATTTGGAAGACAAAGTGCTGCCCACAAGTCTGCCATTCAGCCCTACATTTCCTACTCAAATATTCCAAACCCAGTGATGCTGCAGCCCACTCAGAGCTATCTCCATTTAAAGCATCACAATCAAGCTGTTATTACATGAAAATTATTCTCAAAACTCAATCCAGTTCCGTTAGAAGCTAAAATTTAATAGACCTATGGGAATATTTTTATAAAGAGTATAGCATGCTTTATAAATTACCCTGGCTCTCTGGAAGATTTACTTAAACCCTTGAAGTAATTTTATCTTCTAATCCTTTATTCCTGACTTTCTCATCAATCACATACCATCAGTTTATCAAATTCAATTATGCAATCAGAGCTCACTAAATATTCACTGAAAGAAGAAATGAAAATAAAATACAGAGCAAAGATTCCATGCAGAGAGGCAGCTTTGATGACATTGGCATTTCTGCAGCACAGGGCTGCTCACACCTCAGGCTCAGGATCAAACCTGGGCCATTCCCTGGGCTTTATTTACAGCTTTAAGCTGTAATGGAAAGCAGAATTAAAACTGGACCTGCGAGGAAAAGTTTGGTTGTTCTAGAGCATCCTAGGGAAACAGGAAAATTGGCAGGGAAAATATCAAAGCCATCCCAGAAGGGAAGTTGTAGGAAAGATCTAACTGGCTGAGGGATGGAAGACACAAGGGTGCAGTTAATAGGTATGAGATACTTGCATTTAATAATTAACTACAGAAAGGGCTCACCAGGAGGCTAACCTTGGCCAGCCAAGGGTTTAGAAGCCAGAAAGGCATTTTTTTGTTTTACACTCTCCAAGAATGGAGAGCTAATAAAAAGCCTGAGTCCTAAAACCAAAAATAATAAAATACTGCAATTATTATTCTTGGCTAGAACACTTTTCTGCCTCNAAAAAAAAAAAAAAAGCCAAATCAAACATTCATACTCTACACTGTTGCTTTTTCTAAATGCACTCATTTTTCCAGCCTCTCTGGCTCTTCAGTCAAGCTGATTTAAAAATAAAAGTAATAGCAATTAAAGAATTTTTTGAGTTGCAAGAAGGAGCAAAGGGAAAAGGTGCCAATCTGTTGGCACATGTATATGTACAGCTTCAGTAAATTTTCATTAAGTCTGCTTACCAAACTCGCCAACATCCCGACTCGTGTCCTTAAAAGGATGCTGTGGATTTATTTTTATGTAAATCTCACAAAGTAGGATTGAATTTGCCAAAATTATCAGGAAATTTGCTCCACAGTGTCTCTGCCTTGTGTTTCTGCACCTCTGACATGCCTGAGTTTCATTACACTGCTGGGTTGGCCCATCCAGTTTCTTTCTTTGGTACATGCAAAGCCTATGTGGATTTTATCTCAAAATAAAGATTCAGGACTAAATTCAACAACACTCAGATGGTTTTTCTTGGACTAATGCTGACATTTAAACACAAAATGGTGCTGGATGTAATTGTCCTCTACTGTGGGCTTGTCCTCAGCCCTGGCAAGATGCACCACAGGAAAGCTGAAAGCTCCCTTGTGCTCTATTCTCCTGAAAATCACATTCAGGCACAAACTTACAACAGGACCTGCAAGAGGAAAAGGCATCTTTGTACTGACTGGAATGACAACAAAAATTTCAGGAACAGATAGTCATTAAATACCCAAGGAATCTCATAAGGATTGCATGATTGAATGTCATTTCAGAAACAGGAGAGCAGCATCTCAGGGACCTCAAACACTCCCTCTAATAAACAAATTAACAAGGATTGGCTAATGATTCTTAGCCCTTGAAGAGCTTACATTTGTAAAACACATAAAGCAAAGTCAGATGAAATAGATCTTTCAGTTACTGCAAGGTCTTACAAGATCTTGAAAGCTCTAGTCACAAAGTCCTGTCCCTCAGGAATTAATGAATTTTAATTAAAGACACAATTTGATCTTGAGAACCTCTACCCTGTGGAGAAAAGGAAAGAACACTCCAGAGAAGTACCACATCACCCTCATCAGTCAAACCCACTGCAACTACCCTCTTTGAATCTCAGCTTTCTTTGCCTCCAGAAATGTTGGATAGTAACAGTTAGAGGCAAAATCTGGTGCCCACTTCCTGAAAAAAAATCTGTTTCTGTGGTCCTGAACACTCAGAGGAAGGAAAATGCAGGGAGTGCTGAGAGTAAGGACTGCTGAGAGCAGGTCGAGAGATCCTCACTGCCATCACTATTTGTCTTTCTTATGCATCTCTACTTTTAAGTAATTTTTAGGTGAGCTAATATTGAACATTAAAAGTAGCTCGACCCGCACATAAATCAGCAATTCGGAGCAAATACAGCTCAATCACTTAACAAATACCAGGTGAGCAGCTGCCTTTCCATTGCTCAGTTGGCCCCACAGGTTCAGTACTGAAAACAGAGTTTTGGCTGAGATACATTTTTCAAACTCAAAAGAAAACCACTACTGGTTTATTAAGTAGCACACCTCTATTAACTTTAGCTTGTTAATGTCCAGTCAAAGCATGATGCACATTACTGTTTCTTCACATGCTTCTAAAGCTACAATCAACTGACACAGGAAGATAAAAACCAGAATTATCTCTGAGGAATTCTACAGGAAAATGAGGCAGAGACTGAATGATCAGCCCAGGAGAAGATCAGCAATACAGAAATGTTTTCACTCTCAGTGTCTGCCAGGAAAGGAGATCTGAGCCACTTTCAGGTGGGTAAATGATGACTGCCCTGGAAAGAGTATCCCAAAGGTCAGTCTGGGACACTGAATGTGTAATACAAAAGTAAAAGGACAACTGGAGACAGGAAGAATCTTTCCAGTAACGCAAAGAAAGTTGGTACAACTATGGACAGCAAAACCCCATTCAGGAGCAGCTGTGACATTGTTGAGCACAAACAGAAGAGCACGAGCTGCTCTGCTCTGACAGCAAATAACTGCAGCCTCCTGGGGAAATGGTTTCTCTTCTTATTCCCAAGTTGGATATGGAAAAGATTTTTTTTTCTATTTCCTTTTCAAAAGAATCTTTTAGTCTTGCTATCTCCGTTTTTTAATCTTACAGTTTCTGATATACATGCACACGTGTGCTAGCTCTGGATGCAAGTTGTATTCTCTTGTGGAAATGAACTTCAATAGATTATATGGCATATGAATTTGGAATTATTAGTCAGTAAATCCTGGGAAATGTAACAGAAAGTCAGATTGAACTCAGATATATTTGAATCAATCTTCTTTTGAATTCAAACCTTCTAAAATGCATTGGTGAGATGCTGGGGAAGTTGGTATATGATCTATTCATAAACTGTCAACAATGTCAAACATACATTAGAGCATTCAGTCACTTTAACTGTATTGATTTGCAGGAAGTCTATTTTACCCAAAATATTGGGTCTTTGAGATTCAAATTTTTGTGGTTAGAAGTGTGACATAAATCACCAAGCACAACAATTAAATTTAAATTGCATTTTACTACCTCATTCTAAACCTCGACTGCAAAGGACTGATGCATCATAGTGAATATTTCATTAAAATATCAGGTTATTTTTCAAATATACTGCAGCAGCTAAGAATTTTCACACAATGGTACAAAGCATTCTCTCAAAATGGATTTCCTGAACTTTCATCAAAGACGATATCTGATTTTATATTGGAAGAGTACTGAGGCAACTGTATTTAAATCAGTCTTTCTTCCTCAATTTCACACATCAAGTAAATGAGCCCATGCTACCCATTTCTGTCGTCCTAGAGATTAAAAAGATAACCTTCTTTTTGGGTACCTCCATTATAATCCCTGAATGCAAATACAGATATCAGCTGAGGTTGATGGATGGTGCTTTTAAAGGTTTAATTGGGGATGGAATTAAATTGTTTTAGGACTCAGCAAGTTCTGTGAGGAAGCCTACATATTTCTAGAATAAGTGACATTTATTTCTTTTAAATGCACAGTCACAGGGAGACAAGATTTCAATGGATAGCTTCTTGTTTTTTGCCTTGAACAGCTCACATAACTAATTGGCAAGTTAGCTACTGGGTAATTGCCAATCATATATTTGATTTGGATGGAGGAAATATTGAACTAAAGATTGCAAACCTGTTGCAGTCAATCCCAAGAGGAAAACTAAACATCCTGTAATGTATAGTTATGATTAGCTTTCAACAATCCAATAGAATAGGAGTCCCAAGCGGCAAGAATGAGTGTTTCACACTGATAGTTAAGTAGATTTAATTAAAAATTCTTTTTTTTTTATTGAAGCATCACTTCTCTATTTCAGAATTACCTAAATGGCACTGCAGATTCCAGTTGGCTTCTCTGCTCCTCGTTTCTTGATGCAAACAGACCAAATGTTTTACCAAATCTTGGCTAACACCGAGTACTGCTTAAAAGAACAAACATCCTAATTCATTCCCTTAGAAATGTCTATAATTCCAAAATAAACACCAGAATGACTACAGTAAAACCTGTTTTAATATTTTCAACCATTCTTCCCTGTTTTAAGGCACAAAAATTTCCTGTTCTCTCTCTCAGCCTTCCATTTTTCTCCATGAACAAAAATCCATTTGCATCCTGAAACAACAGAAAAAAGCCAGAACAGATTTTTTAATGATAAAAAAAGAAAATCTTACTATCACTGACTGCTTTAAAGTCCTTAAACATAACCTGTTCTTTGTATTCATAAAATCTACTCCCTAACACTCTGCCATCTATTTAAAGACCATCCTTTCATTCACTACACAATCATTTCTTGAAGAATTCCCTTTTGAGAAAAGATTTCTCAAGTTTTATTAGAAACACTCAAAACAGAACTGAAAGGAGGAGGGCCCCCAGAACCACAGCAGGGTTTTTATAGGACCTGGATTCTGACAGTAAAAAAGAAAAGACAGTGGTTGGTAACAGCACTTCATTAAAATTCAACATAAACCTCTTCCAGCTATCCCCAAATACACCAAGAAAGTCTTTCCCACATGCAATTGTATTATTCTTCTCTTAAAATTGATTTCTTTAGCAGACCAGCCAAGGAGGAAAAAAAATAATGAGTTGATATCGTTTTAACAGAGCCTCAAGAAGCTCCTGATGTATTAACCTGAAATCCCACTAAGGCTTCATTTTCCCATTTAATTTCTACACCTCATGTTTTAGTCTCACTTTCTGACCACGTGTAATAATTCAGTTCAGTCGGGGCAAAAAAAATTATATTGGTTTATTGTATATCAGAAGGCAACCACTATTCACAGTTCTGTGAATTCATGGAATATCAGAGAATCTCAGAATGGTTTGGGTTAGAGGGGACCTTAAAACTCATCCAGTTCCACACCCTGCCATGGGCAGGGACACCTCCCACTAGCCCAGGTTGCTCCAAACCCCATCCAACCTGGCCTAGAACACTTCCAGGGATCCAGGAGCAGCCACAGCTTCTCTGGGCACCTCAGCATCCTCCCAGGCAAGGATTTCCTCCTAAAGCCACTCTCTCTCAGCTTAAAGCCAGTGCCTGCTGCAAGATTAAAAAGCAAAAAGCTACATGTGATGTTGTCAAATTATGTTTAGTGTAGTTCATCCACAAAAAAGGCTCCAGAATTTTTTTAAAAAAATATTCAGGAGGATGTTTATAAGAAAGTTACAAATGCACTGAAAGAAAAAGGCACATCCCTACAAAGCGGGCAAATGAAAGGGAACCCATTAACTACGAAAACCAAAACAAAATCTCCAAAGAAACCTCCAGCCTCTGAATTTGGTATCAAAGCACAACCTCTGTGCTTTTCATATTCTCTTCATACAGTGATGTTTACAGAGTCTCACTCAGAGACTCGAGGAAATAAGTTGATAGTGTTTAAATCTCAGCCCACAGCAGGTGGAAGGCAAAGCTGCCTCGCCAAAAGAGAATCCAAATGTAGCAGGATTTCCTTCATTATTTTAACCACAAAGGAAGCTATTGTTTCTGCTACATAATCTACAATCTCCAACTACTGTAGGGCAGCCTGATCACACTGATATCTATCCAGCAATTTATAAATATATCCACTAAATATTCCAACTGACACAAGCACAAAGGACAGATGAAACTCTACAGAACACTTAACAGGAGAGAAAAGATGGAAACATAAATGCGCTTTCCTCAAGTTCATCCCTGCTATAAGAGGCATTCTCAGCGTTCAGAAGATAAATTAAATCAAAAAGGTAAACAGCTGAGGAGTGTCTCGAAGTACCAGAACAGAAACTCGAGAGCAGCAGGAGGAAACAAAGGAACAGCAAAGGCACTGCCAGACCTGAAAGCCAAGTCAGGCACCTATTTATATTCTCAAGGAGAATGTATTTCTAAATAGAAAAGCAGCTATGAATATCCAGAGAAGATATAAACACATCTCTTTTGATGGAGGGGGCTGGAGGGGAAATGATTCATGCTCAAACCTTTGTTAAAAGCAATGCCTCCTGCTCACTGGTATTGTTGTTTTGTTTAAATGTAACTTTTAACTTTCTTTTTTTTGTTGTTTAAACTTTAAAAATATAAGTAGGTTTAGAAGCTGGGTAATGTCTGCCTCAAAAAACTCAAAGTATCTCAGTGGTGTCACTGACGTGGAGGGTGGTGAGCACAGGAGCCCTCACTGTGCTGAGCTGAGACTGATCTGTTCATATCCTTGTGTGATGCTGGATTAGGACAGAAATGCCAACAAAGCACAGCCCAAAGTTCACAGAACTCAAATAGCTGAAATATTCCCACATCTTAAGCAAACTCTAGGACAGGCACCTGGTCAGAGCCAGAAGCACAGAGTGATCCTTGCAGAGCTCTCAGGGTGTTTGTGCAAACACTCCCAACGGGATGGACCAAAGGCTCTTTGGAAATCTCACATAAATTGGACACCTTCAGTTTCCCAAACATCACCACTTATTTCCATGTCTTTTACACCACATCCTTTCAAAACTACCCAAGTGGAATTCTTTCACAAGGAAAATACATGGATCTGGAGCCTATAGGATTATTTGCAGCCATACTGATGAAACATGTAATTTCTTCTTGTCAAAATTGGAAGAAACATATCACTGTTCTAGAAAACATAAACGAGCTTGACATATCTGAAGGCAAAGAAAAGGAGTTAGTTGATTAATCTGGATATTTTATTTCATTTTCTTTGGGTTATAAATAAGCAGCAAGTTAATACTGTTTTCAACTTTTGACAGTTCTAATGTTAATTACATGTACTGGATTTTATAAATCAATACTTCTTACATAAAGTGTTATTTAACTTGTCAAGTGCAGCAATAGATCAATGCATTTACTGTTCTTGCTAACATTGATGGATGACATACATCAAAAGCATATGTAAAGGAAAAATAAAAGATTTATTTGTAAGCCAGACAGGGTTAAACCCCAGTTAGGCAGACAGGGAACTTAAACAGTGTTTTGAAAATAACAACTTTATTATTGTGTGAAAACTTTTCTTCTTGCCTGGGTTTTTTGAAGTTTGTGGTGTTTAGGAGTTTGGGGTTTGTTTGGGGCTGGTTTGTGGGAGCTTTTTTTTCTTTTAATGCTGAGGCCTGAAGCTATCAGTGGCAGACTGCTCTGTGTACAGAACTGTTATATTAAATCTCTGTATCCTATAGGATACAAGAGCAATGAATTGCACCTCCCAAACTTCAAATATATTTTGCTGAAGTACCATATTCCCATGTTTTGCACACAGTACTTCCATCTAAACATACAAATAAGGTGATAAAAAAACATCAAAATGTAGTTGATAACTGCTTCAGTGTTTGCAAACATTTGCAAACAGTGTTTGCTACAGTTAATGTGCTTAAAATTTTAAAGGATGTCCAAGTAAAATTTTGATCATAAATCAGCTTCAAAGATTGCACTCACAGCATTATGAGCTGTAATAAAAGAAAAACTCAGTCAAAAAACACCATAAGAGCCAGTAGTAATGCACCTGCACATCTCTAAGAGAGATACAGGTCTAATGTAACTAATACTCATTTGTCCCATTTGTAAAGAAGACATAAAGTATATTATAATTATGAAATCCCAAAGAACTGAAAGCTATTACTCCATATGTAACTGCATTAAATCAATAAAATATTGGTTAAAACCCATTATCAGAAGTGTGCATATATACAGAATGTATAATCATGTACTGAAATAGAAGGGGAAATTGTTTTCCTTCTATTATTGATAGATTTCTCAGGACACAAGTAATAATTATACGATATGTTATTTCCAATTCACAGAATGACAAAAAAACATCCTTTTGCATTAAAAATTGTCACAAGGATGGGTTTTTTAAAGTTAAAAAAGGTAATGAATGTAAACTTGAGGTGTTATCCTTTGGAAGTAATTCATGTAATCATCACATTTTAGTGCAATTTATCTGACTAGAAAATAGAAAGACACCTCTGCTGTATCACCACAATATTCAGTGAAGTACAAGGAGGCATTACTCTGTCAGCTCTGTTACTTTGGACAATACTCTTAAGAAGTAACAAGCAATGGCTACAATCTATGAGTTGTCTTAGCATGTTCGAGAAATAATCAACACAAAGGAAAACCTGAAAAACAGTGGTGAGTCTAAGTAAAAGAGGAGTTTGTAAAGTTATCCTCAAACCTTGGAAAAAGATGAAATTCCATTTAACCAACATTTCAAAAGCAAAAATCTATTAAAGAAACCACTTAGTCTACTGGCTAAGGCATGTCCTGCAGGACCTTGTTAACGCCTTCAATGAGGCTGACAGTTAATGCAAAGAAAGTCAGGAGATTGTCTTCAGAGTTTGAGTATTTTGTTTAAAATAATCCAGCAAAAGACTTCTGTTCACAGAAACTCTTCTAAATTGTTAAAGGAAAATGGGTATGAAAGACAAAGGCAATCAGCTGCCTCAGGTACAGCCTGGGTTTGCATGTCTGGCAGGACTTTGTGGGAGCTGTCAGGCACCTGAGTGATGAGAAAATATCATCCAAGTGAGAAGCAGGAATTGTGCACATGTAACCTCTGCATCCTACTTAGAGCTGTGAGTCAGGAGAAGGGACAGCCTGTGGGAGACAGGCCAGGAGATGAACACAGAGCACTCAGGGCTCACTTGCAGAAATACACCACCAGGCTTAGTCCCATCCCACTGGCCCCCAACACACAGCCAGGCAGGAAGGAAAACTACCAAACCCTGCACTTTACCCTGACTGTGCTGCATCCTAATCCTGCTCTCACACAGTCCAAGGCAGCAGCACCTGCTGGAGCCCAATCCAATAAACACCACCAGGCTGGCTCAACCCTGCTTAGCAGCACCAAACAAATGGAGAGCAAAGCTCTGCTCCTCGCTCTGAACCCGCCCAAACTGGCAATAATGAAGATGTATATCCACAAGGAGTACGGAATCAGCCAGAACCTCGATTCATGAGCACTCCTGTACCCTGTAAGAGGTGAGCCCTGGGCGGGTTTACAAGTTCCATAAAATTGCTCCCTAGGGGAAGCAATCTGCTGGCTCAGTTCTCTGCAGGATTTTCCCAGTCCCTCCAGTCATCTGCTCCTGCTCTATACATCCACATACATCATCAAGCTGACGATTTACAAACTGGACCAGATGGATGTATAACCCCAAACAGTGCTGTTTGTTAAATCTAAAAGCCATTAATCAGAGTAATTTCCTTTATTAAGCTCTGTGGGAGAAAGGGACAAATATAGATGACGTATTACCCAAGTTTACCGGGAGTGCATCACAGGATGACACACACTGAGCTTATTTTCACCCAGCAACACCAGAGAAAAATGTTGACAGCAGAAATGTTCCTCCTAGAAAAAGTAGATTATTGCAGGACAAAGAAAGCAGGAAAGGGCATCCTAAATGCTTTCTTCGAGTAGATAAGGCATGTTATTTTCCCCAGAGGAAATAATTATGTTCTCTGAAAGGACTGGCAACTTCAAGTTATTTTTAAACAAAGAGCAGTTCTTTGTGTAACATGAGCACTAAGTTGTTTCAGAGAAGCAATAGGTGAGACTGGATCAACGAAGTTACCTTCACCTTTCACCAGGCACTTAATGCCAGCCCAGCTGGAAAACAGCATGAACTGCCTGAAGGTTTAAGCCTCACAAATAATACTTACTCTGCTCTCCCTCTTCTAACTCTCAAGTTCCTCACATTTTTAGACACAGGGCCAAAAACAAATCAAGGTATACTTCCTGTCCTTCCGAACGAAAGCTTTATAAGAAAACCATACATCTGCACATGAAAAATGTTCCAATTTTAACAGTCAAAACAACTTTTATAAACAAATGACAGATAAAGTCCTCTAGAAACACGCAGAAATGGCTTCTTAACTTTTAAAAGAAGATTTACAAAAGGAAGGAAAGCCTCCAGCTATTTGCTTAACAGACAAAAGAAAAGATTTCTATAGATCAATTTATTTTGTGGAAGGTCACTGAAGCAGAACGCAGTTGTGATTCTGTAGTGATGCTCTGACACATTACTGCAAACAAAGCTGATTTTGCAGGTTCTGTTGCAGGGCAGAACACCTCTCTTCTGGCACAGCAGAAATCCCAGTGGTCCCAGTAAGAGAGGCAACATGGCAGCACTTGCTCTGTTTTACCTCCCACCATGGTGGGAATAAGCCAAAAACAAGAAAAAGGTCCAGTTCATGTCCCTGTTGGATGGGTCTTGGAACAACCTGGTCTAGTGGANCCAAATACAATTTATGTGATATATTCCTATTACCTTCTTTTAAGGGCTTCTCACATAAATACTCCTACCCACACATTTTTCACAATCAGAGCTTTCACTGCTACAGTTCATGAAAATGTCTTTCACCAGCATGGATTTCCAACAGCTCCTTTATGGAGGAGAAGCTCTGGAACAGCTGCCTCCAGAACCCCTGTCTGCCTTAAGAGCAAACAGACTGAAATGTTGGTGCATTACTGCTGCCTCATAAAGAAGAAAATTAGTTGTTTTTGTTTTTGTTTAGCAGTACTCCACAGGTACTTATTTTGACACCACTTTAATGTGCAAACACATTAAATTAACGTGGTTCATGGTTGCAGGAAACACTCATTGGACAAAGGCCAATCCTGATGCCTCCCAGCAAAAACCATTCTTTCTATATTAAAAATGTTAAATTACATAAGACACTTCTCTACATGTGCTTTTTGCCAACCCACTGTATTTGACAAAAGCTGATGATTTTTATCCTTCTCTTTCATATTTATAAAGTACCTTAAATACAGTTTCTAACAAAAAATAAATAAAATTACTAAAAATTACACTCGTGGCAGAAAAAACATGGCCAGAGTTAACCTTCTTCTCTGTGAATACAACCAAATCTTTACGATTGTGTGTGCAAAGTTCAAGAACAACCTCTGCTATTTCTCTGCACTATATATAGAAAGCAAGTTCTATTAATAAACAGTCGGCCTAAATTAGCATTAAGACAATATTTATTTAGTTTAGACTTTTGGTCTTTAGTTTATATCAAGTTGGAAGTAAACAGAAAAAGTATAACAATGGCAAATAAAACAATGAAGCGGTAAAAATAACATGATGATGGATTAAAATATATTGTTCAAGTTGGGAGTCAATAGGGCAAGTACTTTATAAAAATTATGTTTTCCTTTGACAAAATCAGTACAATACTTGCTGGTACAAGCAATAAAAAAACCTCCCATAAAACACTTCCGACTTTGCTTTCCATTTTAATGGCTGCAGGCAAAATTCAGAATACATTTGTCAAGTTGATATTATCAACACAACAGGGGTATGCCTGACTTGTTCTACATTTGTTCTGAAAGTTCATTTTAGAGGCCATCAGCCAGGAAAGAAGAACACAGGAAACTGAAATCATTCCTACCAGGCAGACACAGAAATATATCTTCAAATATTTAAGGGAAGTTTCAGTAAATATTATCACATATTACTCTGCAAGGCATCAATCACATTCAGTTTAACATTAAAGACCAACCATTCTGAAAATTAAAGGTGATTCGCACTCTCTCTTTGCTCAGTTTAATGAGACATCCGAGTCTGATCCGTGACAACTACTGCCAACATCTTTAACTTTTTTCCTGACATCTGAAATTGATTTCAAAGACAGATACTGAGAAGGCAAGAATACTACAGAAAAGGACATAGGAAAAGCATTGTAAAAGAGAAAATCAAATATACAGACTTAGCTCTTTTTTTCCCCTTTGGTACTTGGGAATCATCTGCATCATTAAGCAACTGAATTTTCATTTTAAATTCCTGAATGTACCTGAACCTTATTCTTGTGCCTTTGAAATGAATACCAGCCAAGTATATTAAAAACAATTCTTTGCTTTCAAACATTGTTCATTTTCTATTTTTGTTCACTTTGATAATGCCTGAGCTAGGGGTTTTTTCCCATGTAGTGAAAGCCTGTTCTTTCATGAAAATGTATATCCTTATGCTTGTACTTTTCTCTATTTTAATTTCTCAGGTTTCTTCTATTCCAGACTAAATTTAAAGAGGAAAATATATCCTAGAGATCAAAAAACAACTGCTGTAATTGTGTCATTCTGTGGTTTGCCCACAGATGAACGAATGGATGGTCAATTGAACTAACCGATAAAAAAAACATTTTAAAAATTATTCATATATCAAAACCAACTCCTTAATAACAATACACTGGCTGAAAATGCACTGAACTCTGTGTATTGAGGCTCCCTATTAAGAACCTCTAACAAAGACTAATTGTAACAGGAATTAGTGTATCATTCAATGGGTTCCAAGGTTAACACAGAATGGGTTTGGGCTGCTTATTTTTAGTGAGGGCACAATGATGTGAGGGCAAGGAGCTTCACTTTGGCAGCAGCACCATGCTTGTAAGAGAGGGATCCCAACAGCTGTCCTGCCCAGCTGGTTGCTTTTACTTACAAAGCTTTGAACTGAAGAAAGATTAAATCCATGGATGAGGGACCTTTACCTTGCATAGCTGGCAGAGCAAAATAGCCAAGATAAACAAGACATTTATTATCATCTATCTTATGCACACAGTATTTCTTAAATGGACAAAATGCCCTGTTTTGTTTCATTTTAGCTGCATGTGGTTCCCACTGAGCATCCTGGAATTCTCAGAAAAAAAAATAAGAAAGTCCAGCTTTCCTGTATTCCCGTCAGAATGTCCAGTAGTAAAAAAAAAAAGCAAAACACAGAAAAACCAAACAAATACAAATTACACAGAGGAAAAGAATCTGAGCTGAAGTCAGAAGTAACCAGTACAAAAGCAGATTGCCACGCACTGCATGACTAATGGCATATGCCTGTGTTCCAAGGTAATTAATCCTATTTTTCATTGCTAGCTGAAAGTCTTGAAAGAGTCATTCCTGAGGAAAACGCTGGTTTTCCTTAAAACAAGGCAAAAGAGTGAAAGATTTGATTTGCTGTGCTGACATAACCTCAGCAAGCAGCAACAAACACCATTCACTGAAAATGTGTTTGCATCGAGTTCACCAAAGTCAGCCTTCCGTGTGGGTCTGATCTGAGGTTTCCTTTTGGAAGGCAGATTCCACACCAACTTTTTAGAGATCTTGGCAAATTCCTTGGTTTACTACAAGTGTTTACTGCAAATTGCTGCCTGGTAACAGCTGTTCTCGAGTCACAAGAGTATCCCCATCACTAACAGGTTTTATTGAGCCTTAAAATTGGATATCAATATATGAGATGAAGAAACTACAAAATCTATGGCAGCGATCGCACAACTTCCAGCCTTTTTCTGTTAATGAGTGCTTCTGGTGCACGCTGAGGTTCAAAGGAAATATTAATTAATTCTATTCTGGCAGCTAAGTACTGTTTGGAAGCCAAAATGGAAGGAATCTGCAAACTTCTAAAGTGAAAATTTATTTTAAATTGTGCAAGAGAATTTGAGAGCTCTAAATTCTCTCAGGAGATTTAAAAGTGAAACCGATCTTTTGATTTTATCAACTGCAGGTATAATAGAAATACTGTTTAATAAAAGAGAAGTGGAAGGATAAAACACTACTGAAGCACAAAACCCCAAAATTCTATAAGTCAGAGAATTTGAGCTTTTTATGTTCCTCATTTTCTTACAGTTAAAAAATATAAAATGCAAGCAGAAAGGGAGAAAAGAGCAGAAGTTTTGAAATATGGTGTCGTTCTCGGTCTTAGGGAATCTATACATTGGCAGAAATGATCTTTAACCCTGAAACAAGAGCGGCTCACTGGCAATTTCTTTTAATTTACAATTCATTTCTCATGAGTCGATTCCAGATGAATTGTTTTCACGGCAGCTCTTGCAGGAGGCCACACTCTGACTCTTGCCTTCGTAAGAGGACTCAGTTTGTGGCACCAGCCTATTGACAAATGACTTTTGAAAACATGACAAGCCATGGTCACGTCTCTGTGTGTATCCTGTAGGATGAAACCTCAATGGATCCCATTTCTCCTCCACCCCTCGGGGGAATGCAGCTCATTTCACGATGCTCTGATTGTGAGTCTTGTTGCTAAGTCCCTGCACTTAGATAGATAGAATTTGAAAACCTGAATCAAGAAACCACTCAAAATTACATTTTCTCCTCATTGTTCAGTGAAAGAGCCCAGCATCAGCACTCCCCCATTTCCATTCTCATCTATTTACCTCCAACATGCCTTCTGCAACACCACTGTGGCTTCAGATCCCAACCAGCACCAACAAACCTACAGAATGCATCAAACAACCACAGTTGCTGCACCTCCTGAGCCTCAGCCCACTGGGGTCAGGTGTCCACTCTGCATTTCAGCCCTCCTGACACCTCTGAAAGTGAGCTCAGAGACGTATCCAGCCCCTAACAAAAATACCCACAGCAAGCAGGCAAATAAAAAGAGCAATCTCCTCTTCTATTCTGAAGGTATCATCAGGGATAAGATTATATAAAGTATTAATATCACACGCTTCTAATAAACAGAGTTGTGTCATTAATGAAAATAAGCTTCATGAGTTCAAAATAAATCTTGGCACATGCATAATTTTAAGCTGTCGCACTTCATCTAAATTGATGCAGTTTTTCATCTTTTTATGGCAGCAGTGGTTCTGCCATATATTTCTCTATGCAAAAAGGCTTGAACTATGCATTCTCGTTCAAGCCCTAAAAAAAAATTTACCCTCAAGCATGGCCCAGCATAAAATATTCCAGTTCAAAATTCAAGCAATTAAGAAAAAGTTTTCTGCAGCCAGATATGCCCCATAAAATGTAAACATACATAGGCAAAATAAATGAGAGTAGCTACACCAGCACAGTGACACAGGTTTATCTAACAAGATACACATTTAATGCTTTCATCCTTCTTAACACTTGCCCTCTGTTCATTACCAAACACTGAAAATGGCCCTTTTTTCTCTCTTTTCTTTCATGGGAACATTTGTTGGTCTACACAAGCTATTTAAGGGAAAACAGTTCATCCTTCTCTCTATTGATACAATAATTAGAAGCAGTAAAATATTTATATTTATCTCTATGGATGCATTAAGAATCCATTTATCAATTAAGAATCAAGGGTTGAAATTACAGATTAATCCATAGGGAAATAAATCAGCACAGATTCCAGGGTCCATGGGATGTAGGACTGTCACTTCTTGGAGGAAAACTGCAGTAAAACTGAAGGTGATTTGGAGAACACATGGAAGCCACATGGAAAATCAGCTCTACCAAGTTAAACTGCAAAGAAACAGAAGCTCAACAGAGACAATGGTTGACATTTAACACTAAAAAGGCCTGGAAAGTGGGGCTGAGGAACAGGCTGGGTGAATTCAGGAAAGCTCAGGCTTTGTGGTGATGGAAAAAGAGGAGAACAACCTGAATCAGGCTGGCCAGGAGCAGGCACTTCTGTCTGAGATGAAAAAGATCAAGAAATGCAACTTGAATTCTTACAAGAACATTGGCTCAAATACTGAAAATACTCTGCAGTAGCAAGGAGTGCTGTGGTAAATTTTCAAAAGAATTTTGATTCTCTGTCTTGAATTCTCCTAAAATCCCCAATATACAAAACAATTTCTCTTTGCTTTAACTCAAGATCCAGAATTTTGCATGGAAATTCCAAAATCCATGTAGGGTTCTAGTAACTCAACTACATTCTGTTCATGCTATATCTGGTAAAAAAAAAAAAATTGTGACAACTAGTGTGTCTTTGAAATCAGAGGAAAATAACTGTGTATGAAATAGAAAATAGAGATTTATAAAGATAAGTTATTTCTTATTTGCTGCTTATTTCTTCAAATTGCACAGATTGAAACTGCCAGGTGATATACACAGATATCCATTAACTACTTTAATTGCAGTAACAACCAGGGGCAGACAAGTCGGGGTTTTTTGATCGGTTTCTTCCTCTCTTTTAATTTTTTTTTCCCTTTCCCCACAGCTTCCATGGAAACTGGGAGCTCCTATGACCATTCCTTTCTCCCAAGCACACACCTTCAAATCCATCCCTGAAGACAGAATTTCCCAAGTGACTGTAAATTGTTTCTAAATTAGAGCCACAAACTGCCCTGATATAAAATTCACTTCTTTAACCCTGCTTGAAAAGCAAACTTTCCTCCCTCTTATCTCCCCTTGCCACCCAAATAATAGATGACAGTCATCTGTTTTATGTTAGGCTATCATTCCCAGATCTCTCATGCTGATTCATTCTCAGCTTTCACAGCACAGGCACAAGTTGTCAGGAAGAGCTACGCTGGCTGCATTTCCCATATGGAATCCAACAGCTGGAGTTCATTCATTAGAGCGAGCAAAAAATGCTGATATAAATTAAGGAGAGCAAAACAAAGCAGTGACAAACTCATCTTCCTTCACCTCGAGTGCAACGCTGAGGAGCAGTGTAGAGCAAGGGCAGTGTTCTGTCTGCCAGGGAATTAACAAACTCCAATTAGCCATGGATGTGTTTGTGCCTAGGAAATTCCCCCATTTTCAAATTTCAATATCCCCAAAGTCTTCCCCTTCATTCCTCTCTCCCTAAAGTAGCATTCCCCAGTCCCACACATAACCCAGGTCCCCTCCACATCCCTACACCTTCACTCCCCACCAAATCTAAAGCTTGCTTCTACCTTAGATAAATGATAATCAAATTATTTTCCTGTCTGTAGCTTAAACAAATCCAATTATTTGACTATTTTTAACTAAACTATCAACTTCAACAGCTCTGTCAAATTAGCTCCTATGAAGACTTTCATCCTTAAAATGATCAGCTTTCTGCTAGTAATTTAAGGAGTCTGTAATACTTCACAAGGGATATTGAGCTAATGAGCTACTTCCAAGCTTCAAACTTTCTCTGTGGTATTTTTAAAGAAATTTTTAAATTTGTGTCAAGGAGTTTCCCAAATTTTAATGGTTTAGTATAGAAGCATGGGATTTTTTTCACAGTTTGGATTTTTGGTCTTTTTTTCCATAAAAAGATCTGTTTTAAGACAAGATTCCAGGAGTTTAAGTGTTATCCTAATAATGACAAAATCTAGTTCAGCATTATTCTGTCTCTGAAGGGAAAACTGCCTGGGGTAAGGAAGCGTATTAAAAGGGCCAGAAAGGTTAAACAGCGGGATGGAGAAGCCTTGGAAGGAAAGGTCCTTCAAAACATCAAAGTTCATATGATAGAGAGAAAAAAAGTAGCTCAAAGTCTTGTATGGTAAAGGTAAAAATGTGTGGTAAAATGTAAAAAAATACAGTGGAGCCTCCCTCTCTCCTCAGACTCCCCATCTCAAATATTTTAAGAAGAAAAAAACCCATCAGCACCAAAACATAACCCCAAAACCCCCACCAAAAATCCCCTACACCTGTAGGTTTTTTGGATTCATTTGGAAATTATATATATTACAGAATAGAACATTTCACCACCAGTTAAAGCTTCTTTTCCAAGGAAAAAGGACATTAGCTCAAATAATTATCATGGCCATTGACCGAATGTTTGATGTTAAACAGCACATTGCAAGACTAATCAAATATTTTAAGAGAGTTATTTAAATATAAATATTTGAAAATTGGTGAGCCACATGCAGATTTAAGTTCTTCTGTCTGTGAACACAGAGAATCATCCAAAGAACTCTTTGTGCTAATCAGGAATGGTTTTAGTGCTAAGTGGTTAAAAGAACTAAAATCTGAAGACTGACTGATAATCTCTGAAGCCAGGGAGAAGATCCTAAGCAGCACTTCAGATTTTCACTCTGTCCTTCACCAGAAAAGACATCTGAGTTTTAGCATAAACAATTTGTACTGTAGTTCTATAGTTACTATTTTTTCTGTTGCAATAATTAATTTATCCATATTAAAAATGGAAGTACTGCAAAGATAGTTACATGGAGACAAAAAAATTTTGGCGTTATTCCTCAATTTTCCACATTTGTAACATTATTCATGAAACGGATCCGTTTCTTCTAGAAAAAGCCACCAGTATCTGACGTAATTTTTGCTGTTCTTTTTCTTCCAAGAACAAGAATCTGGATATTAAAATGCAATGCACTTTTTCCTTAGGTGGAATAATTTTCCCTGGGAGCTGTTCCTGGGAAGAGAGGTCTTAGATGAGCCATCACTTGTACCTTAGTTGACCAAAACACAGCACTGCTGCACTGCCCAAAAGAGTAAATATTCAAGATGGAAACCATGAAAAAGTAGTGCATCAACAGAGAAACAAGCAGAACCATCTTTTAAATAGGGAACAGAGGGAAGTTCACACTGTGTTTCAGAGGGATATTGATCTTGCAAACGCTGACGGCAAAGTGTCCAGGTGCCTTTTATTTACAGGAAGGCTTCAGTGAAATTCCTGGTCGATTTTTAAAAAAAAAAAAAATCATAAAAAAAGCTATAAGGCCATGCATGATAAATTGGGAAAACTTCTGATGGATGTAGCATACATTTGTGGATCAAAAGATTTAATGTAAGAACTGTAAAACAGCATGTCAGATAAAAGTCAGGCTCGCAAACAGCAGATACAGCAGCTCCAATTTATTGCCAGCCCCCACCCTTGTCATCCATCTCCTTTGCCAAGCTTTAGCAATGACTGGCATTAGAGGAGCCTTGGCCTTGAAGCTGTGTCAGTAATCAGACGTGAGGCAGTGAGTGACAGCCAAAATTGACTGATTAGAAAGGAAGCACGCAGGGAGCGGCATGGCCGAACCAAGCGGTTTTACTACGTCGAGCAAGAGAGTTGAAAACAGTTTTCCTGAGGGTAAATCAAAAGAGCTGGCAAAGAAAGATCATGGCAGGAGGAGGATCTGGACCTGTTAATGTATTTTTTTAATGCTTTCTGGTTCCTGCTGTGTGCACTCTGTGGCTTCAGGGCACTGAGTGATCAATGCTTTGGTGACACTGGTTTTGGGTCATTTTCATCAGGTTGCTGATCACAAACCCCACAAGGGAACAGCTGTAGATGCTCAACTGGCATGGAGTGGTAAAATAAGTGGGAAAAAACCATCCAAAGCATCATGTCTAAGAAAAAGGGTACAAAAGTTTCAGCTGGAAATGGGAAGAGTGAAATGAAAAACCATTCAAGGTGTGCCATGAGGGGAATATGAAAGTTTAAGGAATTTTGCCAATCACCATGACACACCTAACAAGGGAAGACACAGATCTAACACAATAACTCTCCTTGCACTACAGTCAGAGAACCTTTTGATACAGAATTACCTTATGCACATACTAGATTTTAAAGCCCATCTTCCCTGTCCAAACTACTAAGGGGGACGAGAAAGAAGGGCCTTAAGGCTTCCAAGGCTATTTAATTCCATTTTGTAGCACAAATTTTTCAGGAAAGATAAGCTGCCGTTACAATTAAGCAATTACTTTTCCTAGTTTATTATTTATGATTTTAATATAAGACTTACAGTTGCACTATATAATTGCAATCCATATCCTTGCATCATCCTGTCCCATAAAGCACAACTGTTGAAGTGTTTAGCAATTTACCACTTGGAATTACATTACAAATTTGCCTGGAAGTTGGTTCTTATACTTCGATCTAAAACTATTACCCAAGTCTTGTACAATGTAATTAAATAAATTAAACCAGCCCTTGGGGACCTTTTGCTCTAAAATGAAATTTCAGATCCAAGAGTGCCTGTAACCTTTACTGTAACCATGTCTAAAATGTTACTTGTAATTTCACAACTAATCAGATCTTGACAGAAAGGCAGACACTTGTTGATGGAACCCCTCCCTCCCTGCTATCCCCAAGGATAAATTTACTACATCATGATTGAAACAAATCCTCTTCTATCAGAGCCCATATTTTAGACAGGGTATTCTGGCCTCTGAAGAAAGGCTTCTGGAATATTGCTGCTCACTTGTAATGCATGGATATCACTCAGCCTCTCCTTCCGCCCCTGCACTGGTCATCTTATTGAAAAAATTCATATTTTGTGACATGCAACATTTTTCTTTCAACTCAGACGTAAACACCAGGCTGGCTGCAATACCCACGTTAGCAGTGACCAGCTGTATTAAATTAGTACCAGGAAAGGTGCAGTTGAAGCTGTAGTGTAAAAGGCCACATTTAACATGAGTCACTGACACTGTGAATGAAGGTAAATATTTTTAATCCTATCTCTTGAAGAAAAAAAAAAGCAATAATCACCAACTGAAAGGAGGCAAGAAGTAACTGGACAGACAGCAGCTTGTGTGTCATTATGAAAACATGGAACCAAAATCTGTGAAAAAGCTGAACTCACACAGTAAAATACAGCTCAAGACAAGCACAAGAACCAGTCACAAAGAATTTTCGTGTGACAGCTGAAAATTTCACCCCTTGGTTCATGTACCAAGCTCCTACCACATGCAGGGGATGTGATTTTATCAGTTTGCACACAGAAGTAGGAGGCACAAGATGAATGAAGCCTGGTGCTTTGGTTCCTCCCTGCACAGGGACTTGGGAGGAACTCCAGCAGAGCTGGGGTACAGCACGGCTCAGGGTCAGCTGAATGATGTCCTGCAGCAGGAACTGGGGGCCAACCCCTGTTAGTGCTGTTGGTGCATCCTCTGATGTTCTTGTTTGCTTCTTATTTGTTACTCCTGACACATTAGAGTTTAAAGCCTGTCAGGGGCCACTGATCAAACACAAGGCTTTGTAAACCTGGATTTCAGCAGCCAAGAAAGTGCAGGGAAGTAACCACTGCTCAAAACTTTGCATCCTTCACTTCACATCCTTTTCTTCTCATTAGAAGGTCTTTTATATGAATGACATTGAGGAAGAGAATGCTCTGCCATCTGAAAAATTTGTAATTTTGTCCATGGCAATAGGGCCATCATCTCCCAAGGGTCACCTCCCACCTCCCTGCCTCTGCCTGACATCAGCAGAACACTTTCCTTCAAGGTGCTCCTGTTCAAGGTGGCTCTGTAATTACACAGCATCAGTTGTGCTCCTGGAAGCTCTGGAGGAGAAACAGCTGATTCCTCACCCAATATCACACCTTTATTTTTTTTTTGCCAATTAGGCAATAGTTTGAAAAGTAGAATAAATAATTCTTTTGCAGTCAGCCGGACAGCTCATAGGTTTTCTCTTCAGCAAGTACTGGGTATTTAACAAAGCTGCATCTTCAGTGATCGCTGCATTGTAACTAAAGACAGAATTATCAATAAAAAGGTATTGTAAAAAAAGAATCCCTATGGAGATTCAAAGAAAGTGTTCTAATGAGGGTAGTTTTGTTCTTTTCAGCTAGAAAAATAACCCACTATTCATTCTGAAACACAAAGGTAACCAAGAAAGCATTATCTTGTTTGCAAAAGGTTCCCTTCCCTGGAGCAAAGTCTTATTACTATCATTATTATTATTATTATTATTATTATTATTATTTAAATTCAGCTACTTCTGTATATTTAACTTTGAAATAAATATCACATAGTATCCAAACATTCCTGATGAATAACGAGCCTGTAACAAGAACTAAAAATGAAGAGATATTAAGAAAACATTAATTTCTATATGTGAGTACTTTCAAAGGTCATCTCTGTTTTATTCATTTCTCCAAGCATGATCCTACCTCATCCAAAATAGCTCAGGCTTCTATCCCACTTATTCAGTTTTGCTACAGACCAGGAAAAACTGTAATGCTACACTAATCTGATCTCCCTAGCAGATGAATCAATATGTCTGAAGAGCATCATTAATTATAATAAAAGTGTGTTCATTAATAATATTATGCATTTTCATGCATAACTGAATTTTAAGTTTTCAAACACATACTCCAAAAAATACTGCTCCAGAGTCCCCACATGGAATCCCCAGAATAGTATCAGTGCAGAATCTCAAGGTGCATTTGGGGAAGGCAAATACAAACACGTGGATTTTTTGCATTACAGCCAGAAAAGTACAGGCAGCACACAGCCAACCAATATGTCCAGGAAACAGGCAAATTATGTCAATATATTTATATAGAAATATACATATTTAAACAACTACAGCCACTCCAAACCCTCCTGCCAAACTACAGTTTCCTTATGCCAGCCACTGCATTTAGCAGCTGGGGGTGCTGAAAATTTTCCCTGTTTTTCACCTGGCAATAAAGAAACAGAAATCGCCCCAGTTTTACCATTGTTTTAATCTCTTTGTCCCCTCAGTGAAGTAAAATTCTGAGCTATTCCAAGTGTAATAAGAAGAGTTAGAAAGGCTTTTTCATCTCCTAGCTCAGTGCACTTGCAGAGCAAAGCACCAGAAGGAATGACATTTCACCTCAGTGCCAATGAACCAGGATCCTCCGGAATTTGCAGCCTTTCCTTTGTAGATATGATTCAATATGACATAGCTCACTAGGATTTAAAGACCTGCATGAAATAACTGCTGCTTCTTACTTACAAATCCATTAAATGGGTTAAAAGTGACTTAAACTATCGAGTCTCAAAGGGGTTTTTTGTATCTTCCAAGTGATCTTTTACTCACAGGGTAGCAGCAGGTAACAAGATGCAAAAATTCCTGTGTCTGTTCCCTCATTCTCAAGAGGCCTGGTGCCTCTGTGTGACTTTGTACAGGTTACAACCTCTCTGGATTTCATTTACCCATCTCTAAAATGTGAATAATGCTTAACTTCCTCCTGGGAATTGTGTGGAGGCTTAGAATATTAATCCTGGTAAAGTGCTTTGAAATCAGTGAATTGAAAACAGCACAAAGCACCAAGTTTTATCTTGTGCATCCATTCCTTATTGCCTTTACCTTGTCAAGCTCACACAGAATTAACTGTGATCATTTAAATCAGTTTAGCTTTTGCAATAATAATCCTGCCTACTTCAATAATTAAAGAAAAAAAGAAGATGATAAAGGTAAAATAACTTAAACCAACACTTCAGGTATTTCTGCTTACAGATGTAATACACACTGGGATATCACACCCAGTGCTGAGTTTAATACTTCTTCTTCTCCCTGCCTTTCTCTGTCTGGATGAACAGTGTTTAAGGAGCCTTCTAAAAGAAACAATCTGTTTCATTATGAAAATCTCATTTTAAATGGTTCTGAATTGGCCCTAGTGGATGATTTTCTATATTGATATCAAAATGCTTTTCCTTACATCTTTGTATGCATAAAATACATTAAGTAATTCAATTCTATGGGACATTAAATTTTGTTTAAAAGTTGTAAAAATCACTATAAAATCTGAAATATTTTTCTAGTTTCTGTACAAATTAATGACCTCACGTTCAGAGCTAAAGAACAATAAAAATCAATGGTTTACTAAATCCCTGCTGATGTCCATTACACATAAATACAGTGGGAATCTGCTGGATTTTTTTTTTAAGTAAAAGGCTCAGAATTCATCAGAAGCATTTATGTTCTGAAGCACAGGCTAGAAAAATAGCTACTTTCACAAGAACTACTTATATATGTTTTAAACCCAGGAGAATGCAAAATCCAATAAAGATCAATAAAATATGAAGGGGATCCACAATTAACCAAAATATTTGCAATATATACAGAACATTAGCAAGAAAGAAACTCCATGGGCTAAGTGGGCACCCAAACGAGGAGCTGACTGTTCCAAAGTTCATTTAAAGCTCATTTATTTTATATCTTATATCACACCTGCTTCTGCCTGCACCTCTCCTGAAATTCCTGTGATTTCTGAATGAGCAGGTCATGAGCAAATGATTTTTCCTGCACTCCCACCAGCCAGGCCTGGATCAACGGGATCTTGAAATGTAAAATTCTCATAAATGGTCTTGGAATGTTCAACTCTTTGTGGCACCCTGACTCCACCTAGATCTCATGGAATTTCCACTCCTGCGGCTGGGGTTTTATTTTTGCTACAAGTTACTGTAGAGAGGCCTCTCCAAATGTTCCCCAGAGTATAACCATAAGTAAATATAATGAAGTCAATGTTGTAGGACCTCAGGGAAGGGGTTTATCAGCTCTAGCACTGCATTAGAACCTGGCTGAAAAGGACATCCCCCGAATACAGGCACAGGACAGCGATGGATTTACTGCAGATTGGGGCAGGAACTTGGCTCAAATAGGACACAAACCCCTGAGCAAACATGGTGGATTAAAGGACTCTGAAACAGATGCCTCTCAATAACACATATTTTGATCTAGCATTAAACAATAACTAAACTGCATTTTTACTCATCGCGTTAAAAAAAAATCTTAAAATTCAAATCTGACTTTTTAGGGAACGTTAAGAAAGAAATGTGGAGATGTTTAGAAATACACTCATTGGAAACACGGATGAAATTTTGCTTCAAATTCACTATTGGGCATTAGATTTAATAAAAATAATAATTTGTCAAACAGCTCCCTTCAACAATGAAATAATACAATCTAAATATTCATTCTCTGGAAAATGTACTCATCGAAGTTTGCTGTAATATACTTTAAAGCAGGCTCAGCACGAGGGCAGTTAAATCCCTGCAAAGCTCCTGCATTTGTTCTATATTGTTTTAGGGAGCCCAGGGGAGCAGCTCTCCCTGTATGTTTTAGTGATGCACACAGCTCTGACGACACTTCAATTATCTCTGCCTGAAATTGAATCTGTTAAGAACACTGTAAACTGAATAATCCAATTCCTCCTAATACACCAGGCCGAATCCCTAAGCCCTAATGAACATTTTTCCTTTTTCACTCCCTCTCCCCAGAGCCAACTAAAGAGTTGAGTCAAGAACCCAGCAATTACGTAGCATTTAAATATTTTAGTTTATGTGTGTTCATCATTTGCAAGTGAGAACATGATTGCAGTAAACTTCCCAACAATGCTCTCTAATTTTAATTACCAAAATCCAACACTGTAGATGGAATAATGCCATCAATATCCCAAAAAATGCATTAATCATGGCTGTCAATATTGGAATTATAGGGAAACAAGTACAGACTATGTGTGGGGTTTTTTAAACACTCTATTTTTATGCACTCTACTACAGACGTAAAAGTTTACATTAAAACGAACAAAAAAAAAAAAACCTAACCAAAGTGCCTAAAAAATACCCGGTCAGAATATATTCTCCAACAAACCCGAGAGTCTTAATACAGTTAGTTAAAAACTTACTAGGTTTGAGGAGACTTCATATTATTCATTTTTAAAAAATGTCATAAAACTCAGGTGACAAAATAATGAGCAACTGAAAAAGCAGTGACAAAAAATCCCAGCAACAACCCCAAACAATCTGTATTATTCTTGTTTGGTTAAAGGACTTATTTTAAACTTATTTAAAATCACAATTAATGGTGATTTCAATGTTTCAATGAAGAAAAGTCAGACATATCCAAGGCTTCCGAAAACACTTGCCTAAATAATGCATATTTAATGAGTCCATGCAATCCTCAGAAAATGTTATCAACATTTATTTATCACTATAAATAAACCTCAAACCCCAGTAAGTGCCTTTCCAAACCCCAAATGGGCAGCATTTAGAACTGCATGCAGCTTTAAAAGGATGTGATCACAAAAAATATTCACTTTTAGTTAATAATTTTCACTCTTGCGTGTTTTAAAGTACTTCATAGTGTTTTCAGGCTGAGAACTAAAGGGCAATAACTTTTAAGATAAGAAGCAATATTGGATCTGGGAGACAAAGTTGGGTGCAAAATGTAAAATCCTGGGAAGGCAGAGGGAAGAGTGGGAATGCTGAGAGGAATGGACTCTCCTCACTCTTGATTGTCTACATCCCAACAGCTCCTCAGTGGCATTCCAGAGAAACCAGATCGGCAGGAGAACAAGATCCACCTTTCACATGAAGCCTGCAACACTTCCACAGAGTCATCTTCTCTTTGAAATCCAGCCATTAATGGAATTGCTCCAAAATGGGATGGAGCTATTTTGGAGAAGCCCACAAACTGCTGTGGCATTTGGGGTTATTGCTGACCCAAGGTGTTTGAGTGACACAAATTAGTGTAGCTTCTCTGAGGTCTTTACAGATAAGCCACAGCAAACTGCAGTATTAATTTTCAAACAAACAAAGCGTGTTTGGATCAATATTATCATATTGATGAAAATTTGATGGTACCTTAAGTACCTAATACAAACTTCTCCAGGAAGTAATGCCAATCAATACAAAAACATTTGATTTACAAGCCAAACAGACGTTGGATCAACAGTAACTGAAAAATACCATCTTCTCAGAGCTCTGTTTTCCAGACTTTTATTCTGTCAGATCTTCAAGACACTTTCATGCCTTTATCCACATTACAAGTAAGTGGCATCTTGCTTCAAAGAAGAGTAAAACTTCTGCCTTTCTTTTCGGTGACTCTGGCCTCTCTCATGAAGATGCATCTTTCCTTGAACTTTTCATTCTATAGCATCTGTACAATAAAAACGTGCGTGACATAAACCTTTTAAACCAGGCTGGAGAAATATCCACCCTTTTCCTCTTGAAATATTTCATTTTAATAAAAACTAAGTGAATTTCATATCAGTTTAAGTTACCCAGTCACTGTGACTAAAAATACTTTTCTGCAAGAGAATTTAAAACCAAATGTTATTTTCCCACTCTTTTTTCAATGGCAAATTTAATGATTAGTCTGATGATACAGCACAATCAAAACAAAGTGTCACAGCATGGGGGTATTAGTTCCAGGCTTTGCAGAACTAGAGAACCTTGAGTACAGGCAATTACCAGCCACTGAGGACAACCCAAGTGCTTTCCTACGTGCTCATTAACTCAATTTAGACAAATGAGTAATGCCAGTAATTTCCACGAGGACGTATGTACAACCTTCTTCACAAAGTGGACATCTTACTGTACCCTCATTTCTCTTTACCCACTGCTGTTTTTCTCAGGTCTTGTTTCTTCATTTCAAAAAGAAAAAAAGAAAATCTAAACAACTGGAAGATTTTCAAAGGACTCTGGTATCTAGACTACTCCTGTAAAATCTTTGATTCTGTGCATTTCAATTTATAAATAATATCTTCTAAAAACCTTTCTCAGCCAAGTTACATAAATCTTTTTCTAGCCATCCAAGCCATCTCAGAAACTAACACTACTTTATACTGACTTGCAGTTATTTTTATGTTTTACTCACAAACTTTTCTGCATTTGTTTCAATCCCATCTCCTTTGGTGCCATCCCTGCTGACACCACACTGTGTGATTTCAGTTATCTCCTTTTAAACCCTTCAGACATCCAAACGCAGACAAACCTTTTGGCAGAACCATAATATAGCACAACAGGATTATGATGAGAGGTGACTTTTGGCCCAGGTAAAACAGGTGACTGACATTTGGCAATTGGCTGCTTGAGGCAAAGTAAAATATTTTGAGCGTGTTATACCCAGAGCACCTGCCTGCACGAGAGGCAGCAGTAAATACTTTCCTGAACACTAACAGGCATTGCAGGATATTCTGTTCCCACTGTTTTCATAACCTGACCCTTTATTTTCCATGTTCCTTTCTTTTGACAGCATCTTAATACCTCACCTGATCCTCACATCCAGTCTAAAACCCCTCTGAGATCACCTGCCTCCTACCACCCACCTTACCTTGCAGAGAACCTTTGTTTTTGCATGGGCACCTTTTGCCTACACTCCTGAGAAGCCTTGAGACAGCCTCAAAATGATGTCCTTTAGGACTATCCCCTCCCTTTTCCCAACAGTTAAAACAAACAATGTTTGCAGAGGTCTTTCAGGTCACACTCTTTCCCAAGGAACACATGAAGCAGCAGTGAAAGGATTGTATTGTCAGTTTTTGGATGAGACTGTAAAAGTAAGCCCTGGAGATGTATAAAATAACCCCGGAGGTGGGGACATCTTTGTAAGGGGGTGGTATTTTATTGAATTAATACTCAGTGTGGCTACTCACATGTGAGGGTTTATCTGGAGCTCAAGACACAAGTCTCACCTGCACTGCTGCCCTCTGATTCATCACCTCCAGAACAAAGTGTGCTATGGGATTGTCACCTTCCTCCTGATTCATCCACAGCCTAATAACCTACAATTAATACTTGCTTAATTACTCTCACTTAAAATTCACAATGCATGCCCAAGTCCCTCAACCCAGACAGCCAAGCATTCAGAGTACCTCTACAACCTGAAGCCAGGCATTTGGGATATGTAACTGTGATGCTCCAAAAACCCCTTCCCTTCCCTTCCCTTCCCTTCCCTTTCCTTCCCTTCCCTTCCCTTCCCTT